>JBBGZY010000190.1:2815000-3287500 GCA_037952925.1 Lithobates clamitans
GGTTCAGTCTGGTCTGACAGAAGACGCAGGCTGTTGTAGGACCACAGTCTGGGGACATCTAGATCATCTGCTGGTGCTGTTGATCTCTGGGATTCTTGGACCAGATTGTGCTCCCTCTTATATGGACTCCTCAAGATCCCAATTTTCTTGTACACCGACTTTTTCCAGCGTTGACTTCCTCTTTATTTTATTTTGACCATGAATAAATGGATCTTTTTTGAGTTTAGCAAAAGACTTTATGTGTTTTCTTTTAAATCATTGATTTTACACACAATGTTAAATTAACAAGGGACAACAATCTCATTGAGTTGTAAAAAAACACACCAAAAATACATTACTAATGTTAAGAATGTTCAAGTGGTAAGTCTTGAAAAAAAAAAATATACATAAACAAAAACGGTGCTTTGGGTTAACTTTATCTAAAAACTAAAAAATAATCACTAGAAAAAAAAAAAAAGAATAATGGGTTCTTTGTGGTAACTTTACAAACCTAAAAAAAAAAAAAAAATTAAGGGAAAAAGTATTATTAGTATGGAAACATTGTTTATAAAAAGCATACTATATCATTCATGAGATCAAAGAAAAAAGAATTCAGAAATCAGTTTGGGAGAACTCTGATTATGAACAGCAAAACACCTTCGTTCTTTAGAGCATTCGTAAAGAAGAAATAAAATGCGCTGCATTCAACGATCACAGATTTTGCAGCGTGATGAATGTGCTACCTACAATACGAACACTAGTTTTACTAGACCGAGTGCTTCCGTTTAGTTTTTGCTTATGAGCATGCGTCATTTTTTTGTCCGTAGGACTAGCATACAGACGAGCGGACTTCGGGGTCCGTCGTAGTTACGACGTAAAGATTTGAAGCATGTTTCAAATCTAAAGTACGTCGGATTTGAGGCTAAAAAAGTACGTTGAAAGTCCGAAGAAGCCCACACACGATCGGATTACCAGCCAGCTTTAGTCCGTCAGCGTCCGTTGGACTTTTGTAGACGAAAAGTCCGACCGTGTGTACGCGGCATAACTGTGCATTTCTCACCCTCGTCTTATACTCGGGTCAATAAGTTTTTCCCATTTTTTTGTGGTAAATTAGGGCCTCGACTTATACTCGGAACGACTTATACTCGAGTATATACGGGTATATTAATTTTTTACTTTCTGCTATAAAACATACCCAATAAAAAAATGTAAAAAATCAAATTCCTTCATCAATTTAGGCCAATATGTATCCTGCTACATATTTTTGGGAATAAAAATCCCAATAAGCGTATACAGATTGGTTTGCGCAAATTTTATAGCGTCTACAAAATAGGGGATAGATTTATGGCATTTTAATTTCTTTTACGAGTAATGGTGATGATCAGTGATTTTTAGCAGGACTGCGACATTGCGGCATACAGATCAGACACCTAATTGACACTTTTGACACTTTTTTGGGAGCCAATGATCAGTGCTAAAAATATGCACTGACACTGTAGTAATGACACTGGCAGGGAAGGGGCTACCATCAGGGGCGATCAAAGGGTTAAGTGTGTTCCCTTGGTGTGCTTTCTTACTGTGTGGGGGATGGACTCACTGTATGAACAGAGAGATCCGTGTTAATAATCCCTGTTCATACCTGACAGGACAGCGATCTGCCTTGTTTACATCGTCCTGTCTCCCTGGAGAGCGATCGTGGGTGGTCAGCGGCTGTTGCACAAAAGGACAAACAGGCAGTGGCGGTTGGTGTTTTTTTTTTCTTTTGGGGTCGGTCGGTGGTAACCCCCCCCCCCCCCGGCATGACATCAATTTAAGACAAATTGCATCGGGAGGAGGGACGTGTTGACGTCACCACGCTGTTCGTAACCCAATCTGATGCTAGCCAGCCGACTTTTTTATCCATGCAAGTTTTAATCGAATCTATGTAAAAGCAATACTTTTATGCCTAATAAAGTACAGACAGTATTACACTATGGTCAGTTTTTCTTTCTGGGTCCTCTACTGGCTGGGACGAGACCCGACTCCACGGTGGTTTCTAGGTGTGTGAGATCCAGTGCAGCGATCCATCCTGTGGCCAATTTTCCATACAAGCATCTGTGCAAGTACAAGGCCTTGGCTGGGCTATAGCCACATGCCTGGTTTGCTTGCCTTTTAGTAAGCAAGTTTTTCTTAAGGTGGCAGGTCACTTGCATGACGTGAATCACCGTGTGGTGTTACCTTGAGAGGGATCTTCATTTATTATCCTCATCATACAATTTGGACTATCTAGCACGGCTTTTATAAATTTTACTTACTTTGTGTTGTGTATCCTACACTGAGCTGCCGCTTTTTCATTTTTTCAAATGTTGGTACATTAGCACAGTATTAGCCCTATTTACAGCTTCTAACTTCAGCTTGTTCAATTAAGCTTTGACAGAAAAAAAATGGAAGCTGATTGGTTTCTATGCATAGCTGAACCAGATTTTGCACTCTCCAGTTTTAGTAAATCAACTCTTCTGTTACTTGCACAAAGACCCTGAACAAAGCAGTACCTGTCAAAGAATAAAGAGAATACTTTCTTCTACTGTTGCCTGTACAGCTAAATGGCACTCCGTTGTAAAGAAATCTTCTAGTAATGTGTCTTCTAAAACTGACAATTCTGGGAATCCGCTGTGCTCAATGGTTCTTCCAGCCGACCTGGGTGTTCTGCAGTGAGGTGAAGGTTGGTTGAAGAAGAGGAGGTTGGTTGAAGAAGAGGAGGTAGGTTGAAGAAGAGGAGATAGGTTGAAGAAGAGGAGGTTGGCTGAAGAAGAGGAGGTTGGCTGAAGAAGAGGAGGTTGGTTGAAGAAGAGCAGGTTGGTTGAAAAAGAGCAGGTTGGTTGAAGAAGAGGAGGTTGGTTGAAGAAGAGGAGGTTAGTTGAAGAAGAGCAGGTTGGTTGAAGAAGAGCAGGTTGGTTGAAGAAGAGGAGGTTGGTTGAAGAAGAGGAGGTTGGTTGAAGAAGAGGAGGTTAGTTGAAGAAGAGCAGGTTGGTTGAAGAAGAGGAAGGTGGCTGAAGAAGAGGAGGTTGGCTGGACACAGCAAATGACCAGACTATGAAGTATCAGTTTTGGTAAGCAGCAGAGAATTCCTTCACCAAATGGTGGTCTTCAACAGCAGAAAAGGAAGTAATATTTTTTTTCTTTTACAGGTACAGCTTTGTTCAGGAACTTTGTGTAAGCAAAAGGGTCCATTTATTGAAACTTCAGGAATAAAAACCTTTTTTTGATGTCAATTTTTCTATGTAGTAAAAAATACGCACGGTAAGAACTTCAATGGTTACAAGGGAATTGAAAGGTAGAGAGATCAAATCAACCCACAGACTGTTCTGCAAATATATCTCCATTTTCCAGCAGCCTGTCTTCCATTTTGTATGGAGTATTGGAGGGGGTAAGTAAAGTGAAGCACCAAAAACAAAATACACTATAGTGTCAAAATTATTGTGATGCCTGCCTTCACACACACATGAACTTTAATGGCATCCCAGTCTTAGTCCATAGGGTTCAATATTGAGTTGGCCCACCCTTTGTAGCTATAACCGCTTCACGTCCACAGGGTTTAGGAGTGTGTCTATGGGAATGTTTGACTATTCTTCCAGAAGTGCAGTTGTAAGGTCAGGCACTGATGTGGACGAGAAGGCCTGGCTCGCAGTCTCTGCTCTAATTCATCCCAAAGGTGTTCTATCGGGTTGAGGTCAGGACTCTGTCAAGTACCTTCGCCCCAAACTCACTCATCCATGTCTTTACGGACCTTGCTTTATGCACTGGTCCAAATCATTTGGTGGGGGGGGAATTATGGTTCAGTGTTGTTTTTCAGGGGTTGGGCTGGTAAAGGCAGGTGTCCCAATACTTTTGACAATATAGTGTATATAGGTATTGCTAAACACTTGCAGTATGGGTTAAAATTGGTTCTTTCCAAACCATCTGACAATTGTCAATTAATTTCCTGCCTTGCAAGTCTAAATTACTTTAATAACATCCTTTGTGCTGAGTACAAATGTCCTTTTAATAAGACAAATGCTTCACTGACAGGAATTACTCCACAAAGGTGTACACAATGACACATGTTCCTGTTTTCTGGATATCATCTTGAGTAGACAGATGTATCTTTATAATACAGCAGGCTAATGACATGACAGCTGGGCTTTGTTAAGGTGGGAGAACATGTTTTAGGTGATCCCAAAAACACCTGTTACTTTAACATCCTAATTATCCTGTAATTATGCCAAAATGCAAGAATATGCAGCCACATAATTCCGGTTTTACATTGTATAACCTGAAGAACTGTAGTATACATTGTTGCTTTCCTATGGGTTGCTTTAAATAACTCTATACTGCCCACAAAAAGTAAACTAACATACCGTAGGTTGTTTAGCAGTTACCACAAGGTGCCTGATCATACCTTTACTGTATTCCCTACAATGTGCCTTCTTATACATTTACTACTTTCCCTACTTTCCCTACAATGCGCCTGCCCCTACCTACACTGCATTCCCTACAATGTGCCTTCTCTTATTGTCATTTCATTCCATACAATGTGCATTCTCTTACCTTCACTGCATTCCATACAATGTGCCATCTCTTACCGTCATTTCATTCCATACAATGTGCATTCTCTTACCTTCACTGCATTCCATACAATGTGCCATCTCTTACCGTCATTTCTTTCCATACAATGTGCCTTCTCTTACCGTCATTTCATTTCATACAATTTGCATTCTCTTACCTTCACTGCATTCCATACAATGTGCCATCTCTTACCGTCATTTCATTCCATACAATGTGCATTCTCTTACATTTACTGCATTACCTACAATGTGTCTTCTCTTCCCTTCACTGCATTCCCTACAATGGGCTGTCACTTATCTTCACTGTATTCCCTACAATGGGCCGTCTCTTATCTTCACTGCATTCCCTACAATGTGCCTTCTCTTACCTTCACTGCATTCCCTACAATGTGCCTTCTCTTACCTTCACTGCATTCCCTACAATGTGCCTTCTCTTATCTTCACTGCATTCCCTACAATGTGCCTTCTCTTACCTTCACTGCATTCCCTACAATGTGCCTTCTCTTATCTTCACTGCATTCCCTACAATGTGCATTCTCTTATCTTCACTGCATTCCCTACAATGTGCATTCTCTTATCTTCACTGCATTCCCTACAATGTGCATTCTCTTATCTTGACTGCATTCCCTACAATGTGCATTCTCTTATCTTCACTGCATTCCCTACAATGTGCATTCTCTTATCTTCACTGCATTCCCTACAATGTGCCTTCTCTTACCTTCACTGCATTCCCTACAATGTGCCTTCTCTTACCTTCACTGCATTCCCTACAATGTGCCTTCTCTTATCTTCACTGCATTCCCTACAATGTGCATTCTCTTACCTTCACTGCATTTCCTACAATGTGCATTCTGTTATGTTCACTGCATTCCCTACAATGTGCTTTCTCTTATCTTCACTGCATTCCCTACAGTGTGCCTTCTCTTATCTTCACTGCATTCCCTACAATGTGCCTTCTCTTATCTTCACTGCATTCCCTACAATGTGCATTCTCTTATCTTCACTGCATTCCCTACAATGTGCATTCTCTTATCTTCACTGCATTCCCTACAATGTGCATTCTCTTACCTTCACTGCATTTCCTACAATGTGCATTCTGTTATGTTCACTGCATTCCCTACAATGTGCTTTCTCTTATCTTCACTGCATTCCCTACAATGTGCATTCTCTTATCTTCACTGCATTCCCTACAATGTGCCTTCTCTTACCTTCACTGCATTCCCTACAATGTGCATTCTCTTATCTTCACTGCATTCCCTACAATGTGCCTTCTCTTATCTTCACTGCATTACCTACAATGTGCCTTCTCTTACCTTCACTGCATTCCATACAAATGTCCATACAGATGTGCCTTCTTTTGCAGTTTATTAAACAGGTGCAAACATAGAAGCAATAATGCAAAACAGGTTTAGGAAGGCAAAAAACATCTGTGTTGACAGTGAAAGTCCATTCCCTTGGCTGCAGATAACTTGCCCAACTACCTCTGCCCCATCAGGTTTTTGCACTTCTGAACTTCCAAGAGAGGGAGGCAGAGAAGCTTATCTTTCCAGGGCATGTTCAGGAACCTGTGTGTTGTGGGAAAATGAGTTAACGGAGCTTCCAGCTGCATCTGAGCATTCTGAGTACAATATTTGTGTGATTTTAAGATTGTATAGTAGAGCACTTGATTACAGGGCTGCTGTCAGAGAGTATGCAACAGCGATACTGTGCTTAAGAGCATTACATCTTATCATACTTGTGAATTAGACTTGTATGACTCCAAGGCAGTGCAGACATTAATCTTGTTCCTTCCATGGGCTAGGTAGGTTATAGCCAGCATGCAGTGCACAGAGCTGGGCTGAAAGCCCATAACTGAAGTAAGAATTTGACTGTTTTGCATTTTGATATGTCAGGCATGAACCTTACGTAAGCATGTTCTGTCACACTTCAGTGGAGTAAACTTGGGTACTAATTTGGCCAGGAATACTGTAAATTGATGGATGATTTTATTTACCTAAAAGTCAATTTTGCTTCTAAGAAAATAATTATTCCTTTGGAGTATTGCAGAACTAAGCAGCTTTGTCAGTTTTGCATTCGTTTACATAGATTTTTTAAGCTTGTCCACATATGTATTTCAGAAAAAAACAGGACCATCAAATTTTGTATTGCAAAAATGGACACCCATTCACATGTACATTTGTTATTTAAAATTTAAAATGTAAAGGCAGCCACAAAATTCATTACTTTTCACATTAAAGAGGAACTCCAACCCTCCCACCCCAATCCTCTCTTACTTTGTTTGGTGAGTTATCCCTATTAAACTTAAACATCCAGCAATCTAGTGGTATTCTGATGTGATTCCTTAGGAAACCAGGTCCTGCGCCACCATATTTCCTCTTACATCACCATGTCATCAGGGGGGTGGCTGCAAAAACCAGGAAGAGTCTACAGGCCTCCAATGACATGTATGCAGTGCGTCATAAGAAGGCTGGCTGCAAAAACCTGGAAGTACAAAGGGAGTCAAATCAGAGTTCACTCAATTTACCTTAAATTATGTTCCTTGCATTTCTATTGTATAAAGTACCTCATGGAGTCAGTATGTGGGCAGTAGGCGTTCTTCCTGCAGTTCCTCACTACAGACTGCACACTTATGACAGGAATAATATCCAATTAAAGATTTAAAGAAAGTGGGCCTCCTAGGAGGATGCAATATTTCAGGTACGGGACACCTCTATAAACCACCACCGGTTGTTGCGGTAAAGAGGACCCAATACTGGGTCATTTCTTAAAACTGACTAATGTTTTTTAATTATACTCCTTACAGCATAATGTTGTATAGAATAATTAGTAACCATAGAACAACCCATATTTTCAATCTTATTTGGATCCTCTCTTGTTTATTTCCTAATCATCCTCCCACGCTCCATATTCCCCACCTGCTCCACTACTTTGTTTACATTTTGATCATTATATCCTTTTTCTGTAAACCTAGTTTTTAAAACTTGGGCTTGTGCAAAATAGTCATCTTTGTAAGGACTCATTTACACTTGCTTCGGCTTCAACACACATTAACAACTAGTTTACACTTGCTTCAAAACAAGGCTTCGGACAGGCTTTGTTAAAACTCTCTGAACGCTCATCAAAGCTTCTAACACTGAATAAAATGGTTAGCTTACAGTCCTGTTTACATCTTGCTTTGGCTTTGCTTTGCTTCGGCTTCGCTTCAAAAATTATACCCCATGTAGCTTTAGTGGTGCTTCAAAGTGTCTTTACAGCCTTCATAGAAGTCTATGGCAAAGCTCACTTGAAGCCCAACTGCAGCCCCACCAAAGCCTCATCGAAGCCCCACCACAGCCCCACCAAAGCCTAATCGAAGCCCCACTGAAGCCTCATCGAAGCACCAAGCAAAAGCAAGGTGTAAACAGGACTGTAAGCTAAGCTAGTGACAGAGGCTTTGACTGGCGTTCAGAGTGCTTTAACAAAGCGTGTCCAAAGCCATGTTTTGAAGCAAGTGTAAACTATCCTAATTTCTACAGATTCTTTAAAAATTCAAAATCTGTACCCCAGAGGCAATTTCAAAGAATCCAAGTAAGTGCACTCCTGTGACCCACAAGAGAAATATGGCCAAAAAAGCTTGGACTATACTTTTCTTTTAAGATTAGATTCATCATTTTGCATTCATAGTGCAGCATTCTGTACTTATTAGTATAGAATTATTGATCTAAAATTGGTTTGTATAGGTAACTTTTCAACTGTATCAATGACAGAGGCATTTTTTGTATTTCTGTGCTTAAAGTGAGGCCCATTGTACAATCTTCTTTATGTTTTAATCACAGTTAACTATGATAAATAAGTAACATGATTTAGCTTATCAGCATTCCTATTGTCATAATGTAAATGGATTTGAATATCTTATCTTTTTCATCCTTTTATCGTTTCTCTTAGCATTCATTTTTCTTAAAAGGCTTTTAAGATTCTTTTTATGTTCCATCAAGATTTTTTTTAGATATGTGAATCTGAGTCTTCTGGTATAATAATAATAAACCAGAGTACTCATACTCATAAATGTGTCCAGTATTTTGGTTTACTCCAAATTAAAAGGAGACACTTATTACAGTATATTTTTCTGTAAAGCTTTAAATGACTTATGACTATAATTACCATAAAGTAAATCTGTCATCAAAAAGTCTGGACATCAATCTGGACACTGTGCCTGTCAGTGTCCAGATTGATGTCATGAAGTAGCTTAAAGCTTAAACACACATACATGTGTCTGTGTGGCTACATATATATGGCTCCGGCTCATTGATCTCCCTGCCGGCACAGTGAAAGAAGTACGTAAGCACTTCTCTTATGGTAGAGCCGATAAGAGGGAGATCTTTCCCATCTCCCTGCCTGCACACAGCGTGATAATGCTAATGCACACTAGTTGATTAGGGTGTGCCCGCGCACACTTTGCACACCTTGTGCGCACACCTATGAAATAGATGTAAACCCAGTGACAGAAGTACTATCTGTCACTATAAAAGAGCAGTAAGTGACAGAGAGGGGAACCTCTTAAGGCTCTGAAAGGGTCACTAAGCAATTAGTTCAGGCATCCCAAGGAAGGAGACTGATTGGAAGCAGGCATGGATTTTTTTTCAGTGGGAACGCAGGGAAATGCAGTTCCAGTACCTCTAGCACTGAGTGTACGTAATAGCAAGGAGTGCTGAGGCATGCTGAAAGATCTATTGATGATGGCTGCTGGGGGATCTATTGTGGCTGGAAGGCATCTATTTTTGTAGGGGGGTCTATTGTTGCTGGCGGGGATCTATTGTTGCTTGGGGGGTCTTATGCTGCTGGGGGGTCAAGTGTTGCTGGGAGGAATCTACTGTTGAGGGAGATGTCTTTTGTTGCTGGCCGCTGGTGGGTCTATTGATGCTGACTGCTTGGAGATCTATTGTTGCTACTGGGGGTCCAATGTTGCTGTAGTGGATCTCTTGTTGCTGGTGGTATTTTGTTGCGGGATTCCATTGTTGCTGGGTGAGCGGTCTATTGTTGGGTGGGGGATCTTTTGCTCTATTGTTGCTGGGGAGGGTCTATTGTTGCCGGGGTGGGGTCTATTGTTGGATGGGGATTATTGTTGCTGGGTAATCTATTGCTGCTGGGGTGGGTCTATTGTTGCTGGGGGATCTATTGTTGCTGGGGTGGTGTCCATTGTTGCTGGGGAAGTTTGTTGTTGTGTGGGGGGTTTATTTTACCGCCTTTCTGGTTATCAATAACAAATTCCATACAAACTATTTAGCACCACAAAATGATAGTTGGTGTAGTTTTGTGTATTGTTCAAAAGGGGCGGTACTGGGAGGTGGTGGAACCAAGGGATGGTGCTCGGAGGTAGGTGGGTGGAGGCTAGGGGTGACTCAGAAGGGGGAGTTCCTGTACCTATTCTTTGAGAAACAAAGCCCTGGAAACAGGTTTGTGTTACCCACAAACTGGAGAGTTCCTAGTCAGTTAGGGATCCTGTGTGGGACCAGTGCTGCATTGCCAGCATGTGTGAGGACAAATGAGGAGCACATGTTGGGGCCTGTCTGGTCTAAACAGATAGGCTGCTGAACCAGGCTGACTTTTGATGCCGCATACACACGAGCGGACTTACCGGCAGAAAAGGTCAGACGGAACGAATCCGTCAGACATTCCAATTGTGTGTGGGCTTCATCGGACCTTTTCTGTCGAAAAATCTGACGGACCTTAGAAATAGAACATGTTTGAAATCTTTCCGACGGACTCGATTCCTATCGCAAAAAAACATTCGTCTGTATGCTAGTCCGACGGACCGAAAACGACGCAAGGGCAGCTATTGGCTACTAGCTATTGAACTTCCTTTTCCAGTCCGGTCGTACATCATCATGTTCGAAATGATCGGACTTTGGTGGGATCGCATGTAGGCAAGTCCGTTTCGTTGGAACTTCGTTGAAAAGTCCTTCGGCGTTCAGTCCGGCGAGAAATCCGCTCGTGTGTACGCGGCATAAGGAGAGTGAGACAAAGAGACTGTCAAAAGTCTCTGTCTGAAGAGACTTGTATGTGTGAGCTTAACCAGCAGTAGTCTGTGTGTGAGCAGATGAGAAGTCCATCCTGAAGAACAATAAAATCAGTATAGCCGAGAGGCTATGACTCAGGCAGCTGAGCCTTGATGAGAAATAGGCAAAGCTGTGCAACAGCACAGGAGGCTAGAATTCATTCACTATTGCATTGTAAGGGAATATTCCCTCTTTGAAATAATCTTTTGCTAGCTTACTGTTGTGATAAATAAAAGACTTAATGCCCTAAAATACACTTTGACCTGGTATATACCGTATATACTCGAGTATAAGTCGAATTTTTCAGCTCATTTTTTTGTGCTGAAAGTGCCCCCCTCGACTTATACTCGAGTCAAGCACTTTTCTGCAGCAAAAAATTTCATTTTCCGAACCGACTTTGGGGCCCCGTATCTCAGGGCCACTTGGTGCTAGGAACCCCAAATATGGTGTGCAAACCCAGTGGACCTGGTACCATAACATATCCAAAAATGAAGTTCCTAGCACTAAGTGGCCCCGAGATACGGGGCCCCAGAATCGGTTCGGAAAATGTCATTCTCTGCTGCAGAAAAGTGCTTGACATTTTCTGAACTGATATTTGGGGCCCTGTATCTCGGGCCCACTTGGTGCTAGAAACCCCAGCTTTGGAAATTTTATGGTTCCACTGGGTTTGCACACCAAATTTGGGGTTCCTAGCACTAAGTGGCCCCGAGATACGGGGCCCCACATTTGGTCAACTGTGTCCATCTGCAGCAATGTCACTTCAGGACCCTTTGGGTTCAGAGACCCCAAATTTTGGCTGCAGCTAGGGGGCATCTAGGAACTCTTAACTACCGAGTTTGAAGTTCAGGGGACCTATGGCTGCAAATGGGCACAGTGAGGCATGCAAATGGGCACAGTGGTGCTGCAAATGGGCATTGTTGACCCTCTTTTCCACTTACAGTAGCTGTGCATTTCTCACCCTCGTCTTATACTCGGGTCAATACGTTTTTCCCATTTTTTTTGTAGTAAATTAGGGCCTCGACTTATACTCGGAACGACTTATACTCGAGTATATACGGTAAGCGCGTGGCTCAAAAAAAAAAAATCTGTCCTGCCATTATTAAGCAGCATAGTCAGACAGTTTTCTCCCCACTGCCCAACAACAATACCATCATTGAAACAGATTTTGTGGTGATAGCTCTAAAAATCAGCACTGTCATCCACAAAAGATTACACAGGCTGCGGCATTGTGTGATCTAATTATGGTTGTTTCACAATATACACAGTCTCGGCAGATAGATTACACAGCCCTGCAGTTTATCTCTTACTTTTCTAAATGAATGATCAGCATTTCGGGGCTGTGTCATATACGGTACCTGCCTGGAGGGCGCTGATTGTTTATTTATAAAAGTGAAAGATCACTCAATATTGTCTTAGGTAGGGGGCAGGGCCTTATTCTAGCTGTACCCACCCCCTTCCACAGAAACACCCATAAATTGGGCTTCAGATTGGCGTGGAGCTACAGTCAGCATTTTAAATAAAGATGATCTTTTACTTTGCAGTGGGTCTGCTGATCAAAAGAGGACCAAATGCTATTTTTCCACTTGGTTCTTTGGGGGATTAAATAAACTTTAAAAAAATGTGTGAGTTATTTAAAGAGTAATTTCACATTTGTTAGCGAAAAACAAAAATACATTTCCCTCTTGGTGATCAATGTACATTGCAAGGATTTTAATAAACTTTGTTGCAGATTCCTACTGTTTGTTATTCTAAAGAAACAGCTCTTTGTGGCCATGTGCAAAATGAAAGAGAATAGGAGTAATTTTAGAATTACCAGTCAGCTGCTGCACTTGCAGGGTTCTAATGAGGAAAGCTGCATCCATTTAGACGTGATTTCCCTTTGAGAGTACATAAATTACATTTTCGTTGCAGGGAATGCCCGAAATCTGACTTGTATTAGTGCAGACTTCTGGGAAAATCAAAGCAGAGACAAGAAGTCCCCTCCCAGATATAACCCCTCCCCGTTAGGTAAGGCTTCAGTTTTTGAAGCAAGCCATGAACCACCAGCAAGAGGGATGGGATCCTTGTATCCTGGGATGTGCTCAAGGAAAAGGATTTTACAGGTAACCAACAATCCAACTTTCTTTTTTATATCTTGGGCAAAGCACTTCAATCTTTAAATTCATAACAATAAGGCCACCCTAAAGCAATGAAATGAGAGAGGGCACACAGGAAATAACTACCAACCACTAATCCCAAAAAAGGTAAGAATCTACCACAGGCACCTTCAAGCACCCTGACCGAAAGAAGGGGCAAGAACATTCACATGATAAAACTTAGTAAAGGTATGAACCAAGGCCCGGGTAGCAGCTTTATAAACCTGATGCTGCTGAAGCCTGATGATGAATAGCTCATGAAGGCCCAACACTCCCAGTAGAATGGACTTTTACCAGAAGGGTGGAATCTGACCCTTTAAGACATGAACCTTGAAATACGTTGCCAGATCCATCGAGAAATGAAAGAATAGGAAGCACTACAACCCATTTTGGGAACTCAGAAAGCACAAAGAGTAAATCTGATTGCTGAATAATTGAGGACGGGTAAACCTGATGACATGAACCTCATCTAAAATCTGCAAAACATTGTTCCCCGTCATCGGACGATTTGGGGAGGAGGACGGTAGGACTATATCCTTTTGAAATGGATCAAAAAAACCACCTTACGAAAAGGGACAGCTGTTTCTATAAACTTTTATCCGTAGATGCAGTAGTAGCAAGGAGAGTATTTCACCGCTCAGGTGGATCCAGACCCAGGTGTAAAGTTAATGTGAAGTCTTCAGAGTTGAAGAGTCCCAGGTGCTGGCTAAATGCTGAGTAGAGCAAGGTATTGGATGGAAAGATCTGGATGCCGCACACTGGATAAAGTAGAAAACTTGTCTTTATTGTAGAAATAGGACCATCAAAAGTACAAGGCAATCATGCAGGATGTACAGGATCAGCTGACGCGTTTCACACTTGAAACTGAGTGCTTACTCGTAGCTGGCAATTATTGGAATAACTAACATTTATATACCCTAAGAAAGACATCATGTGATCACATAGTTAGATGAAAAAATGGGTAACAGCTGAAAACCGATTTTGTGGAGTCTTGGCATCTGACAAGTTAGTATGTTTTCCAATAAAAGAGACTCTAAAAAAGTGATATTTAAGTCACTAAAAATGACTTAAGTCAGTAAGAATGAAAAAACGTAAAAATGAACATAATTATATAACCGTATGTGTGTAAACAAAAAATATATGTATATATATTTTAATATATTGTTGTTTTTTATGTGTTTATCAATATATATGTAATAAAACGTGAAGGGGATGTGATGTGAATGTAATACATTCACGTCACATCACATCACATCCCCCTTCCCCGTCAGCAGATGCCAAGACTCCACAAAATCGGTTTTCAGCTGTTACCCATTTTTTCATCTAACTATGTGATCACATGATGTCTTTCTTAGGGTATATAAATGTTAGTTATTCCAATAATTGCCAATTTATGAGTAAGCACTCAGTTTCGAGTGTGAAACGCGTCAGCTGATCCTGTACATCCTGCATGATTGTCTTGTACTTTTGATGGTCCTATTTCTACAATAAAGACAAGTTTTCTACTTTATCCAGTGTGCGGCATCCAGATCTTTCCATCCAATACCTTGTTTCTATAAACTACCTTGCCCTGGTGGAGTATCAGAAATGGCTCCTTACAGAAAAGAGCCACCAATTCTGAAACTCTGCAAGCTGAAGTAATGGCGACCAGAAAAATAACTTTTCAAGTCAGAAAAAGTGAATATCCACAAAGGGTTCAAATAGAGATTATTGCAAAACAGAAAGTACCATGTTGGGGTCCAAAGATATCAACGTAGTTTTAACTGGTAGAGCAGTGTGTGTAACACCTAGAACAAAAGCCTGTACCAAAGAATGTAAAGCAGTCAGAATTGCCAAGGCCAATGTTTGATTTGGCCCTTGACCACACACAAGGCTAGTCCCTTATCTATGCCTGATTAAAATAAGGCCAGAATACAACTAACCACATACTAACCAAATCCCTAAGGTTCACATCAGGAGTAAAAAAATTTCCAGGATCTGTTGTGAATTTTCCTGGAATTTGCCTTGCTAGCCTTAAGCAGGGTAGGAATTAATATCACCTTCAGGCACTAGCAAAACAAAAAAAGGAGGGAGGAGGGGGTGAAGAAAGGAAGCGCCACCTGAGTGCAGTATTAGTATGAACGTTTAATGACACATAATAAAGTTACACTTACAAGAAAGACATGATAAAAAGGCTCATCTGTAGGCAGTCCTTGTGGATTCCTCTAGCTAGTCCGGAAGGTGTATCAGCGGTGTAGGGCTGTAGGTGGAAGCTGTTCAGCTGGTAGTTCTTCCTGTGGCCATCAGGTAGAAGCTTGGGCCGGCGTGGAGCGCACAGAGGATGTGCGTGACGTCACGGGTCATCCAGCGGCTTCCAGGTACACTCCAGAGGGAGGGCTTACACCGAGGGAGGGTTCTGGCACTGGATAGGCTAGGCTACGCGCTCGGAGCTGCTGCTCCTTCAATAGGCCGGAGGGGGCAGTATCAGTGGTGTGCTATTTATGCCAGCGCTGTGGGACAACAGGGCTCAGCGCCGACTAACAGCACAGCATTGATAAGGGACTGTGAGAGGCTGTGAACTCTAATGGGAGGAAGATCTACCAGCTGAACAGCTTCCACCTGCAGCCCTACACCGCTGATACACCTTCCGGACTAGCTAGAGGAATGTAACTTTATTATGTGTCATTAAATACTGCACTCAGGTGGCACTTCCTTTCTTCACCCCCTCTTGCCTACCACAGAGCCAGCTCTCTGAGGACAGCAGCCGCCTCTTTAGATCAACCATCCCACCAGCCTGCTTTACTTACTCTGAACTGTCAGATACTCAGTTAAACCCTAGACTGCCAGTACTATGGCCATGGACTAAATGCCTGGCTAACCTAATATGCCCCCATTATTGTATGCATTTTTCTGTATATGCGCTTACAGTTATTATTACCTTCAAAACAGGAGCCTGGCCTAGCGGGGAGGAGTTATATCTGGGAGGAGACTACCTTTGCTTTTTGCTTTTCCAGTGTCCAATCACTTCAAGGTGTCAGCATAGCCCTATTGTTATGAATTTGAAGATGCTCTGTGTCCCAGGATGTGCAAAAAAGAAAACATCAATTGCAGTGCAATGATATTTCAAAAGTAATTTTCTCTCCCTGCATGAAAATCAGCTAATGTCTAAAGTCAGTCCTTAAAAACCAACACATTTAATCACCTGACATCATCAGGAGCATGCTCGATTGATTCTGGGCACTTGCTGATTTTCATGCTGTGGGTAAAAATGACTTTTGTTGCATCAAGCAATTGACGTTTTGTATGTTTATATATAAAAATCTGTATGTGTGTGTATATATATATATATATATATATATATACAGTATCTCACAAAAGTGAGTACACCCCTCACATGTTTGTAAATATTTTGTTATATCTTTTCATGTGACAACACTGAAGAAATGTCACTTTGCTACAATGTAGCGTGTAGTAGTAGGGAGTAGTAGTGAGTGTACAACTTGTATAACAGTGTAAATTTGCTGTCCATTCAAAATAACTCAACACACAGCCATTAATGTCAAAGTGTCCAAATTGGGCCCAAATTGTCAATATTTTGTGTGGCCACCATTATTTTCCAGCACTGGCTTAACCCTCTTGGGCATAGA
Organism: Lithobates clamitans; assembly: GCA_037952925.1. Lineage (NCBI taxonomy): Eukaryota > Metazoa > Chordata > Amphibia > Anura > Ranidae > Lithobates > Lithobates clamitans. Next base: position 2,831,359 of record JBBGZY010000190.1, read on the forward strand.
GTTCACCAGAGCTTCACAGTCCTCTTCCACTCTTCCATGACAACATCACGGATCTTCCATTTGAGGATGCCCCACAGGAGCTCAATAGGGTTTAGGTCTGGAGACCTGCTTGGCCAGTCCATCACCTTTACCCTCAGCTTCTTTAGCGAGGCAGTGGTCATCTTGGAGGTGCGTTTGGGGTCGTTATCATGTTGGAATGCTGTCCTGTGGCCCAGTCTCCGAAGGGAGGGGATCATGCTCTGCTTCAGTATGTCACAGTACATGTTGGTATTCATGGCTCCCTTAATGAACTGTAGCTCCCCAGTGCCGGCAGCACTTATGCAGCCCCAGACCATGACACTCCCACCCCTTGCTTGACTGTAGGCAAGACACACTTATCTTGGTACTCCTCACCTGGTTGCTGCCCCACACGCTTGACACCATCTGAACCAAATACGTTTATCTTGGTCTCATCAGACCACAGGACATGGTTCCAGCAATCCATGTCTTTAGTCTGCTTGTCTTCAGCAAGCTGTTTGCGGGGTTTCTTGTGCATCATCTTTAGAAGAGGCTTCCTTCTGGGGCGACAGCCATGCAGACCAATTTGATGCAGTGTGCGGCATCTGGTCTGAGCACTGACAGGCTGACCTCCCAGCCCTTCAACCTCTGCAGAAATGCTGGCAGCACTCATACGTCTATTTCCCAAAGACAACCTCTGGATATGACGCTGAGCACCTGCACTCAACTTCTTCGGTCAACCATGGCGAGGCCTGTTCTGAGTGGAACCTGTCCTGTTAAACCACTGTATGGTCTTGGCCACCGTGCTGCAGCTCCGTTTCAGGGTCTTGGCAATCTTCTAATAGCCTAGTTCATATTGTAGAGCAACAATTCTTCTTTCAGATCCTCAAAGAGTTCTTTGCCATGAGGTGCCATGTTGAACTTCCAGTGACCAGTATGAGAGAGTGAGAGTGGTAACACCAAATTTAACACACCTGCTCCCCATTCACCCCTGAGACCTTGTAACTCTAACTAGTCACATGACACTGGGGAGTGAAAATGGCTAATTGGGCCCCATTTGGACATTTTCACTTAGGGGTGTACTCACTTTTGTTGCCAGCGGTTTAGACATTAATGGCTGTGCGTTGAGTTATTTTGAGGGGACAGCAAGTTTACACTGTTATACAATCTGTACACTCACTACTTTACATTGTAGCAAAGTGTAATTTCTTCAGTGTTGTCACAGATTTTTTTGTATGTTTTGTTCAGTATTTTTTTTATAAATGTATGTGATATAAATATTTCTAACCTTTGGGTCTCAGTGAGTGTGCCACTGTCTACCCTGTTTTCTTATGTAGTTTTTATTTTATTTGCCTATATATTTTTTCTTATGTATCTATTTTATTCTATCTATTCATGTCTGTTTTCTGAGATATTATAGAAGCACTTTAGAAGTTCAGTTGTAATCCTAACAACACATTAAGACGTGTTAAACAGTACATAATATGAACTACATTTCTGTTTTTATAATTCCCTTTTAACAGCCAGCTTGACAATTGTTTCTAATTTATGCAGCACCAGCACAAGGATATGAGTGTCTGCTAAGCCTCAATGGACACCGTTCTCTCTTCTATTCTTTATTTTATCATAGCATGTTAAGGACCTTTATCACATCCTGCTTTACAGACTAGTTTGTTAAACCCATTCATTTGAACAGTGAACACATTGCCATTTCTACAATGCATCCACTTGGAAACAAACTATCATTATTGTATCCACATCAGCACAATGCCATCATGTCTATGAGGTTGTTGAATGAGTAAGAAATGAATGTTTTATTCAGAAGAGTGCCATTTGAGCCATAATTATATTAATCAATCCTCTCATAATACAGTGCCATTGCACACATTTCTTATATAATGATGTCTATTATTGCGTCAAGTTTTTATACTTTAAGGTTTCCTATTCTTCAACTTGCTAATTGATAAATGATTCATGCTCATCCAATTAGATTCTATGCTGCTATGGTTTAAAATAGATGGCTCCATTATTTTAGGTCACTTTTCAAGATGTGAAGGAAAAAGCAAGGAGAAAATGTTGGTATTGATTTTTCTTTCTGTCTTTGTCTGTATTTGTTAGCTGTCTCGGAGACTGTGTGTTAAAACAGACATAAAGAATTATTAGATTAAGGGGAAAAAGGGACATAGGGATATGATGGAAGGATAATCGGGAGGGGCAAACAAAAGTGGAAGGGAAAAATGGAGACGCCAGTGAGTGTTGTTATCATGTGCAACATTGTGCAAAAATTAAATTACAAAGCAGCGCTCAAACTAGTTGGCGTACAGCTTTAAAAGAAGAAGAAAATGGGAGCGGGGGTAAAGTGATTGTAAAGCCAAAACACTTTTTACCTTAATGCATTCCTTAAAAGGATTAGATTCCGAAAAGGTAAAAAAATGTTTAGGTGTCAGCATCGCCCATTCAGAGCTCCCTGTTAACCTACCCGAGCCCTCATTCGATCCAGCATTGTGCACGTCTGCAGATCTTTTCTCCCCTCACTTCCGGGTCTTGATGGCTTTGCTAAGGCATGCGGCATTGGGACTCGAGTGCAAGCACACACGAGTGCCCCCATGCGAAGCGACTTCCCATGGGGGCACTGGACAGAGGGGATGGGCCAGGAGCGCTGGCGGAGGACCCGAATAGAGGAGGTTCAAGGCCCCTCTGTACAATTCCATTGCGCAGAGCAGGTAAGTATAGACATGTTTGTCATTTAAAAAAAAAATACCTTTACAATCCCTTTGAGAAGGTTTACTGTAGTCATTGTAATAGAACCTTTAAACAGGTGTGGATGGCCCTTTTAGTTGCTACAGGGCTGGAGCAGTCTCCCTTCTCACTGTTTACAGGTTTAATTAAACCCTACATGCAGTGGCCCCATGTTGTCAACGTCTGGACTGTTTTGCCAAATACAGTACAAAGACTTTAAAGTGACCCGACTTTAAAAAAAAAATCCCACACAGTTTACGGCACAAAGCTCTGAAGAGTATGCCGTTCCTTCAGAGCGCATTGCGCCGGTGATGTCACTGGCTGCATCCAGTGTTAAGATTTCCTAAACCCTGCAAATTTAGGAAATATCCACTGTACCTACAGATACACCTCAATATAGGTTTTCCTGTATGTACAAGTTCAAGAGCAGAATTTACTACCCCTAAAAGGCCCTGTCTACACTTTCTGCGTTTTGTCTCTGGCCACACTTAGTCACCCTACACTCTATGTCCTATGGTCAAAAAACTGAATGAGCTTTTTTTATGTATTCAGCTGTTTTTGGTTACATAGACATCAATGGAAGTTCCTGTAAACATGTGATGCATGCATTTTCTTCTCCTCCCCTTGCCCAGCCAGGAAACAAAGTCCTGAAGATTGATACACGTGCAAAAATGCCTGTCAAACGTGTGTAAAATGCCTGTAGTGCACTTAAAAAAAGCACTTTGAAATCACCAAGAATATGCCAGATCTCTATCCAATCAAGCATCTATAGGATATGCTGGAAAAACAAGTCAGATCCTTTGAGACACCATATTGCAACTTACAGGACTTAATGCAGGGAAATGCAATTAGCGGACCTCCAGCTGTTGCAAAACTATAAATCCCATCATGCCTCTGCCTCTGGGTGTCATGCTTGTCGCTGTCAGAATCTTGCTATGCCTCATGGGACTTGTAGTTCTGCAACACCTGGAGGTCCGCTAATTGCATATCCCTGACTTAAAGGATCTGCTACTGATGGCTTGGTGCCAGATACTACAACATACCGTCAGAGGTCTAGTGAAGTCCATGCCTCAATGTGTTATGGTGGGTAGTCATAATGCTATGGCTGATCGGTGTAATAAGTGTGTGGAGGGAGAAGAAAGTATTCACACACCATTATGTGTGGAATAGCTGCACTGCCTGCATTGTTGTGAAGCTGTGACATTTCAAGACTGCTGGAAAGATATAGCAGTGATGTGGTCACTATAAAGAAGATTCAGAGCTGAGAAAAATGACTAGATAAAAGGCAGGATACATAATAATCCTGTAAGGAAAGATGTTTCAGTTTACTTGCTGAAATAGTAGCAATAACAGTGGGTAAGAAGCTCTTAGAATTGACATTCTGGGGTGTTTTGAACTGTTAACGTTCTCACTGCACATACTACCTGCTTGATGCTAATCTCTTGCTACATTAAAGTGGTTGTATACCTTTTGTTTTTATTTTTAGCTCCAAGTAAGCCTATAATAAGGCTTACCTGGAGGTAAAATGAATATCTCCTAAACCTGTACGGTTTAGGAGATATTCACTTTGCATTCAGCTGCGGACGTCACCGGCGCATGGTGCATGCGCATGTGCTGGATGTCCGGCAGACGCTGCCAGACTTTGCTGGGAAGAAGACTCCCGCTCGCACGCTGGAGCCGCGAACCCGGAATAAATGCGGAGGGCAAAATGTCAGCTCTCTCGGTGTGAACCGGGATCAGATGCCGACGCCTCATTCTAAGGTGAGTATTTCATAATGAGCTAGTATGCACTGCATACTAGCTCATTATGCCTTTGTCCTACAGTTTTTTTGTTTTTTGTTTCTGTGTAGTTATACAACCGCGTTAAAGGGTAACTCCACTTTCGTGGGAGCAAATAAAGAGAAAATAACATAGCGTATACTATTGCAACTCAAGTCATATTATTTTTATATGTTATTAACCACTTGCCTACTAGGACCTTTACCCCCTCCCTGCCCAGGCCAATTTTCAGCATTCAGCACTGTCACACATTAAATGACAATTGCGTGGTCATGCAATACTGGGGTAAAGGGCCGCTGTAATTGGCCCTTTACCCCTATCTGTGATCAGCTGAGTCTGAAGGACTCAGTGATCACAGAGCGCTCTGCCCTCCATGGATGCCCTCCCGACAAAGTAAGCCCACGCTGTAGACGTCTTTCAGCTATAGTACGGGCGTAAAGTGGTTAAAAATGACCTTTCCTTTTTCATCTGCATCTCTGTAATCTTCTGTAAAATGCAATGCAAGATGGCTACCTGAAGGTGTTCTGTACACAGATAGTGTACAGAACGGCCCCCAAAAACATAACTTCTAGCTTGTGTGATTGGCTTACTGATTTTCGCAGAAGTTTACACTAAGATAAAGGTCAGAGGTTGAGCATCCCCTGCAACAGTAATGTCATTTTTGGTGAGATACTCCCAAACGGAACTCTAAAAGGATGCAGACCTTGCCAGTTTTCTCATTAGAGCCCTGAATGTGCAGCAGCTGATTTCTAATTATAAAACCACTCCCATAAAGATGCACATGGACACAGACAAGCAAACGGCTATTTCTTCACAATAACAAAAGGTAGGAATCTGCAACAAAGTTTGTTAATATCCTTGCAATGTACAGAGATCACCCAGGGGGGAATGTTTTTTTTTTCTCAACAAAGGTGGCGTTACTCTTTAAACCTTTTGTTGTCTGGGATGATTTTTCGTCTTTTTTGTACACATGTTTTCAAAATCATTTTAGGTCTGAAGATTAGTCAACCCTCAATATATTATATGTCATAAGAAAGCAGACACCCTGCAGAAAAATGTGGTAGTTCCAGTTTTTTTATGTCAGTCGATATTCGTGTAATGGTTTGTCAAGCGCAAATTTTCATTTTATTCATTCATTATCTATTCATTTTAGGACACTGTAATACCCAGTTTTTGTTAAAATATAAAATATGGGGGTTGATTTACTAAAACTGGAGAGTGCAAAATCTGGTGCAGCTGTGCATTGTAGCCAATCAGCTTCTAATGTCAGCTTGTTCAATTAAGCTTTGATAAAAGACTTGGAAGCTGATTGGTTTCTATGCAGAGCTGCACCAGATTTTGCACTGTCCAGTTTTAGCAAATCAACCCCAATGCTGAGCTGAGTAAATAAAAATTGCAAGCAATGGCAAAATGCCAACAAACGTTTGTACCATATATTTTCTATGGGCGACATTGTGAAAGCTGCTACAGGTCATTGCTTAAGAATTACCCATAAAAAAATTGCTCTAGAATTATTCCTCTCATTCCAATGTGCAAGGCAATATGTAATGTGTAGCGCATGTTTTCGTACATAGGCGAATTGCGCTCCATTCAAGCAGACAAAAAATTCCCAGAACACTTTCTATCTAGCCTATTAAAAAAAAAAAATGTTAAAAACAGAGGTTTTTGTTGCAGTTGTAAGTGTGCTGGGAAATGTTTGTGTTACCCTTCCATGTGCACCTTACTGCAAAGGCTAGTTATAAATTGGGATGGTTGAAATCTTTTTGTGTAGCTTGTTCGTTGAATTTGGCGTGGAGACACATTGGATGTTTTCAGCTGCCATTGTGTTCTTGCTGGGTGTCCAATGCGTCCCTGTGCCTTTAAGGAGGAGTGGGCATCCTCCAGTCCAACCTGCCCTTATTTTGTCTACTGCTATATATATGCTCCAATTTGGCGACTTTCAAAAATTATAGAGCTAGGATCGCAGTACACAGAGGATCCTTGATGTAGGCACTGCAGCTTCCACATATATTTGCAATTTTGTGCATCTAAAACCTGTTTTTAACGTGAATTTTTAGACAGAATCAATTTGTGTTTGTTTTTGCAGACTAGCTGGTAAGTATGCTGGGAAATTTTTGTTTTTGTTGTGCGTTGCTCTTCCATGTGCACCTTACCGCAAAGGCTAGTTATAAATCGGGATGGTTGCCATTCTCTTGTATAGCTTGTTTGTTGCATTAGCTTCTTCCCTGGTCCTAGCAGATGACCCCCCCCCTCCATCCAGACGGGTCGTACGCCATCCATATCCTTACCTTAGGAGGTGGTGCTGGTGATCTGGGGTAGGGTTCCTGGAAGCTGCCAAGGGCCTCACCTGCTTCAGCTTGACACCGGGCCATTGCTTCACCTCCCGGCCCAACAGGAAATGTGTCCTGAGACCTGATTGGCCAGGGAGTCCTAAGACCCGCTTCCTGATTGGCCGGGAGGAGAATCAGGAAGACAATAGCGAATAATAATTTGCTAGTATCATACAACTGGGTGGGCTTACTGCGCCCTGAGCCCACCCTTTTTTTGAGCCAGATAGAGCCTCAGGCTCTAATCACATGCTTCAAAAAAAAAAAAAACCCATTGAAACCGGCACCCTGCATGTAAATTAGGGGGCCAGCACCCCTGCTCCTCGTATGGAGCAGCCGCCACTGTATACGTGTCATTTCTGGGTTCTTTGCAGCTAGGGAAGAGCAGCGAATGGATGTTCGCCGTTCTCCCTCCCCTCCACCTAGGGACACCCATCATGTGAGTGCTGTGGCAGCCGGGAGTGTGTGTAAACTCCTCGCTTCCAACAACGTATGACATACAGTAAAAAGGTTAAAGATGCTGAGTAGAGTTCTCCTGTAAGAATACTTTGATTATACATGTTTACTGTCTGAGATATCTTTGTGTCCATGTCCTAAGAAAACAGTGACTGTTAGCCAATTTTTCCTTTAGTGACATGCTGACGTTTTATTAATGCAAGACTGAATACAAAATACTGTAAATGACAGCTAATCTAACATGAACATGGGGGAATTTGTCTGATATTATGAGTGTTTCACTGTAGGCATATTTAATGCGCTGTTGCAGTACTTAACTTGCTATTGCAGTCACTAATTGGCCCAGGAGCTTAGATTATTGATCTTTGAGACTAATTATGCTTCTCTTGGCCTTTCGGAGCAAACACCACATATCCTTTAAAGGGAATTGAGTAAGGCAGCCGAGCATATAGATATCCTTTCATTAGCAATGATTTCTGGAAATGTTCGGCCGTGGTGAGTAATTCCTGTGCAGTCAGACCATGACTGCGGCACTACAGAGTGCTGAGCGGACAGCAGTCATTCCAGCTGTCTGTCACATGAGAATGTGACGGGAACTCTCAGTGCCCTCCTGGGAAAATACTGTACGAGACATCAGAACAAGAGGGTACCAGAAGGTTAAAGAACTTTAGCAGTAGGAAAATAATAGATATAAACACTGACAAATGTGCTGTGAGCGAGTACAGTGCCAGTGGAGGAAAATATAAATATGGTATGCTATTAGATTGAATCCTAATTTAAGGACAAGCAGTAGTGTATTCATTTACTAATTAGAAGAACTGTAGGTATGCTATAAAAAATGTATGCCTTAAAGTGGGGTTCCTCCCAAAAAAACAAAAATGCATGAAAAATCCAAAAAAAACAAAACAAAAAAACATTTGGATATTTTTTTTTTTTTTAACTTCTAAATGCCTGTTGCTAGGGGGTCCCTCGTAGTCTGCCCCTTCCAGTGCCTGGGCTGGTGACATCACTTCCCCCTCGGCACAGGAAGGGCTCAGCTCTGCTCCCTCCCTCCTGTCAATCATCTGGGACCCATTACAGGTCCCAGGTGACTGAGAGGCCAATCACGGCGCGCGGCGCCGCTCGCACATGCGCAGTGGGTGCCAGGCTGTGAAGCCACAGCCCGGCGCCCACAGTTGCAATGCCAGCGCCACTGAATGGAGGGGGGAGACGAGCGGGGCTTCGATCCCCCGCATTGCTGGACCCAGGGACAGGTAAGTGTCCAATTAAAAGTCAGCAGCTGCAGTATTTGTAGCTGTTGACTTTTGATTTTTTTTTTTTTTTTTTTACTGGACCCCCTGGGTGGAACTCCTCTTTAAGCTGGCAATACATGGATCAGAATTTGGCTGGTTCAGCAGGTACCATGCTGAATTTTGATCCATGTAGGGGCACTGTGGTTGTGCAGAAGTTATTCTATGGTCTGACTTCTGTACAACTGCTCTGACGTTTCTTTGCTGCTCGATCAACACTGCCGGATATAACCAGCAGTGCTGATTAGTGTATTCTTTTGGTGGGGGGAGTCTGCTCACAATACAATGGGGTAGATATACTAAAGGCAAATTGACTGTGTACATTGCAAAGTGCAATTGCCCCAGAGCTTGGTAAATAAGCAGAAGCTCTGCTGACTTCCATCAACCAATCATGTGCAAGCAAAAATGCTGATTTTTAGATTTTCTTTGGGTATTCTTTGCAAAGTGAAGCTTTTCCTTATTTACTAAGCTTTGGGACAACTGCGCTTGCAGAGTGCACAGTATATTTGCCTTTAGTAAATCAACCCCCATGACTCAGCAGGCAGGATTCCCCCTTCCACCTCGATTGTGTGGATGGGGGAATCAGGTCAGTTTTTTTGTTCAACATACTGGTTGAATGAAAAAAAACAGACTCATGCATGGGCGGCCTTTTAGATTGTAAGCTCTAATGAGCAGGACCCTTTGCTTTCTCTTGTATATTGTAACTGTACTGTTTACCTCCTTTTTGTAAAGTGCTGTGCAAACTGTTGGCGCTATATAAATCCTGTATTATAATAATAATAATTCTAACACGTGTGGCAGACGGTGGGACTGTCGATAGACATCTGCATGTGAGACTACAAAAAGGCAGCTTCCAGGTTTTATTGGCAAAGTTTAGCTTAAACAAGCTGAAGTTAGACACTGATTGGCTACCATGTACAGCTGCACAAGTTTCTGAGTGCTCCAGTTTTAGTAAATCTACCCCAATGTCATAACACTTCATCTAGTGGCCATAATGCAGTATTTTCTTAAAATGCCTCAATCAAGAAAATACCACATTAGGGCCACTAGATGAAGCTGACGATCATAGGAAATAAACATGTTGGACACATTACAGGGATTGTTTATGAGGGTTTTGCGAATGCTGAGACCTTTGCACAGCCTATTTCTTTTTTCTTTCTTTTATGAATAGACCCCTATAAGTTCACCAGTCATTAAAATCACATTATAATGAATGCATGTACCTTTCAAAACCTGCAACTCTGAAAGACAAAGCATATAAATCTATTTCTTGGTAGTGATGGAAGATAGCCTGGACTCTCTCACCTCCCGATTGACCATTAGCACCATCCATCAATGCTGCTTGCTGCAATGGGCAGTTATAGGTGGGGGCAGTGGCTTTCTTTTTTATATCACTGTTATATTGGTCAGGCAATGCACTGACACTTTTGCAGCCATTGTGCTATGTGGTGGGTGTTCAGTGTGCCCCTGTACCTTTAAGAAGGGGTTGGCTCCCTTCAGTCCATCTCCCCTCCATCTATCCATCAGAATGCATGTGCTTCCATTGTGGAGTCTCTCACCAGATAGTGATAGGACTACAGATACAAGGGTGCCTTGGCGGGGCCTGTAGCTTACGCATGTTTTTACAATTGTGTGCAGACTAAACCCCTGTTTTTAACGCATACTATTAGACAGGTTAATTTGGTTGTCTGCGGGCTGGTCGGTAAGTGAGCTTGGAGTTTTCCTTGGATTTATCCTTGGCTTTTTTCTAACATATGTTGCCTTCCAATGCTGCTTGCTGCAATGGTCAGTTAAAGGTGGGGGCAGTGGCTTTCTTTTTTGTAGTGATGAAACATAGCCTGGACTCTCTCACCTCCCGATCGGGCCAATAATTACATTGATCTGCTGCTTGGAACTGAACAGAAGTAGCAGTGTGTGTAATAAGAAAGTCCAAGCCAGATCTATAATTTTGTACATTAGGAGGCTGCGCTAATCTCAGCTCATTTTAGTAATGTGACTGATTAGATGAGAGACAGCTGTAGGGCAGCGATGGCTTATTTCTTTTGCCTCTGCCAACACAATCACTGGCTGCTGCTATTTTATTTTCATAGCAAATCTGTAGCTTGTAATTTTCTTTGGAGTGTCCTCTTGAGAGTTAAACCTCTAATTCCATCTCTTGCTCCTTTGCATTGCATCAACCTAAGTAAACAGATCTATTTACTGAAACACCGGGTAAGAAGAAGCATCTGTACGGTAGCTTGGGTCTTTTTTCACATTTCAGATGAGGGCTTATTGATTAGGCGGTGAAAAATAAATTAATACATATATTATTTTGTGTTGGAGACAAGCAGAAGTTGTTTGGTTGTATTGTCCTGTATAAAGGGAAACATTTACAAAAAAAAGAAAGAATTAATATACTTTCTTGACAGCTTCATGTCAGCCTACCGCTGGGTATGCCCTGCCCATACCCCACCTGCAGGACCTAACTCATTAATTTGACTCCCTCTCCCAGGCCAGCTCCATGTCAGCCTACCACTACACCAGGGAAGCCGGAGATTGTCATGTCCCCATTTTTTTTTACATGGGCTCAGCCTTGGGACTCAGTGGGCCTCTGATAGATTGATTCTTCAATCCTTTAAGGCCATAGTAAAGCAAAGGCCTCCCAGAGCCCCCACATTTCTACATGGGACCTCACCAGGGCTGGACTGGGAAAAAAATTTGGTTCTGGACTTCATCCAGACCGGCCCACTTTAATTTTGCAAACGCACGAAAAAACAGTACATAAACTATATGCAATTATGCAAAAAAAAAAACACACTATTGGGCATAGGACAGGGTATAGCTACACCAGTGCCCATTAATGCAGACACACCAGTGCCCATCAGCACAGCCACACCAGTGCTCATCAGTGCAGCCACACCAGTGCTCATGAGTGCAGCCACACCAGTGCCTAATAATGCACCCTCACTAGTGCCCATTAATGCAGCCTGATCAGTGCCCATCAGCGCAGCCACATCAGTGCCCATCAGCTCAGCCACACCAGTGCTCATCAGCGCAGCCACACTAGTGCCCATTAATGCAGCCTGATCAGTGCCCATCAGCGCAGCCACACCAGTGCCCATTAATACAACCACACCAGTGCCCATTAATGCAGCCACACCAGTGCCCATTAATGCAGCCTCATAAGTGCCCATTAATGTTAGTCCCCCCCAGTACCTGGTCTGGACAGCTTCTTCTACCTAGGTCCCGGGTGCAGTGCTTGTCCTGCAGGTGGTTCCTCTGGAGCTAGGAGCCCAGGACCAGCTGTGCACTGCTGGTACATCTGGTCCTCTCCCTTCCTCCTGGGCACCACAGAGCTGGGTAACTAGGGGTGGAGGAAACTGGGGGGGGGGTGAGGTGAGTGGGCGTGGACTCCCAAATCCTGTCCACCAATCAGCTAATCTCCTGATTTCTGCGTGTAGCTGTTTAGAAAAAAAACTTCTCTGGGTCTCTCCTGTGTTCAGTGGGGACCAGGGGAGAGAAAGCGGGCTACTTCATCACTTTCAGCTTTAGACGGATTAACCTGCAGCAGCGCTCCCGGCCGGCTCCAGTGTACTGATATAGCACAGGCCAGCTGCTACGGATTAATCGACCCAAAGCCGAAAGTGATGAAATAGTCCGCATTCTGTCCCCCGGCCCCACTGTACACAGGAGGCCCGGAGGAGTTTTTTTTCTAAACAGCTGCACAGCAAGAGATTAGGTTATTGGTGGACGGGGCTTGGGTGTCCCCGCCCGCTCTACCTCCCCTGTCACTGAAATCAGCCCACTGAGCCATCAGCCTACCGGGAAACTTCCGGTAGTCCCGACGGCCAGTACATGCCTGGACCTCACAATAGTACTTAACTACCTGTCTGCTCCAAAATTCTATGATGGAGTTGACACTATGGGAATTTTCACTAAAGACAGCTGTGGTAGCCTCAGGAGGGTTTCTGAGTTGGCGGCTCTAGGGTATAAAGAACCTTCCTGGCGGACAGAGTTGTTCCGCACCCGATGAAGGATTCTATTCCAAAAGTGGTCTCAAGATTCCATTTAAGTCATGTGCGCTCGATTAGCTGAATAAAGAAAGAGTGGGTAATTAGAACTCTCTTTCACATCGAGTTCATGTGGAGGGGTACATTTGTGGCACAAGGACAGCTAAAGTGAGCAGGGAGGAGCGCGCGTTCAGAGAATGCGTGCTCCTTCATCAGGGTCATAGCCTGATGACGGAGCACGCATGCTCCAAACGCGCGCTCCTCCCTGCTTTTTCCCCAACCGGAAGTGACGTACACCGCTGTCTGTGAGCCGTCCTGAGTGCCTGGAAGAGCTGGGAACCCTGGACCCATCAGCTGCCTCTTCACCAGTGAGAAGTTCGTCTTTACCACGAGCGGATGAACCAGATTATTAATTCCACATGCGCTGACATCTCATACATTTTGTGAGTTACCAATTGTCTTTTATGGAATAAAATGTCTTAATAATGCTGCACTTAGATGGCACTGCTCACCTTCTGTCTCACACAAGGAGGCCAGAGCTTTGAGTAGAGTGATTGCTTCTTGGCTTGAGAAAGTGATCTCTCTGCCATATAAGGATAGGGGGTTGGCCCTTCTGGAAGGAATAACGGTGCACTCCACAAGAAGAATCTCAACCTACTGGGCAGCCGCCTGTAGAGTCTCACTGGAGTCAATCTGCAAGTCGGCTATGTGGTCATGCATACACACCTTAATTACTCATTATTGCATCGATCCTTCATAGATCCATCATTTTTGACAACTGTTAATTTTGGCCATAATTAACCTTATCTTGTTTCCGCATCATCCCACCCTGGTTATCCAGTTAATTCTACTGACTCCTTCACCTTTCATTCATCAAGCCCATGCCAGGGCATTAGTGTACAAGGTTACATGAATTCAGTTTTTGGGGGGCCTGCTGATACCACTTTGCCAAACAAGGGAATCTTATCCTCATACGCTTAGGGTCTTTATCATATCATTTCAGGGAGACCACCGCTCAGAGCCGATTTGCATATATGGGGAGGGTGTGCCAGCATGCTTGTTTTTAATGTAACAACGTTGTTTATTATCACCCTTTTTTTTTCTACAGTGTGCTATACATGTTAGTGTTGGTGTTTTTAGTGAGGGAACCCATCTCACTCATTTGGCCTTGGTGCCACATCAGTGAGATTTATATATTTTTATAGTACTGTGCAATAATCAATAAAGTTGTATTTTTCATTGATCAATACCGGTGTGATGCTCCCATTGGTCCCAACCCCTCTTTTTTTCTTACTAGATTATTACTCTGCTATTAGGGAGATACCCCATCATATAGACGTATCAGCCGATCAATCATTATTATTATAATTTTTGACACTTAAACACAAGTGGATTCCAGTGTTTTTTATCTTTTTGTTATTATCTAGTTAATTCCCAGTGGTAGGCGGACATGGAGCTGTCAGGAAGATGGAAAATTGAATATCAAATACAGCAATTTTTCATTTCTGACAAGCTCTGTGTCAGCACAAACTCCCACCCAGGTGCTGAAATATAGCTACGTAATATGTGTCTAGTATGTTTATTTCCTATGATCATCAGCTCCATCCAGTGGGCATAATGCGGTATTTTCCTGAAATACCTCAATCATGGAAATACTGCATTATGGCCACCTGATGGAGCTGATGATCATAGGAAATACACATATTTAACATGTTACTGGAATTATTTGTGACAGTTGTACTAATGCATAGGCATTTGCACTGTTAGTTTTTCATAAATAGACCCCAAAATCTTAACCGTAAAGCTTAGACATTAAAGGCTAAATACGCCTTTTCCATAAAGTAGCCTTTTAAGTCAAGGGGACCCAGGGGCTATAAAAAAACTGTGTAGCTTCGTAAAATGTATAATAATATTATTGTCATACCTGTGTAGGCCATTTGGGTCCCCTCAGAAGCAAGGCTGGAAAACTCCTAGTTAGCAACCTCCACATCCTGGCTTGTTGCTAGGACGTATAAATTGTGGTTTTTTGATCCCGCAGTGCTGGCAGTGAGTATCCAACGGTTTTCACATCCTAGCAACAAGGCAACTTTGAAATTGGTAACCTCAATTTTCAGACCAGGCTTCTGAGGGGACCAAAATGACCTACAGGTATGACAATAAAATGAATGAACACTTTGCAAAGCTACACAGTTTTTTAATACCTCCTGTGGCCCCTTAATTGTATGGGCTATTTTCTGGAAAAGGTAATGTCTAAGCCTTAGCCCCAACCATAAAACCTAATTCTGTACCAACCACATCACCCTCCTCCAGCCAAATAGATTCAGCCAAAATCTTCCGGTCAACAATTACATTTAAGATTTGTTTAGAAGACAACATGTACAACATTTGTACAAGACAACATTTGTAGTTTTGTGGCAGTGGGGTCCATTCACAAAATGAACTCACATGCAATATTTAGGTGACCGGATACATTTTGCCTAAATATCACATGCCATCCGCAAAACGCTGAAAACGCTCATTAAATACCACATGAAAAGGCGTTATGCCCCATACACATGGTCAGACATTGGGGATTTTTTCCGACGGATGTTGGTTCAAACTTGTCTTGCATACACACGGTCAAACAAAGTTGTCGGAAAATCCGATCATTCTGACCGCGGTGACGTAAAACACGTACGTTGGGACTATAAACGGGGCAGTAGCCAATAGCTTTCATCTCTTTCTTTATTCTGAGCATGCGTGGCACTTTGTGCATCGGATTTGTGTACACACGATTGGAAATTCCGACAACGTATTTTGTTGTCTGAAAATTTTATATCCTGCTCTCAAACTTTGTGTGTCGGAAAATCCGATGGAAAATGTGTGATGGAGCCCACACACGGTCAGAATTTCCGACAACAAGGTCCTATCACACATTTTCCGTCGGAAAATCCGACCGTGTGTACAGGGCATTAAACTCACAGAAGGAAATAAGTAAATGCATGCGGTAATTTAAGTAGTGATCGAGGCATACAGTAATGATCAAATGTGTACTGGTTGTTAAAGAGCGGCCGCCCGGTGACTTGATCGGGTGGCATCGACCCTTAGTTATTTACGAGTTGTGAGATGGCTGAGCAGGCAGACAGCAGGAGCCTTCGTCGGGAGCAGGGCACTTTCTTTTTTTGGGTCGGCCGTGGTGGCTGGCATGGTGATGTTTTCAATGTTTTCAATATAGGACTAGTCAGAAATTACCTACTGTCTGGGCCTGGTATGGATTGGAGGAAGGGGGGGGGGGGGTCCCACGCCGCTTTTTTCTTAATTTTTCATTGCCGGCATTTTTTTAACATTCAGCTGTTGACTTATCGGTGGTTAAGGACGTGGTGGCGGCATGCTCCTCAACAGCCATGGCAGTTACTGGTTGTTAACCACTTCTGTGCCGGAGCCCAGCGGCGGGTACCTGGACTCAATGTCCACCGGCACCCGCCATTTGTTCAGTACACAGGCAGGATGGCGATTCAAACAAAACAGATCACCATTCTGTCAGTAGGGGAGGCATTCATCCTGTGTTCCTGCAAAGCAGGGACACGGATCTATGCCTTCCTTTAGCAAAAGCACCTCCCCCGCAGTACACAAGCACTGGCTAGGCACACATTTAACCCTTTGATTGCCCCTGATGTTAACCCCTTCCCAGCTAGTGTCATTAGTACAGTGACAGTGCATATTTTTTAGCACTGATCACTGTATTAGTGTCACTGGTCCCCAAAAAGTGTCAGTTAGTGTGCAATTTGTCTGCCACAATATCGCAGTCCCGCTATAAGTCACTGATCGCGCCAATACTAGTAAAAAAAAAAACAATATCCCATATTTTTTAGACGTAGCAGAATACATAATGGCTTAAATTAAAGAAGAAAGTAGATTTTTTCAATCAATTTATTGGATACCTTATATGGCAGAAAGTAAAAAATATTGTTTTTATTTCAAAATTGTCTTTTTTTTTGTTTATAGCGCAAAAAATTAAAACCACAGAGATGATCAAATACCACCAAAAGAAAGCTCTATTTATGGGAAAAAAAGGACATTAATTTGGTTATTTGGTTACATCGTTGAAAGACCGCGCAATTCTCAGTTAAAGCAACGCAGTGCCGTATCGTAAAAAAAGGCCTGGTCATGAAGGGGGGTAAATCTTCCGGAGGGTGGCCGGCCACTCTTTAACAACGCGGTATTTACTGGTAGCAATAAATACGCCAGCTACTGCCAGGAGTTAAATTGCTATATGTTTTCACTACTAAAATACAGCATGACTTCATAAAATAACTCATGCGGTATTTTAGTAGTGTTTTTAAGTGAATGGCAAAAAACCTTTTGAAAAACGCTGGGTGGTATCTTACTGCATACTCGGATGTGGTAAAATACCGCTTTGTGAATGGAGCCCAGTGGAAACAATAGCTAACCAGAGGTAAACAATAAATAAATCTAAATCATTTTGGCTTGCAGAATGACCACAACTATTAAGATCTCTGCTGCGTGTAACACATGTACCAAATACCTTCGCTGCAGACCTCAGAAATCGAGTTGCACACTTTTACCAGTGACAGATGTTCATAGCCTTAGGGAAGCCTTTTTTTTTTCTTCTTTTTTGTACAGAGCTGCTACTAGTTTTCTTAGCCACTGGCAGAAGACACAGACTGCTTTCTAAAAAAGAAATGAACTAAGAAAATATATACAGTAAATATATAAAACTCTGGTGATTGTGCTCCCCCTACTGGAAAACTTCAGAAGTACAGACACTCAGTAATAGGTCTGGCTGCATAGTTAATCCTGCATAAAAGTGCTTTAAGTGCTAGTAACGTGACTGTTTTATGTTTTGAATGGTCGATTATGAATATACATTTCAGTGAGCAAAAAAAATGTATTTTTTAATCTGACAGTAATCAATATTGCATTGAAGCATACCATAATCAGTTCCAAGTAAATTGTGCTTACTTTTCCCAACTGTTTTCATGTAAGTATTTAATGACTTGGGGCACATTTATGAAGCAGTAATAAGCTTCTGTAATTTAACACATGCACTAGGATGATTCGCCTACAGTAAATATATGAAAAATGACATATTCCTGGCTTTAAAAATCCTTAGTGCTACATTGAATTTAAAAAGGTGGCCAAAGTCATTACACAATATGCAAAATCCTGCAACCTTCAAAATTTTAGCATGACAAAGAAAGCTAAAAAAATCTGACTCTTTTATTTCATTAAACACTGATATTTCCCTTTACAAATATATGGGAAAATCCTATGTCAATGCTAAAATCCATGTCAATGCTAAAACAGTTCTGCACAGCATAGTCTTTAATCTGCTCCTGTTGAGTAGGGAGCACACTGTTGTTTTGATTGTGGCGTGTGGCTTTCCTGTTTATCTTCAAAAGAGTACAAAAGAAAATATTGTAGAGCAGTTGCCCTTTGCATGCTGTCATGTTTGACTTGTAGGGGACCTTTGTATTTAAAATCATTTAAGATTTTATCATGTAAGATTTAGGTGCAATACCAGGTTTTCCCAGCAGGTGACACGTAAGTGAAATTTCTCATTGAAGTTCTACAATTCCTTTAGCAGTTGATGGGGGCATTTTAAAAATTTGACAGTTCTTATTGATGCAAATAATCTTAGTGGACCTGGTAATTTAAATGGCAGACGTTTTTCCATTGAATCTGATTTCACTTTGTTACTAAGAGATCAGCTTTTCTTTTTCTATGGGGTTGATTTACTGGAGAGTGCCAAATCAGGTGCAGTTCTGCATAAAAACCAATCAGCTTCCAGGTTATTTTGTGAAAGCTTAAAGCGTAACTCCACTTTTGTTGAGAAAAATAATTTAAATTTAAATTTATCACCACAAGATGGCGTTGTGGATACAGATAGGTATGATTGTGCCAACGTCCTAAATATATTGCAACATTTGTTCAAAAGAAGGAAACGTGGACTTTAGAGGCACATCTGTAGCTTTGAAATACAAAATGACTTTTATTAATCTTTAAAATTCACATTATTGACATGACATGTTAAAAACAAAACATGGTGTTTGGTCTAAACGACGCTCACACAACCAACTGCTACCACAGTGGAACAGATCAATCAATAATGATTCCAAATGAGATGATGTCAAATGGAAGGAGCAGTTTGTGAATCTGTCTCTGTCTGGAGAGATACGAATGGTGGGTCTTCGTTACATTTACTGGCTCTGGCCTTAACACTGTTGGAGCTCTACTGGCTCCCTACACTTAAAGTGGACTTTATATAGGAATAGCCATATTGGGCTTCCCCTTTCCATGTGTATGGTACTAGTGCCTGGTTCAAAGTTCCCTAGTTTGACTATTGAGGATATGTTATTACCCCCGTCCCACACAAGTTATAAAGACCCTTCAATCTCTATATTGCTTAAGGCATGAAAAACCACTGATTGGTGGATGATCCTGCCAGGTTTGCCTGCAGATTTTGTTTCGTATACTATGCATCACTGCAAGCTCGTGAAGAAGCGCTTAAGGGCGCGTAACATGTAGAGTTTTCTTCACTATGTCTCTACAACCAACCAGCTGCTCCTTCCATTTGACATCATCTCATTTTGAATCATTATTGATCGAACTGTTCCACTGTGGTAATAGTCTCTTGTGTTAAGCAAAAAATAAAAGGTCTGCAGTCACCAGTGATACACCTCCATCCCTATATACATATGCAAAAAAAGAGAGAGTCGCCCTGGGACTTTGAATGAGGTGGTCACAGTTAGCCACTGAGTAACAAGAGTAATAGCAGTATAAATGTTTATTAAAATTAATGTACATACATGGATAAAATAGCATATTAGCTCAGCCAATGGATTTGCCATAATGAAGAGAATAATAAAGTTGATACAAACGTTATACAATGCAGTATATACAAATGCACACATCAGAAAACCCGAGATTATTGCTCGCTCATCAGGGGTGGATGTGGATGAGATGTATCTAAATAGACAAAAAGATCACAGTGGTAGATGTAAGAACAATGGCAGAATGGGCCAGAGCAAAACGGCCCAATACTTACCAATGAACAAAACCAGAGTTTCCATCGCTGAACCCCCAAATGGACAGCAGCAGCCAGAGTATGGCACGGGAGATGAGGGGGAGAAGACGGACACGGGTACCCCTAGGGGGGATGCCAGGCGGCAGACTTGGCATAAGTGAAGGTGAATGGTCCTATTGTCTCAGTATGTAGCTTGATAGATATCAGCTGTAAACATGTCTCAATGATTTGCCAAATTTAGTAAGATGAACAACAAGTTATATAATGTAATAATATTTTTGTATGAGAGCATGTATACTCTAGCATAAGTATATGTGTCAAGCTTTACTAAAAAAGCAGAGTAGACAAAAGTTGTACAATTATTTGTATAGAAACATACGTGGACTAACCTGATCCAATAATGGCGCAGACATAGAGACCATGGGTAAGAAAGTAAATCCTGAAAAGATGTGGTTGTCTGGGAAAGAAAAAAGGATTTTGCACTTTCCAGCTTTAGTAAATAAACCCCATTGTGTACTTAAAAGTGGGGTATGCCTGTAAATGAAACAAAAAAGTGCAGGGAATGCAAATAAAGCACCAGGTGAGTGCTGGGGGGGTGGGGAGAGTGTATTTACCTTGATATGCAAACAGCTGAACAGCAATGGAAATCTCTGTGGTGTGCATAGTATTAATGACCGAAGGAAGTGATCTCAGCCATGTCTCACCCCTGACTTATATCCCCAAAGGAGTCTGGTCCGCTCCGCCCCCAACGCCATGTGAGGATTGATTGGTGTGCCGACGCCCAGGGTGTCAGCTACCAATGTGAGTATGCATGCGCAGTGGACTCCTGTCCATCCAAGATGACAAACTGCACTGCCACTGAGTGACAGCGCAACCGCGGAAGCCACCCAATGGGTGTAGGAGCATAGCGCCGATATGCCGGTGGCCCCCCCCACAAAGTCCATGGGACAAGGGGGGGGGGGGACAGCAGGAGACAAGGAATCTCACTTAGCATATTGCAGCTCCCATGCCAGACAAAAACCGCCAACCGCCAGAGGAGACAGCAAAGGACACAAAGGCCACAGAGCACCACCACTGTTGGAGGCAAGGTCAAAGGCTAAAACATGTATATAAAATTTATTTGTGAAAACAGTGGCTGGTGGTGACAGCAGGCCATATTATCCATGTATGTACATTAATTTTAATAAACATTTATACTGCTATTACTCTTGATACTCAGTGGCTAACTGTGACCACCTCATTTAAAGTCCCAGGGCGACTCTCTTTTTTTGCATAGTCTGTTGTGTTAGGTGGTGTGAGCGTAGTTTTGACCAAGCACCATGTTTTGTTTTTAACATGTCATGTCAATAATGTGAATTTTAAGAATAAATAAAAGTTTATTTTGTATTTTAACACTAAAGATGTGCCTCTAAAGTCCATGTTTCCTTCTTTTGAATACATTTTGTTGAGAAAAAAACATTCCCCTCTGGGTGACCTATGTACATTGCAAGGATTATAACAACCTTTGTTGCAGATTCCTACCTTTTGTTATTCTGAAGAAATCACTGTTTGTTTCTCTGTGCCCCTGTGCTGAGTGTGTCTAATGGGAGTGGTTTCATAGTTATGAGTCAGCTGTGCAGCTGCAGAGCACTAATGAGGAAAGCTGCCGGGCCTGCTTCCCTTTAGACGTGTTCCTATTGGGAGTATCTCACCAAAAATGACATTTTTGTTGCAGGCGGATGCCTGAAATCTGACTTGTATCTTAGGCAGACTTCTGGCAAAATTGGTGAGCCAATCACACAAGCAGGAAATTATGTTTCTGGGGGGTGGTCAGTACACATTCTGTGTACAGAACAACTCCAGGTAGCCATATTACATTGCATTTTCAGAAAATTACAGCAGTTGCAGATTGAAAAGGAAAGGTCATTTTTAATAACATTTAATTACAATATGACGTGTCACAATTGTATACGTTATATTATTATTTCTTTATTTGCTATTTTTTTCCCCCCACAAAAGTGGAGTTACCCTTTAATTGAATGAACTGAAGTTAAAAGCTGGCTACCATGCATAGTTGCACCAGATTTTGCACTCTCCAATTTTAGTAAATCAAATACAATATGTTTGGGGATAAAGTCTTCATTCCCGTTAGTTAGCCCTATCCATCCGCCATGTCCAATAAGATTACCCTTTATATCTACTAAGGTGTATTCATTGGACAGATATTAGTGGGAGTGGGAGGCTTAGTTAGGGGTGATGTTGCAAATGCCTCTTTCCTTGCCTGCTTAAAGTTACTCATACAGCTATAGTAATGGTTACTGTATAAATAAACATTGAAACCCTTGAAAAATTTAATCTGAAGTAGATGTACCGTACATATGTTTAAATATGTAATATACTGATGACCATTGCAATGGACATTTAAAATATCTACAGACATTTAAAATTCACTTAAAGTGTTACTAAACTTACAACAGTAAAATCAGTCTGTATATGCAGTAAAGCATGCTTGCTGTACTCACTGTGGAACCTAAGGGTTTAATCCTCTGCATTGTGTAAAAAGGCTGTTTGATCCTGTCTTTTCTGATCCTCCCCTTGTTCCACTGTCCCCAATCCGTCTTCTAAAAGAACAGAGCCTTTGGAGTTACTCTGCACATGCTCAGTTTGCTGTGTATTGTTAGAGGGTGTTTTTTTCTTGGGAGGGTGCATGTGATCAGCACAGGGCCAATAAGCACTATCCAGACAGAGGCTCAGGGGTCATGCAGCCTCATAGGACAGTCTGAGGAGAATGAAAACTCCTCCTACAAGCTTTAACCAGACACTGATAGCAGTCATAAGACTGCTATATACTGCTGATGAGAAAAGGTATTTAGCAGTTTATATTTACTAAAATAATTGCATGTCCATGTTCTGTGTGCTGTG
This sequence comes from Lithobates clamitans, assembly GCA_037952925.1. Taxonomy (NCBI): domain Eukaryota; kingdom Metazoa; phylum Chordata; class Amphibia; order Anura; family Ranidae; genus Lithobates; species Lithobates clamitans. The sequence continues at coordinate 2,853,863 of JBBGZY010000190.1, forward strand.
GAAGACCAGATAGAGTGAGTGCAGGGTCCTGGGTTTAGTAACACTTTAACTCCATGCTTTGCTTTTAGCACCGTTTATTGAATAAGTCAGCAGACCTACATGTTAGAGCCTACAATGTACATAGCTGCCAACTGTCCCTGATTTCTATGGGCCGCCTCTTGTTTTGAAATGATGTAAATGTAAATTATGACAGTGTAATGTCCATAAATCAAAACTATAAAACCCTGTTTTGTTCAAAAAAGTTCTTGTTCTTTATTTATATTGTACCGAAAGACAAAGTCATTTTTTTTGAATAGGAGTATGTGTAAATGTCTAAAGAAAATATACTCCAATTTAAATGGGGAGGTTGTAATCCACAGTTCTGTTAGACAGGCATGAATCAAGAAACTTTGACATGTATATGGAGATACTGCATACACTCTGGAAATACCATGCATTTCAATAACAAGGCAATTAAGCCAGCAGATGGCTCCCTAATGTTTTGTAATATACTTGGGAGAGATAAAGGAGCCAAGGTCAGTTTAACGACTATAAACACGTAGGTTAGGTCCCAGAATCATGATTTAGCAAGTTGTGATTTTATAGAAAAGTAAAAAAAAAAAATGTGTAGTTGTGTTGTGTAGGTATTTATATTATTTTAGGTCACATAATGAAATATTAGTTGCTTCATATTGGATCAACTCATCATTGTTGAAACATCATATTAGATCTGCTCTTTCCTTTGCTAAAACTTTATTTCAGTATTAAATAAAGAACCTGTAAATCTGGAATAAGATGGGCAGGCTTACTACAATGAAATATGTTACCAGCGGTAACCAAATCTGAGATCAATGTCCCAATTTTTTTTAGAAAAAAAAAATGCAAATCTGGTTAAAAAACAGCATGGACTCTAGCTCTTCAGCACGTGGATCCTTTATTTTAAAATGCTGCTTTGTCCAACCTTGAAGAGCTGTCATCATTTGAAATGTAACATTTATGTACTCTCAATTTTAGATAACATAAGAGTTTTATTGCAAGGAGTCTAGGGGGGTTATTTACGAAAGGCAAATCCACTTTGCACTGCAAGTGCACTTGGAAGATCAGTCACTCTGAATCTAAGGGGTAGATCTGAAATAAGTGGAAGCTCTGCTGATTTTATCATCCAATCATGTGCAAGCTAAAATGCTCTTTTTTATTTCCCTTGCATGTCCCCCTCGGATCTACAGCGACTTTACTTTCAAATGCACTTGCAGTGCAAAGTGGATTTTCCTTTAGTAAATAACCCCCTAGGTTCTGCCAGCATTGGCTAGGGACAAGATACCAGTGTAGTGGTAAAGCCGTATTTACTATAGCAGTGCTTGAAGACTTGTTTCTCTGAAGATTTGGCAGATTCTTGTGCTACCTGCCTGCAATAACTGTCTAGTGAGCGCTCTTAAGGCATCTTTCGCCTTGGTGAAGTGTTCCTATAACTTCGCCTGTCAGTGGAAGTGCTTAACAAGGATACCTAGAGTAGAACTACACTGGGAACATTATTGCTGATCTGTGTCACCGTACAGCAAAATATCTCTTCTTGTTCCAGGGGCAGCTGTAAAACTTTATATTACCCTTTGTGTCCTGGTTGCAGTGGCCACTGTGTGGCCGTTAGAACATGATACAATGCTTCATTCCTAGGTACCTCTAACAGGCTTCTTGCTCTAATTTCACATTTGTCCCCACTCCCAGAAAGAGAAAAATATGCATCCATTCACCAGTCTATGTATTCTACCAGGTCCAACATGTCACCCCCTAAGGATAGACCATTGGTTGCAAGTAGAGGTGAGTCCAATCAAGTTTCAGAGCTACTACAGGGTCTCACCAATTCTTGTAGTGGATATCGGCACTTTCCCATGTCAGGCAATCTTCCTGTCCTGCCCCCCATTCCAGTCCAATTTAGTGTATTAGGAACTATCCAGGTATTTCCTAGCCGGTGAATACCAAACGCTGGAAACTCTACATCTCTGCTGAAAGGGTCCCACCATGTCTCATTGGGTCTAACTCCTGTCTCCTTAGACTCTCTGCGCAAACTTTCTCTGCCTCTGCGACTCAACCCACTAAATAAACATTAGGCCAAACTGGGACATCCCCTTAAACCAGAACAAATGTTGAGTGTGATTCTTCCCTGAGGTCACCCAGATTACAGTAAAACATGAAGTCAAATTGGGACATCCCCTTACAACCAGAACAAATGTTGAGTGTGATTCTTCCCTGAGGTCACCCATATTACAGTAAAACATGAAGTCAAATTGGGACATCCCCTTACAACCAGAACAAATGTTGGGTGTGATTCTTCCCAGAGGTCACCCAGATTACAGTAAAAACCTAAAACAGGTACTAATGTTTCCCCATTCGAAACCTAGAATCATCATCTCTTGCCGATCTCACTGCATTTGATAAAAATCTGATTAGTTGCTATTCATTTTTATACTTAAAATAAATTGGAAAAACCGCGCTACGGAGCCTAATTTGAAAAAACAGACTGATAGCTGCACCGATAACACACCAATATCAGTGTACAAACTTAACTTAACTTAACTTATTAATTTGTAACATTACATGTTTGTATAGATTGTAAGCGCACTTTTTTATATTACATTTTTATACTTAAACCAAACATATACTTAAAACTTTCACTGTGTCAAATGTTAAAGATTGACTCATTAAACTTAACCAAAATATATGCCAATCTACTGCTGGCCATAAATATTGCATGGTTATACAATCGACTAAGTTTGATAAAGTTTAACAGAAATTCAAATGTGTTTGGGCTCACATAGGAGCCAATGTATTCATAACATCTGGATGAGGTTATTACACAGTGATTGGATTGGTTGGAATTGTATGAGCAGATTGTTTATATCTAATGATATGTAGCATACAATCTCCTCTTTCAATCAATTTTTGTACATTTTAATTATACAATATTTTTTATTTTATGCCAGTAATCCCAAGCTAAGGCAAGGGCTTTGCAAGGTAATTTACTCTTCTGCTATTTACGGATTTAACCACTTGCTGGTAGTTTCCTCATTTTGCATCAGGAGATTAAAATATACCATAATAAAGGATGGAATATTGCTGACACTATACATTTTCTGAGTACCATGGAGAGACCAGATAGTTGGAGTCAGTGATCCACATGAGTTGCCATAATGGCCACGGTCTGCAGGATGTCTGCATAAAAGAGTAGTTTCATGTGATTGCAGGTTGCTTTTTGTGTAGCTTAAAATGTAGTTCTGCAGCAGACTGTACAAGCAAGTTGTAGTGGTCACCTTAACAGATACATTTTCACAATATGTTTAAAGTAAAACTACAACTTTTTATCTGAGTTATGCATACTCTCAACATTGTTCCTTTGAAGATTGTATTGTGCCCCAAATCTTGATTACCTGTAATTTTATTGCAAAGTCTGATCACAAGGATCTAATTAACACTACTTGTTGCCAAAACATGGGTACTCAACCTGTGGCCCTCCAGCTGTTGTGGAACTACAAATCCCATCATGCCTCTGCCTTTGGGAGCCATGCTTGTAACTGTCAGCCTTGCAATATAATCATGGGACTTGTAATTCCACAACAGCTAGAGGGCTACAGGTTGAGCACCCATGGTCTAAAGCAGGGTTCTCAAACTGGTGGCCCTCCAGCTGTTGCAGAACTACAACTCCCATGAGGCATTGCAAGGCTTACAGTTGCAAGCATCACTCCCATAGGCAGAGGCATGATGGGACTTGTAGTTCCGCAACAGCTGGAGGGCCGCCAGTTTGAGACCCCTGGTCTAAAGGATGTGGTAGGTGGGGTTACCCACACTCCCCATACCTTCTAGTAGCCCTTCCAATTATTTACAGCATGTGATGTCACTGCATCATCAGGAAGTCCAGACGATGCAAAGGGAGCCAACGGGCTCTTGTGGCAATGCCCTTAAACATTGTCGAAAAGAGGACGTTCGGCATTAATTAATTTTGTTGCTCAGAATAATAATTTATTATGCCCATTAAAATGAGTTAATGCTCAAGTGCTGAACACGCCTAGAGTTAATGTGTGTTTGCACGCATTAAGCGTTTCTCTGCCATAATGCTGCTGCTCCTGGATGCACTGGCAGTGGGGGGGAGGGGTTCTGCCTTTAAACACCCCTGTTTCTAAATGCCACTAAACGCCTGCATGTGCATTGACACATAGGGGTTGATTTACTAAAGGCAAATAGACTGCACACTTTTCAAAGTACAGTTGGCCTCTGTAAGTGCAATTGCTCCAGAGCTTAGTAAATGAGGTAAGGCTTCACTTCACAAGGAGTACCCAATCACGTGCAAGGAAATTTTAAAAAAAAAAAAGTCAACAGAGTTTCTGCTCGTTTACTAAGCTCTGGAGCAACTGCAAAGTGCACAGTCTTTTTCCCTTTAGTAAATCAACCCCAATGTAACCCCAGGGGCATTTAGATGCAGAATTCTTAACAGGGATTTAAAGGTAAATCTAGACTAGTGGTTCTCAAACCTGGCCTGTTAGTGGGTCCTGAGGACAGGAGTTGAGAACCACTGGTCTAGACAGTCACTTATCTTCACTATTAATGCCTAATTGCATGTTTGTTTTTTTGTTTATCCCTTAGTTCTACTTTAATACTTTTCTAAAATGTTAAACCAGATACACAGATAACTAAGATTGCTGAGAATGGTACTAGTCGTGAAGTCAAGGTTATGCCAATTTTTATTTCTTTCAATCCCATGTTATAGCTCTAGTGTTGTTGGACAAATGCCGGGAATGATGGATTAAAAGGTATATTGTAAAGAGAGTTGCAGTAATGAAAAACAAAAGTATATTTCTGGCAGTCACAGCTATATCGATTTTTGATTGTTTTATTTTTGCCACTAAACAGAGGATTTTATTGCATTTGCTTGGGGATTATGTGCTGTGTCTTTATTCCTGTGTGTTGACTTCCATTTTAACTATCAGACTAGATAACATTTTCAGTGTTCCTTTTATTGCCCATGTCCTGCCTGCAAATTAACAACACACTTCAATAAATACCAATCAATTAGGTAGGTAATAAACCATTAATGGCAAAGGGATGGACACAGTTTAACTTTAGACATAATATGGCTGCCAAAGATTCTATAATGTTATATCATTTATTACATTTATACTTTGGAGTTATTCATGTATTTGTGTATGCTTGTTATTCATTTCAAATGTTTGTTTTACAGAGTTTCTGGGGGAGAGCTCTTCGACCGAATAGTGGAAAAAGGATTTTACACTGAAAAAGATGCAAGCACGCTTATCCGACAGGTGTTAGACGCCGTTTTCTACCTTCACAGGCTTGGAATCGTACATAGGGATCTGAAAGTGAGTAACAATATTGAAACCTTGTGCTTAGTGTGGCTGACACTCCCTATTGGTTTCATCATGTACTAAACTGTGACGGTATCAGTTCTCATGTGGACCAGTTACACACTCACGTGATATCTTCTATGGTTTTTCCTGTCTAGCCTGAGAATCTGCTGTATTTTAGTCAAGAAGGAGAATCAAAGATTATGATCAGCGATTTTGGTCTCTCCAAGATGGAAGGTAAAGGAGATGTGATGTCTACAGCCTGTGGAACCCCTGGGTATGTTGGTAAGTGACAGCGTAATGGTGCATTGAAAGAATACTGAAATCTTAGTGGAAGCCATCAAACAAAAGTGATAGTCACCATATCTGTGTTTACTTCCCTGGCCCAAAGTGCATTAGGTCTTGGTGACATATTAGAAGATCATGAGTCACAAAGCTTTATTTAACAATATGGCGCCATTACAGCCTGAAGGAGTTTCCTGCTTTCACTGAGGCTCCTTTCACACTGGGGCGCTTTGCAGGCACTACAGCGCTAAAAATATCGCCTGCAAAGCGACCTGAAACAGCGGCTGCTGTGTCTCCAGTGTGAAAGCCCCGAGGGCTTTCACACTGGAGCGGTAAGCTTGCAGGACGGAAAAAAAACTCCTGAAAGCAGCATCTTTGCAGCGGTGAAGGAGCGTTGTATTCACCGCTCCTAAACCACTCCTGCCCGCTGCTGCAGCGGCGCTTTGTGGGCGTTTTTAACCCTTTTTCGGCCACTAGCGGGAGTTAAAACCACCCCACTAGCGGCCGAATAGCGCCGCTAAAACGACGGTAAAGCGCCACTAAAAATAGCAGGGTTTTAACGCCGACACACCCACTGCCCCAGTGTGAAAGGGGCCTGAGTGAAAGGAACTGTCCACTGTTTGACTTCTGAGTCCTTCTCAAGGAATTAGATTACTCTGATTATTGTATTCATTTTAGTTTTTAACTTGGTTAGAAAAAGGCATGGGCATGCAAAGTTTACCTGTTACTGTTTTCATTATGATCAACAGATTGCATCTGTGCTGAACCTGTGCAGTTCCTAAAGTCTTAAAGAGAAAGTAAACTTCCATTTTTAGGTTTTACCTATAGGTAAGCCTATATTAAGTCTTCCCTATATGTAGAGTAAATATCTCCTAAACATGCCCCGTTTAGGAGGTATTTACTGTCCTAGCAGCCAGTTACAGCACTGGCACATGCGCTCTGAAGGAATGGCCGCCCATGCGGTTTCTTTAGAGCAGTGTGCCGGCGACTCCGGCCAGTCATAGAGCCATGCATACTAGCACATTATGCCTTTGCCTTGCAGGTTATGGCAAAAAAAAAGTGCAGCGGTTTACAACCGCTTTACAGTGGACCTTTCAGGAACTTTACAAGTCTGCATGAATAAATTGCTGACATGTCACACTGTACAGCAACAAAATAATAATAAAAAAAAAGTTCCACATTTTTTAATCAAAAGCAGTTGTTAAGCTGCAATAAATTGATTTTGCCTGGTGTGAGATAATAACATCAGTCTGCTGCAGGTAAAAGAAAGCATTTTCTCAGTCACTCCTCACCCAGTGAACATATTGCACATTGTAACTTTGTATTAAGCCACAAGATGAAAGAGTGCAGCAGATGGTTGATCTATAGCAGACATTTGTGAAAGCTGCTAAAAACTGTACAGGTGCCAAGGATATAAATGCTTGTGTCATCTCTAAGCTTGCATCTCAGTCCAGAAAGTAGGTGCTAATCCTGAATGATGCCTGAATAAAGATACTCTATATTACCAAAAGCATTGGGACACCGGCTTTTACACACATATGAACTTTAAAGGCATCCCAGTCTTAGTCCGTAGGGTTCAATATTGAGTTGGCCCTTCGCAGCTATAACACCTTCAACTCTTCTGGGAAGGCTGTCCACAAGGTTTAGGAGTGTGTCTATGGGAATGTTTGACCATTCTTCCAGAAGCGCATTTGTGGTCAGGGACTGATGTGGCCTGGCTCGCAGTTTACGCTCTAATTCATTCCAAAGATGTTCTATTGGGTTGAGGTCAGGACTCTGTCCAGGCCAGTCAAGTTCCTCCACCCCAAACTCGCTAATCCATGTCTTTATGGACCTTGCTTTGTGCACTGGTCCAAATCATTTGGTGGAGGGGGTATTATGGTGTGGGGTTGTCTTTCAGGAGTTGGGCTTGGCCCCTTAGTTCCAGTGAAGTGAACACTTAAGGCGTCAGCATATCAAGACATTTTGGACAATTTCATGCTCCCAACTTTGTGGGAACAGTTTGGGGATGGCCCCTTCCTGTTCCAACATGACGAACACCAGTGTACAAAGCAAGCTCAATAAAGACATGGATGAGCAAGTTTGGGGTGGAGGAACTTGACTGGCCTGCACAGAGTCCTGACCTCAACCTGATAGAGCACCTTTGAGCCAGGTCTTCTTATTCACATCAGTGCCTGACCTCACAAATGCGCTTCTGGAAGAATGGTCAAACATTCCCATAGACACACTCTTAAACCTTGTGGACAACCTTCCCAGAAGAGTTGAAGCTGTTTTAGCTGCAAAGGGTGGGCCAACTCAATATTGAACCCTAAGACTGGGATTGAATTAAAGTTCATGTGCATGTAAAGGCAGGCCTCCTAATACTTTTGGTAATATAGTGTAGTTCTGTTCTTTTGGAAAGAAAAGCAGATGAAGTTATTGAAAAGCAAATGCAGTAATCCCTGTGATACACGTATGTAATACTTAGCATGCATTGACTTAACATATAACGTATATCTACCAAATCAGTTGAAAACATATATACATGACAAACACAGCCTTTGTGGTAGGATACAACTTAATATGCTTTTATTTAGTTTACCATACATGTGCTGAAGTATACTCACTGGAGGACAGGCCCCATGCACACTGGGCAATTAGCCTAAAGTATGGTAGCTAGCTGCAGGCAGAGGGCACAATTGTCCCATCCAGCCATACTGCTGGCAACCTTGGCAAACCCCTTTCTGTCCCTTTCCTGCCTCTTTTGTTCATTTGAATTCAGTTCCTTTAATCATGGAAGCACAACATCAAATGTAGGTGTCACCTCCAACCTCTACATGCAAATACAGCCTGTCTACTAGCACCCACTCCTCCAGACTGACATCAACTCATAAAGGCATTTTGATATGACCATAATGTCTCTCAATAGCCAGCCCACTTCTCTTGGTTGTACATAGGGAGCTATGTACAAACAGCACCCTGTCAGCCCCTCCCACTAGCCATGATTTGCCTGCATTGCATAGAAGATCGCAAAGATCCAGTGATGATATCACTGTGTCCTAAAATAAGGCATGTAATGAAAGCAGAATGGTTGTAAAGAAATGTCATTAGCTTGATTGATAAGGGAGAATAAGAGGAGGAGAAGCCAAATAATAAATGGATTGAACTTTAGGTTTTAGGTTAAATTTTTTTAAAAGAGTAGTTTCATGTGGTTGCAGGTTGCTTTTTGTGTAGCTTAAAATGTAGTTCTGCAGCAGACTGTACAAGCAAGTTGTAGTGGTCACCTTAACAGATACATTTTCAAAATGTTTAAAGTAAAACTACAACTTTTTAGCTGAAGTATGCAACCTCTCAACATTGGTCCTTTGAAGATTGTATTGTGCCTCAAATATTGATTACCTGTAATTTTATTGCAAATTCTGATCACAAGTATCTAATTAACACTACTTGTTGCCAAAGCATGGGTATTCAACATGTGGCCCTCCAGCTGTTGTGGAACTACAAATCCCATCATGCCTCTGCCTTTGGGAGTCATGCTTGTAACTGTCAACCTTGCAATTCCTCATGGGACTTGTAGTTCCACAACAGCTAGAGGGCTACAGGTTGAGCACCCATGGTCTAAAGGATGTGGTAGGTGGGGTTACCCACACTCCCTATACCTTCTAGTAGCCCTTCCAACTATTTACAGCATGTGATGTCACTGCATCACAGCAAGGGAACCAATGGCTCTTGTGGCAATGCCCTTAAACATTGTCCCCTGAATAGAGGACGTTGGGCGTTAATTAATTTTGTTGGCCAGAATAATAATTTTTTTTTTTTTTTTAACCATAAGAAATAAAAAGCATATGCTTTAAAAGAGCTGGCTATGGAAGCAATCTGTGCATAGCAAATGATTTTTGATTCTGCTGTGAGAAGCTAATATAGGGTTTTAGAAATGGTATAATAGCTTTTAACTCGATATAAAAAAAGATATGTCAAGGGCAAGTAAAGTAGATGTCCGGAATCCTCCCTTTTAATGTTAATGCTATTGAGAGCCCATTGGATTGTGTTTTCTTGCTAGGCTCAAATACAAATCTGGGTAGAGGGAAACAATCATATTTACACATAGCATTTACAAAAATCTGATTTTATATTAAGTGTAGATTAGTGTGATAAGCAGCCCCTTTGGGTCCAGGCAGGATGATGAATGGGGTTTAACTGCTGCCAAGATTGTGGCCTTGTATTAAATAACCTGGTGGTAGTGCTAGGTCTGTCTAGCAGTATGCAGCGGATTCATTTAAAAACATTTAGTCTATACAACACAACACCTTTAAAAGCTGGTTCCCCACTGCAGTGCGTACATTTTAGCATAAATTAATGCAAAATACCCATTTCCCCCTTATATACATCACAAAGCTCCATCACCTCTGTGTGCTGTGTGGCTGGTGGGAGGGAACGTTCAACAATGTATAGAGCAGGGGACACCGAAGGTGACATCATTGGTCTATTGAATTCAGCTCTATTGTTAGCTCTGCACATTACACAGAGGACCCAGGGTTTTGCTTTCATGTAACTGCATAGAAAAATTAGGGAAAAAATTGCAATATATGTTAAAATGTATGCAGCGCAATGGGGAACAGTAGAAGGTGGGGGCAGCATTTGAAAGGTGGGTTCTTGTATAGCCTAGACTTCTACTTTACATTTTCCCTGCGATGAACCATTTGTGGTATGTTAGAGAGACTGCATCCAGGCTGTTCTAGAACAGCCTACAGGTCTAACCTGGCCTAAAATAATTTGTAACTAGACTATGTTTTGTTGTATATTGAATTGTGCCATCACAGACCCCTGCAAGGTCAGACTCTTTTGTTTTGTGTTTGATGCAACAATGATAAATAACCACAGGCAGGAAACCATAAAATACATTTTGGTTTCTGGACTACCTGTCTGCAATCCATTAGATAGATAGATAGATAGATAGATAGATAGATAGATAGATAGATAGATAGATAGATAGATAGATACATAATGTTGACAGAGATTTCAGATCTACATACAGTGGAACCTCGGATTGCGAGTAACGCGGTTAATGAGCGTTTTGCACTGTATTTTTAAAAATTGTAACTCGGTTTGCGAGTGTTGTCTCGCAAAACGAGCACGATTCAGGCCAAAGCGGTGTGCAGTACCACTTTTGGCCTGAGGTGGGGGGGGGCGCCGGAGCCGGGCAGAGCCGAACGTTACGCTTGGAAATGCACGGAAAGGCCCGAGTACAGCACGTCTGACCTCAGCAAATCTCGGGTAGGAAGTCTTTCCGAGGTGCTTGTCTCTGCTTATGCATTTAGACTGTAGTTGCTGAAAATGCCCAATTTGCAGGCATTTCTTATTCAAGACACTTTTGTCTCTTCAAGTTAACAAGGGTATTTTACTGCAGCCTTTTTCTGCTGCCAAGCACCGACCATGGGTGCTGCATTCTGCAGGGCTGTCCCGGACTATTGGTAGTCCTGAAACAGGAATTGATGCACCTATAGTTTCCTTTATAAAATGCACAAAAAGTTGCTACTGTGGAAAATGCTAATCGGAGGCAGGGAATCTGAAGGTCAGTTAGTATTGTTTTATTAAATTAATATGATGCATTATGAAATTGCATTAAATCTGGCAGTGGGTGACCAAGAGCTGTTGTTCTGCTAGAGGCAGCACTTTTGAGACGAACAGAAAAAAATGCTTTGTACACTGACAGTTCTGTAAAATGTGGCAGTGTGAGCAGGCCCTGGCATAACAGCTTTCTTATTTCATTTCAGACACTGGTACAATATTATTATTATACAGGATGTATATAGCGCCAAGAGTTTGCGCTGCTCTTTATATACAATTCAATACAGGAGGGTCCTGCTATATATTTCATTCTTGCCAACTGTCTCAATTACCAAGGTTCAGCCACCCTGAACTTGGAGTTTTTGTCTTTCTGGGTAGGGGTTAGGCAGTTTATCTGTGGTGTTTAGCAAGTTTACATTTTATTTGAAGGTTCATCGCCAGAAACTTTAGAAAAAAGGACAAGATAACTTGAGTTTTTTTTATAATGTGGTGATAAAATTGTCATGATATATATACTGTAATCTCAATTTATAAAGCTTGACAAACGGATCTGTTATCCTGAAAGCTTGCATCTTTAAGAACTTCAGTTAGCAAATAAAAGGTATCACTTGACCTAGACAAAAACCAAAAAATACCCAAGCGCAATCACCTGCTATATGTACAAAATATGTATGTCTCTTAGGGTGCTGAGATGTGTGCAAACCTGGTCACCATCTACAAGAAGAGTCTTGCATCTGTGCTTGCCAACAAGGGTTTCTCCACCAAGTACTAAGTCATGTTTTGCTTGGGGATCAAATACTGAACTGCAACTCAATTTATAACATTTGTTTTTTCTGGATTTTTGGTTGATTATCTGTCTCTATCATTTAAAATACACCTACAGTATCTCACAAAAGTGAGTACACCCCTCACATTTTTGTAAAAATGTTATTATATATTTTTATGTGACAACACTGAAGAAATTACACTTTGCTACAATGTAAAGTAGTGAGTGTACAGCTTGTATAACAGTGCAAATTGGCTGTCCCCTCGAAATAACTCAATACACAGCCATTAACGTCTAAACCTCTGGCAACAAAAGTGAGCACACCCCTAAGTGAAAATGTCCAAATTGGTCCCAATTAGCCATTTTCCCTCCCCGGTGTCATGTGGCTCGTTGGTGTTACAAGGTCTCAGGTGTGAATGGGGAGCAGGTGTGTTAAATTTGGTGTTATCGCTTTCACTCTGTCATACTCATCACTGAAAGTTCAACATGGCACCTCATGGCAAAGAACTCTCTGAGGATCTGAAAGAAAGAATTGTTGCTCTACATAAAGATGGCCTAGACTATAAGAAGATTGCCAAGACTCTGAAACTGAGCTTCACAGTGGATTATTATCTAAGAGCACATTGTATGGATGTTATTGCCATCTGATCTACAGTCAACATGATATGTTCTGCTTTAATCCACTGTGAAGTTTTATGAACTGTTTGCACTTTATTTCATTTTATACATTTTTTTGAACTGTTTGCATATTCAACTTTTTTCCACTTTTTTGATCATTTTTGATTATTTTGGGACTGGTTTATATTACCTTTTCTACACTTTGGATATGTTTACTACATAGTCCGATATACTCTACACTGTAGAATATATATTATACATGATTTATACCCATATAATATTTTTTCACTTTTATTACGGTAATTTTTTAAATCAATTTGAAGATCGTTTATCACTTGCCTTTGTTTTTTTGCACTACATTATTACCGTTTGATGATTTATTTGTTATTTTGGTCACTATTATTTTCACTCATCTAGGTCTTGCGTAAGATCATATATAATTCCTTATAACTACAAATTAATATTTAACCAAAGAGCTAAATTGCTAAATTAACAAACCCAAGCAGTAGCAGTGACAAGGCTGATGATGGGAATACTGATTCTTGGTTGAGCCGTCCAGTGTCCTGTGAGCAGAGGGACTTGAATCCAGGAATCAGGAGAAAGCCGTCATCTCTGTGTCAGTGTAGCTGCTCCTAGGCACTTTCATCCTGCAGCGTCTTCATCTTATCTGATGTGATCCCTGGAAGTGGGTCACATTTATTCATGTCACTGCAAAGATATTTTCATGCATCTCATAAAGCCACTTCTGACTAAGTCTGAACATAGGGTACATCTCTGTGACAAGGACAGTCAGACTCTTCTGCTACAGTGTCTTCATTTAAACAGCATCCTGTGCATGTTTGGTGATATTCCGCATGTCATTTTTCTGCAGGCAAAAATATTACAGAAGTATCAATTTTACTTTAGGTACATTTAAATAAACGCACTGCTTCAGCAAATAGTCATGACTATTTTGTCTTTTGGGACACTAGTTTACACTAATTTACAAGAGCATATATGGTGTAAAAAAAAAATAAATAAAAAATAACAGGCTTTCCATTTATATGTATTTTTCCTATTAAATGTACTGTCCAAGAACAACAAAGTAGGAACTTAGATAAAGAAAAAAAAGCAATCTACATATTATGTTTTGCAGAATGTTATTTCATATGATTAAAAATGTATATGAAGATGTTACAAAGAAAGCTATAGGTTGAAATGGTTAGTAGTGCTATACATACAAGCAGCTGAAGTAATGTGCAGCTCACAGCCTTTTCTGTACAGAATAGCTTGGTCATCTCCTCCTAATTCCTAGGAATCTCTATTAGTCTATGTAAACAAGGCATTTCCCTGTTCTGCCTAGCAACATGACAGAGATCTACTGCTCCCTGTCATCGGGAGCAGTGATCTCTGTCATGTTCTAGTGAGACATCCCCCCCACAGTTATAATCACTCCCTAGGACACACTTAACCCCTTGATCGCCCCTTAGTGTTTAACCCCTTCCCTGCCAGTGTCATTTATACAGTAATTCGTGCATTTTGATAGCACTGATCACTGTATAAATGACAGTGGTCCCAAAATAGTGTCAAATGTGTCCGATGTGTCCGCCATAATGTCCCAGTCACAATAAAAATCGCAGATCGTCGCCATTACTAATAAAAAAAAAATAATAAAAATGCCATAAATCTATCCCCTATTTTGTAGACACTATTATGCCCTGTACACACGGTCGGATTTTCCGATGGAAAATGTGTGATAGGACCTTGTTGTCGGGAATTCCGACCGTGTGTAGGCTCCATCACACATTTTCCATAGGAATTTCCGACACACAAAGTTTGAGAGCTTGCTATAAAATTTTCCGACAACAAAATCCGTTGTCAGAAATTCCGATCGTGTGTACACAAATCCGACACACAAAGTGCCACGCATGCTCAGAATTAAGTAGGAAACGAAAGCTATTGGCTACTGCCCTGTTTATTATTCCCGATGTACGTGTTTTACGTCACCACGTTCAGAACGATCGGATTTTCCTACAACTTTGTGTGACCGTGTGTATGCAAGACAAGTTCGAGCCAACATCCGTCGGAAAAAATTCATGGTCAGAATGTCCGATCAATGTCCAACCGTGTGTACAGGGCATAACTTTTGCGCAAACCAATCAAAATATGCTTATTGCGGGTTTTTTTACCAAAAATATGTAGAAGAATACATATCAGCCTAAACTGAGAAAGAAATTAGTTTTTTTATATATTTTTGGGGGATATTTATTATAGCAAGAAGTAAAAAATATTGCTTTTTTTTCAAAATTGTCGCACTTTTTTGTTTATAGCGCAAAAAAAAAAATCGTAGAGGTGATCAAATACCACCAAAAGAAAGCTCTATTTTTGGGAGAAAAAGGACGTCAATTTTGTTTTGGTGCAATGTTGCACGGCCGCGCAATTGTCAGTTAAAGGGATGCAGCGCCAAATCACAAAAAGTGCTCTGGTCAGGAAGGGGGTAAATCCTTCCGGGGCTGAAGTGGTTAATGTGATGAATGATCAGTGAGGAAGGACTGGGTGGTGCAGGTTCCTAGGCATGGTGGGTGGTGACGGTTGCAGAAAAATGGGTACCAATCACTTTTAGGCTGAACAAAAGTGAGTTTTTTGCTCACAACAACAAAATGAGGGAGAGAGGGTTAGGGCACAGGGCACCCTAGGACATTAGGCAACGCACCCGCAGACTCCAAAGAGAAAAAAAAACAAGTAGACAGCAATACAGAACAAGGGCCTTAGGCCTGCACCCTACGTTCTATATCTACATAGCAACAGCTGTCTCCTATAGTAACAAAAAAAACTCACAGCACCGTGCAGGGTTTCCTTGGATGAGTCCCTCTTGATGCTTTCCCAGGTTCTCCACAGTCCCTGGCTCATGGAAGAGTAGCCTCTGGTACTTCATCTCAGAACTCCGTCCCTTTCCTCATGCCTCCAGGCAGCAAACAGGCTCTCAATGGCAGAGATATTCAGATTTACTTATTTGCAAAAATGCTCTTTTTTACACCTTTTCCAGATTTTAGAGTTTGAAAACATCAGCAGTTATTCATTTTCTTGTCCAGATAGGGAGGAGCAGGCACTTATTTACATCACACGCAGATGGGGGATTAGAATAGATTGTTTATTATCATTGTATTCAATGCAACAAAAGTTTTACTTGGTAGCTCTCCTACATTCCCCATCTGTGCACGCTGAGTTCTAGAAGGCTTTGCCTTATGTGCTTCATGCTCCTACAGGCCAGGGATGTGCAGGGGGCATGGCAGCTAAACAGACTACAGAAGATACAGACCGTTGTAATGTTGAAGGGAAAATACAAGGTCATCGGTGAAAACAACAAAGTCATTTTTCTGTACATACATAGGACATATACAGTATCTCACAAAAGTGAGTACACCCCTCACATTTTTGTAAATATTTTATTATATCTTTTCATGTGACAACACTGAAGTAATTACACTTTGCTACAATGTAAAGTAGTGAGTGTACAGCATGTATAACAGTGTGAATTTGCTGTCCCCTCAAAATAACTCAACACACAGCCATTAATGTCTAAACTGCTGGCAGCAAAAGTGAGTACACCCCTAAGTGAAAATGTCCAAATTGGACCCAAAGTGTCAATATTTTGTGTGGCCACCATTATTTTCCAGCACTGCCTTAACCCATTTGGGCATGGAGTTCACCAGAGCTTCACAGGTTGCCACTGAAGTCCTCTTCCACTCCTCCATGACAACATCATGGAGCTGGTGGATGTTAGAGACCTTGCGCTCCTCCACCTTCTGTTTGAGGATGCCCCACAGATGCTCAATAGGGTTTAGGTCTGGAGACATGCTTGGCCAGTCCATCACCTTTACCCTCAGCTTCTTTAGCAAGGCAGTGGTCGTCTTGTAGGTATGTTTGGGGTCGTTATCATGTTGGAATACTGCCCTGTGACCCAGTCTCCGAAGGGAGGGGATCATGCTCTGCTTCAGTATGTCACAGTACATGTTGGCATTCGTGGTTGACCCGCCCCACCCCTTCAACTTTTGCAGCAATTCTGGCAGCACTCATACGTCTATTTCCCAAAGACAACCTCTGGATATGACGCTGAGCACGTGCACTCAACTTCTTTGGTCAACCAAGGCCCATTCTGAGTGGAACCTGTCCTGTTAAACTGCTGTATGGTCTCGGCCACTGTGTTGCAGCTCAGTTTCAGGGTCTTGGCAATCTTCCTATAGCCTAGGCCGTCTTTATACAGAGCAACAATTCTTTTTTCCGATACTCACAGAGTTCTTTGCCATGAGGTGCCATGTTGAACTTCCAGTGATCAGTATGAGAGAGTGAGAGCGATAACACCAAATTTAACACACTTGCTCCCCATTCACACCTGAGACCTTGTAACACTAACAAGTCACATGACATCGGGAGAGAAAATGGCTAATTGGGCCCAATTTGGACATTTTCACTTAGGGGTGTACTCACTTTTGTTGCCAGCGGTTTAGACATTAATGGCTGTGTGTTGAGTTATTTTGAGGGGACAGCAAATTTACACTGTTATACAAGATGCACACTCACTACTTTAAATTGTAGCAAAGAGTCATTACTTCAGTGTTGTCATATGAAACGATACTGTATAATAAAACATTTACAAAAATCTGAGGGGTGTACTCACTTTTGTGAGATACTGTAAGTTGAAGTTGAAAGTTCGCTCCCAGCTCTGATTGGTTATCACAGTGATCAGTCAGTAAAACCCACCCCTGTGCTTTCTTTCTGTTTCTGAATGAAGAAAAACATACATTTGTTTCATTTTCACCTAGTCAGAGGAGAAAAATAGAAACAATGGTCTGTGTGTGATAACTGAAATATAAAGACAAAACAGCTAGATCAGGCACTGATTTAGGTTAGCGTCAGGCTAGGGTTATCGCTCAGGGTCAAAGTCAGGTTCAGTATATTTTAGGTAACATTAAAAAAAAAAAAATTCAGTGTCAGTGTGTTTTAGGTAGTATAAAAAAAATTAAAATGTGCTCCATTATTTCTTGGCCCTATAGGTTTAAAATGCATAATATACCACATATGGTATCGCTGCGAACGTCAGGAGTACGAGATTCTTTTTTAGGTTGAGGGTCATTGTAATGGCCTTATGTCAAGGCATGATATATACAGCTAAACTATTTTGGGTAAGTTTGCCTTTAATAATAATAAAAATTATGAGATGCCTACTACTATTTACCCTCAAATGAAAGTCCAATTTATCCGGAAAAAAAAAACAAGGTATAATTCACCCGTATACATGTAGTAAAAGTTATTGCATAGATGTGTAGAGCTTCACTAACACATGCAAAGTCGCAAAACTGCTGTTAGATGTTAAGGGGTTAGAGAAGAACTTTCTGTTGTGACAATAAACCCATTGATCAGAAGTATGTAATGTAAAAAACAGCATAAAGCGTGCAGTGGTCAGGAATTTGTCCAAAAGTATTGGGACACCTGCCTTTACATGCCCATGAACTTTAATGGCATCCCAGTCTTAGTCCGTAGAGTTCAATATTGAGTTGGCCCCCCCTTTGCAGCTATAACAGCTTCAACTCTTCTGGGAAGGCTGTCCACAAGGTTTAGTAGTGTGTCTATGGGAATGTTTGACCATTCTTCCAAAAGCGCATTTGTGAGGTCAGGCACTGATATTGGACGAGAAGGCCTGGCTCGCAGTCTCCGCTCTAATTCATACCAAAGGTGTTCTGTCGAGTTGAGGCCAGTCTCCTCCACCCCAAACTCACTCATCCGTGTATTTTTGGACCTTGCTTTGTGCACTGGTGCGCAGTCAGGTTGGAACAGGAAGGGGCCATCCCCAAACTGTTCCCACAAAGTTGGGAGCATGAAATTGTCCAAAATGTCTTGGTATGCTGACTCCTTAAGAGTTCCCTTCACTGGAACTAAGGGGCAAGCCCAACCCCTGAAAAACAACCTCACACCATAATCCCTCCTCCACCAAATGATTTGGACCAGTGCACAAAGCTAGGTCCATAAAGACATGGATGAGTGAGTTTGGGGTGGAGGAACTTGACTGGCCTGCACAGAGTCCTGACCTCAACCTGAGCAAACACCTTAGGGATGAATTAGAGTGGAGACTGGGAGCCAGTTCTTCTCGTCCACAGCAGTGCCTGACCAAACAAATGCTCTTCTGGAAGAATAGTCAAACATTCCCATAAACACACTACTAAACCTTGTGGACAGCCTTCCCAGAAGCGTTGAAGCTATTATAGCTGCAAAGGGTGGGCCAACTCAATATTGAACCCTAAGGTCTAAGACTGGGATGCCATTAAAGTTTATGTGCGTGTATAGGAAGAAGTCACAATACCTTTGACAATATAGTGTATATCCCCAAATCCTCCGACCCATGATAGAGCTCTCCCCCCAAATCCCTCCCATTACAGAGGGGAACCCAGTAGGCAAAGGTTGCGGGCAGAAAACTGTACCAATGCAGGCAGTATGGTGGGCTCCCAGCTCAGGATGGTCTGGATCATCAAGAAGAGGCCTTGGCCTGTGGGGCTGGGTGGCCAGATGACTGGGGAAGAGACAGGGGTGCTCATATACTGTCAGGTCTCAATGAGTAGGCGGAACAAGCACTGCCTTTCTTGTATCCTCACTGGAGTTTCCAAGTAACCAACAGGAGGCTGTATAGCTTCACATACAGAACCAGTGCCAGAGGTGGTGGAGCTGCCAGTACTGAGTACCGGCTGACAATTTTTCACTCTTCTTAGACCTATTTTTCTTTTTTCCATATGGTTTTGCTTTTCATAATGTGTTTTCTGGACTAGCACCAGACTATTTCCAGTACATGGCAATTCATATTAAGCAGTCATGCTTTTATTTTCCTGCCAGTCTTCAATGGTCATTCTGTTGTCACATGCCAGCCTACAGTTGGTAGCACAGAAGAGGTACAGCAAAAGAGTAATACGCCAGCTTGGCAGATTATAATGGTATCTGTTTGGGTACTGGATCTTTTCCAGTGTTTTCACATAAATGAAAAAACTATTATTAACTTGATTTTGATGAATTTCTAATGATTGCTGTATGTCTTTCTGATTATATTATGATGATATATTATATACATTTACAGCTCCAGAAGTGCTTGCCCAGAAGCCCTACAGCAAAGCAGTAGACTGCTGGTCTATCGGGGTCATTGCATATATTCTGTAAGTATAGTAACTTTCACATAGATTTGCATTTCTATATGCAAGGGGAAAACACAGATTTATTAGTTGTGCTAACATATCACTATTCATTTTTTCTGCCAACTGTCAGAATTGTGAGTGTTTTGTATTATGCTTGTACGGAAAGTAGCTTTACATTACAAAGCATGTCTAACGCACATTTTTGTCATGTTGGAATAGAGTACAACATGTGTTTTTTTCTGTATTTTCTTGGGGGCTATTTCCCTTTATTTTCTATCCTAACAGGAAGTGGGTGGAAATCTCTTCTAAATGAAGAGAAATCCCTCTTAGTTGTTAGTAGAACAGCTGTGCCCTTGGAAGATTTCCCCACACCTTGGGTTCTGGTGACAACTTTTGTACTTTGGCTTTTCTCCCATTTTCTGTCCCATGGGCAGTGGTCACCAGGATATTTACAGTTGGATACAGTGACGTGCCCCAAAGGGTGATCAGACAACAGTAAGAAAAAAATATATAGTTTGTAAGTAAATTGGCCCAGCTTTTGTATAGATAGATCCCTCACTTGCCCTACGTGAAGGAGTCTGAGCACTGTTTACACTTTATTTGCTATTGGCAAAAGCTTATCATACACATTACAATCTAAATGCACACACTCTTTTATATCTACCAACAACTATGTAGTACAAGGGACCTCCAGATTGCATATGAATTGATTGTATAGAATAGGTAATTCCTCATATCACATAGTTTTGGTAAATCTCCAGTTGATTGTACAAAGGTTGTATGGTTACATGTAACGTGACCCCCATTAGTCAGGAAGATCTCTACTTCTACAACACCAGATTCTCCAGATTTTCATTTGTAGTCGCTTCTACCCAACAAAATGTGAGTTTGTTCTACAACAGTTATAACATTGTTTGTACTATGTATCGGTTTAATTCCATTAACACAATATTTACCTCATACATGACCAGTGAGGACATGCTTTCCAGGGGAATTCAATAATGTCTTAGCAACACTATTCTGACGGAATGGCCCTTTAAAATGTCTTGCACCATTTTCAAAAATCCCTGCCGCCTGTTTCTGTAGCTAGAGCAGCACATGCCGCAGATTCAGGTAGTTCTTAATAATGCCACTTTGTAAAAGTGGCGTTATTACTTCACCAAATTAAAAAAAAATAATTACATCCACTTCCTAGATAACAAAACTAGAGGTAGTTAAAAGAGAAGTATAGGGTTTGGGGTTTTTGCAGACTTGAACTTACCTAGCCCGCTGTCTGCTGAAAACGGATCACAGGAGTGCAGAACAAACTGTACTCCTGTGATCCACAGGAGAAGTACAGCAAAATGAGCTTTGGCTGTACTTTTCTTTTAAGACCATCTCTAAGTTGGCATACAGAAACAGGCAGAGTGCCTGTCTCTGTACGCTGTGTAGCAGAGCAGAATATTTGCCATCGCTACCCCTTCCTCTCCCAACCTGGCACTGGTTGTTAAGGATAGCCAACAGCCTCCTTGCAACCAGTGAGTGGGCAGAGCCTGATGGGGGGGCTGTGACACTAATTCCCCATCAGGTCGGCTCTCTTCTATTGACAGCAGGCAGGGCTGTCTAATGGCTATGGATCCACCTACTGCTTGCTGCCAATCACTAAGGGAGCAGACATTAGGGGGAACTGTGAATCCTACTGCGCTGTCTGTGTGACGACTGCAGTGGCGGGGAGGGGGCCCAGCTGCACTGAGGATGAGATGTCCATATAGGACACTCTGGTCTCAATGCACCTTCGCATGCAGCATGTGCCCTAGACTCATGTAGCTGTTTACATGAACCTGTCTCATGCACCAACATTTGTTGTGTGGAGGCACAGTGAAAGCGTCTTCAAAACTTTTAATTAATTCCCCTGAATGTCTTTTTTTTTTTATCTGAAATTGGTGGTCTGTTTTAAAGAGAAATTATAAAGGGTCTGGGTCAGGTTTTTATATCCTTTTAGGTTTATATGTTCTTTTACTGATTTTTATGTTTTTTCCTATGTGTATACAATCTTTGTTTTAAAAATATAAGCTTAATAAGTGACAAAAATTTCTCCAGAATGCTATGATTTATTGAATAAAGATAAAGCACAGCTATGGTTGGCTGCAGTGGTGGCCGCTTATAAGGGGCGCCGCCTCCCTAATCCATGTGCCCGGTCCCTAATCTCCATGCAGGGTTCTGGACGCATGGATTTCAATGGAGGTTTTTTTTTTTTTTTGAAGCACATAATTAGAGCCTGAGGCTCTAATTTGCTTCAAAAGCGGTGGGGGCGGGGGCCTGCCCCCGCCCACCCACTTGTGTGTATTAATTCGCTAATGTCTTCCTGTTTCTCCTCCTGGCCAATCAGGAAGTTGGTCCTGAGACCCAATTGGCCGGGAGTCCTAAGACCAGATTGGCCGGGAGGAGAAGCAAACACCGGGACTCGGGGGGAGATGCAGGGGGGAAGCTGCCAAAGCTGCGACCTGGATGGGGTAAGTTCAAGGCTGGTGGGCGGCGGGCGAGTGGCCAATCGAGTGGGCAATTGAGCGGGCCACCACTGGTTGGCTGCCATGTATCTTGCTTTATCTGACTGAATCATTGGATGGAGCTGTTCAACAAATGATAATTCACTGCCCTAGTTCATTTACTTGTTTGTGTAAATTTCAAATAGAGCTGTAGAGATCTGTAAACAGTCTATTTACAACAGGTGGTAAGGAGATAAAAGGAAATACTGTATGTGAAAAGGGGCCAGAAATCTAACTGTTGGCTGGATAGAAGAATACATAATTTTGATATGCAGTATGTCATATTTACCTAACTAAAAAAATAAACTTTTTTATTGTAGTTTGTAGTCCTGACCTTAAAGGTAAATTCCACTTTCATTGAAAAATGTATATAGCATGTAAAATTGCCACGCAAGCCAATTTATTGTACTAATGTTCCATTCAATCTGCTGCTGTTACAGTTTTACAAAACTGTCCAAAAATTCAGTGTAGTATGAAACCATGTTGGTGTACAGAATGCCACCAGAAATTTAGTTTTCCAAATTGTCTGATTGGCAGACTGATTTTTTAAGACACCTGCACTAAGATACAAGTAAAATTTTCAGCATCCTGTTCAATAGGAATATGATTTTTAGTAAGATACTCTCTAAGGCCCCATTCACACGGGTATAGCTCCCAACTGTCCCCGATTTCGAGGGACTGCCCCTGACTTGGGAACAAAGTCCCTTTGTCCCTCTTTTCTCATCATTTTGTCCTTCATTTTGGTCTGATCTATATAGTTGTATAAAAAATCCACTTTTTAGCTTTCAAAAAGTGTTTTGCCAGTGCTAGAGGGGATTGTTTGTCTCTCAACAAAAGTGTATAAACTTTAATAAAGAAAATATATGCAATCCCTTTAAAATTGGATATTGCTTCCTTAAAGCATTAGTAAACCAGTGTTTTGTTTTTTTTTCACCTGCAAGGCAATGTCATAATGTGACACATTATGTGAAACTTACCTTAAAACGTAGCCCTCCAGTGACGCACTGTCACCGCTGAAGGCACTTCCACCTTCACTCAGTCTTCCTTCCGGGTTTGCATACTCTGGCTGTGTGAGTGGCCGAAGACACAATGACGTCACTCCCGTACATGCGGGTGGGAGCCACCATTTACGGCACAGGAACCCGAAGGAACAGCGCGGGTATGCCGTTCCTTTAGAGCGCATGCGCCGGTGACATCAGTGGCTGCATGTACAGTAAATATCTCCTAAACAGTGCACGTTTAGGAGATATTTACAGTACCTAAATAGGCTTACCTATAGGTAAAAATCATGCATGGGAGCTTACTCCCACTTTAATAACATTAAAACGCTGTTCTGACAAATTCATTGGGTCTTAATGTTAAAAGCGCACCTCAATCAAATTTACAAATGAAGCCTTTAAATGCATACAGATGATCCAGACAATGCGTCCAGGGGTTTTGTCTTTGATTCTTTCACACAGGCATTGGACTGGCTTTTTTCCAATGGCAAATTCTGGGAACACAATTAACCACTATGCTGGAAGGGGGCAGCAAGGTGTTCTTGAACTTGCCCATTGTCTCCTATGTTCTAAGAAGGTACAAAGGCTGCTTCTCCTCCTCAAGTACCCTCAGCTCACATCATGGTCAATTCATTCTCTCCCTCCACGTAGACTGTAACTGAGTTGCAGGGTTTTTTTTGGGGGGGGGGCAAATAGTTTTTTGTTGGTACCTCCTTCCTCAATCCTTACTTAGGCGAGGATGATATCATCTTGTCTCACCCCCTTCCCCTCCTGCAGCTTCTGGGACATGTCACACATCCCAAGAGGCTGCAGGACCAGTTTCCCTGCACTGTCTGACCTTGTGCATTTACAGCGGGGAGCCAACTGTGATTCATCAGGAAACCACATCCAACTCCCAAATCAAAGACAGCGGGATCCAGCAGTGGCGGGAAAATGGCTGCGAGTAAACAGCTCTGGACTCCATTGGCTGTTATGTACCTGTTCTTTTAAAGTCACCAACTACAGTATTTGTAGCAGCTGATTTGTAATTTTTTTTAAAATGCTAGTGTAGTTCTTCTTTAATGTGAGTGGTCCTTTTTCTCTTGATAGCATTGGTAGATCGATCACTCATGGATTTTACGCATAACTTTCGGCACTCAATTTTCTTTTTTCTTTTTTTCTACTACATTTCTGAACACATTGCTGCATTACGGATCTCTATGCAGCTGCTTGTCTATAGACAACAATGCATCTATGTTCAGATTGGCTACATGAGTACAAATGCTGTATTTATATTTTAACTCATGTGCAAGCCTTATTATCAATATGATATTGGTCAATATCTGAGTGATAATTACTGAGTGTGAAAAAGAATATAGAATCACTAATCTGGTCTTAAATAGTACATTCTAAATTTTTGGCTTTACCCCCACCCTACCTGTCCGTGAGTGGTGCAACTCTGACCAAGACATAATTGCCTTTCACATTTCCATGAGTTCTAAAACATTACCCATGACAGTACAATTGATTTGCAGGACCATTATCATGAAAATTTGTTGTATACTAACAAGAAAACAGTTGTAAAAACAGCTTGCCCTTCAAGACATTTTCTTTTGCTTTTCCACACATGACACTGATTTAAATACTAAAGCCCTAAGCCTCGTACACACGATTGGATTGTTGGCCAACAAAACCGTGGACTTTTGTCCGAAGGGCGTTGGCCCAAACTTGTCACGAATGTAGTGACGTACTACGTGGTTTTTCAGCTCTTTAGCGCCACCCTTTGGGCTCCTTTTGCTAATTTCGCGTTAGAAGTTTGGTGAGTGTTGATTTGCGCTTTTCATTTCGCGCTTTTCATTTCGTTTCTGAACGGGTGTTCGTCAACCAGACATGCTGCGGAATCAGGGGAGATAACGTGTTATTTATTATTGGCCTTGGAGTTATTGCTTTGATCTTATTTTTTTGCTTGAATAATGATTTGATTTGGTATATTTTCTATATTTTTGGATGCATAGAATGCACTTTTTGGTTAAGTTCTATTGGCAGATAGCATGTCTAATTTTATTTGTTTTCTTTTTTTAATGCACAATAAAAAAATGTGCAGAATAATACTTGGCTATGTGTTTTACTTCAAATGACAGTGTGGGATTAGGCAGTTATGCCGCGTACACACGGTCGGACTTTTCAGCTACAAAAGTCGGACAGCCTGTCCGACATACTTCCGGCGTACCTTCGGCGGACTTGCGGCAGACTTTCTTACGAACGGACTTGCCTACACACGACCACACAAAAGTACGACAGCTTAGTACGCGGTGACGTACACCAAGTCCGACGAGACTATAAAACGGAAGTTCAATAGCCCGTACGACACCCTTTGGGCTCCTTCTGCTAATCTCGTGTTTATCTCGTGTTAGTAGAAGTTTGGTGAGAGACGATTCGCGCTTGTGAGACTCGTATTTTTCAGTTCGTTTTAACTGTTGTTCAGTCTGTGCTTGTGAGGTTTGTATCTGCTTTTCAGTGCGTTTGGTCAGTTGGCATTGAGAAATCTTTGTTTTATTGGCGGCTCGTTCCTGATTTTCAGGTCGCTCTTCACAGGCCTTGCTGTTCTTCAGTGCGTTCTGTTTAGTGCGTTCTGACCAGCCGACCGTTTTGAAACCATGTTACCTGTACGTACTCGTCGTCGAGCTTGTGCATTGTATGTGTTTGGTGCTGTAGTTTATTCTTCAGCCCAAGACCAGTCCATGAACAGGGCGAGGAGGAGTTCATGGACCAAGAATTGGTTGCTCCAGCGTGACCAGTTCTGTCACATGCCATTGCTCCGTGAGATCCGTGAGAATAATCCTGAGGATTTCAGGAACTTTCTCCGGATGACGGACCCCGTTTTTGACCGTTTGGTGGCTTTGCTGACCCCCTATATCAGCAGGCAGGATACCTGCATGAGGCAAGCCATCACTCCGGAGCAGAGGCTGGTCGCTACCTTGCGGTATTTGGCCACAGGGAGAAGCCTGCAGGACCTTAAGTTCTCGACAGGCATCTCCCCCCAGGCTCTGGGGATCATTATCCCAGAGACCTGTTCTGCCATCATCCAGGTCCTGCAGAAGGACTATATTAAGGTAAGATATTTTTCTTTTATTAGCATCACATGTTCTTTTATGTAATCTTTGATAATGTAATGTATTTCTTGCTTCAAACACTACTTACCATCATTGCAATATAGTGTGAATGTCCCCTTTTTATCCTCACACATGCTGGATTTTTTTCATGTTATTTTTTGTCATGCATGTATATTTTCCTTCAATAACCTCCCCAGCATGCAGTGATGGGAACATATCCACCTAGTCTACTCATTTTGAATGTATTTTGTTTGAGTGTATTTAGTGTGCTTATAATTAGCAATTAGCTAGATTTCCCAACCCCCCCCCCCCCCACCTAAACTCACTCCAAATAGTGTGCTGCTAATTAGCAATTAGCTAGATTTCCCAACCCCCCCCCCACCTAAACTCACTCCAAATAGTGTGCTGCTAATTAGCAATTAGCTAGATTTCCCAACCCCCCCCCCACCTAAACTCACTCCAAATAGTGTGCTGCTAATTAGTAATTAGCTAGATTTCCCAACCCCCCCCACCTAAACTCACTCCAAATAGTGTGCTGCTAATTAGCAATTAGCTAGATTTCCCAACCCCCCCCACCTAAACTCACTCCAAATAGTGTGCTGCTAATTAGCAATTAGCTAGATTTCCCAACCCCCCCCCCACCCTCGTTAAAATTTGCTTGAATGTTCTGTGGTGTTGATTTGTCTAAAGCAAATATATGTTGCACTTTGCAAAATGCATGTGCACTCTACAAGTGCATTTGTTCCAGTGCTTTAGTAAATGAGCAGAAGCTCTGCTGATTTCCATCATCAAATCATATGCAAGCCTCAAAGTGTTTTCATTAATTGCCCTTGCATGTGATTGTGTACTCCTTGCAACATGAATGCCTTTTTACATTACCTCATTTACTGTAAGCTGGTTAGCAACTGCACCTGCAGAGTGCGACAACTGCAGTCTTGTAGCCTTTTTAGTCCCTAAATTCCTGCGTGTCCTAAAAGTAATCTTTTTTAGGGATTTCACAACCCCCTAAAATGTAATCAATGTTCCATCAGAGGGGGTGAGCAATCTGATAAGTGTGCCTTTCCATATTAGTTATTCCAGAAGAATTAAATTATTTAATGTTATACTGATGCTGGGGAATAATGTTTTTAATTGTCTAATTTTATTGCAATGTTAGCTTCCAAATTAATTGATTTTGGTTTTCTTGTTTGATTCCCCAGTTTCCTTCAACGCCACAGGAATGGCAGACTGTGGCATCCCATTTTGCCAGCCGTTGGGACTTTCCCAATTGTGGAGGGGCTATAGATGGGAAACATGTCCACATTGTGCCACCACCCCATTCGGGGTCATACTATTTCAATTATAAAGGGTTCCACAGTATTGTTTTAATGGCAGTGGTGTCGGCACACTATGAATTTTTATATGTGGACGTGGGGAAGAATGGCCGGATGTCGGATGGAGGAGTATTTGCCCAGACGGAGTTCTGCCAGCGTCTCCAGAGTGGTGGCCTGGGATTGCCACCTGATGCGGATAATGTGGAAGGACTCCCCTTTGTCTTCATTGCCGATGAAGCCTTCGCTCTGAGCAAGCACCTCATGAGGCCATTCCCCCAAAGAACCCTCACCCCGGAGAGGAGGGTTTTTAATTTCCGGCTGGCCAGAGCTAGAAGAGTGGTTGAGAATGCGTTTGGAATTCTGGCCAGCCGGTTCCGCCTGTTTCAAACAGCCATTAATTTGGCGGAATACAAACTTAATTTTATCATTTTATCGTGCTGCATTCTGCACAACTTTTTAAACAAACATTCTCAGAATTATATAGGCACAGTTGGGCCTGAGGCCGGACTTATAGATGACAACCTTACGGGCCTGGAATCTGTCCGTACTGGCTTGGCCCCCCAAAGTGCCCGTCAAGTTAGACAGCAATATGTTAATTATTTTATGGGTAGGGGGGCCATTGCAATGGGCCAGGATATTTAATTTTTTCCAATAAAAAAAATATTGATGAAATCTTGAATTATATTTATTGCTTGCCTTTCTTTTGGGCTTTCTCCTAGGTTATGGTCGAGCAGTTGTAGTGCCAACTGTATTTTCATTTTAAATGTCTAAATAAAAGCTCCATTGCCACTGTAAACAACTTTTTGACAATTATAACCAAACTGATACTGAGCATTGAAATAACAAACCACACATTTATTTAATTCCTATAAGGAGATGTTTTTATTAATGGTTGTTATGCATTCAGTTCTGCATTTAGTATAAAATGTTCATAGACAATAATATAATGATATCTTAATAATTTCGAAAAATATAATTATATTTAAATATTTAGACATAATCCACAAAAAAATATTTTTGGCTTTTTGATTTTCGCAAACAGGCTTTTTTTTTTATATATTTTTTTGTTTTTTTAAAATCAAGTTTTTTACTTTTTTTCTTTTTTTTAAAATCAAGTTTTTTATTTTGTTTTTTATTTTTTTTTCTAATAAAGTTTTTTTTTTTTTTTTGGTTTTTAAATCAATTTTTTTTTTTTTTTTTTTAATCAAATTTGTTTTTGTTTTTTTTGTTTTAAAATCAATTTTTTTTGTTTTTTTTTTTTGTTTTAAAATCAAATTTTATTTTTTTTTTTTGTTTTAAAATCAATTTTTTTTTTTTTTAAATCAAGTTTTTAATTTTTTTGTTTTTTTTAAAATCAAGTTTTTTTATTTTTTTTGTTTTTTTTAAATCAAGTTTTTTTTTTTTTTTTGGTTTTTGAGAAAATCAAAATTTTTTGTTTTTTTGTTTTAAAATCAATTTTTTTTATTTTTTTTTTTTAAATCAAGTTTTATTTTTTTTTTTTGTTTTTTTGGAAAATCAAGTTTTATTTTTTTTTGGGTTTTTAAATCAAGTTTTTTTATTTTTTTTTTGGTTTTTGAGAAAATCAATTTTTTTTTTTTTGTTTTAAAATCAATTTTTTTTGGTTTTTTTTTGTTTTTTTGAAAATCAAGTTTTATTTTTTTGTGGATTTTTTATGTATTTTCGAGAAACAGCCCTCCTTTTTTAAATTAGGTTAAACAGCCATTTATGTTCAGCCAAAAAAATAAAGAGAAGGCCCAGAATGGGGTCAGCAAAACAGGAAATGAAGGACATGATCGATGTTTTGGGGTTTCAAAAAGGGCATTTAGATTCGACCCAAAACATCAATCATGTCCTTCATTTCCTGCTGCATACGATCCAGCCGATTACGCATTTCATCCATGTCCTTATTCCAGGCCATTATTTGACCAATTAGCCGTTGGGCACTTTCTGAAGTGAAATAGTCACTTCGTGTACCTAAAGTGGAATGAAACCAAAAAATGTATTTAGAAATATGCACACATACATAGTTTACCTTACCATAATAAAGCTGTTGTCTCAGACACTGACCTGGTGGGGTGCCCATGTAGCCTAATTCTTCCACATCCTCGGGGGTGGCACTGTTGCTTGAATCAAGCACAACCAGATCCCCTAAAATAGAGTAGAAAAATTACATTAAACAAAAGGCAGCCATGCATAGATTACCGTAAGCTGGTGTGTCAGACACTCACCTGGTGGGGTGCCCATGTCGCCCACCTCTCCTTCCTCCACATCCTCAGTGGGGCTTGGGCTGATTTCCCAATCATGTTTGGCTTGGGGTGGACTGTCTTCTTGTTGGCTGAGTGATTTTTCCCCTATGTGAAACAAAAAATTATTAATCTACTTAGCACACAGATATTTTAGTACATAGTCATTTTCAAACATTTGTAGTGAAGTGGTTTGTGTAGAGTTCCTATTTTACCTCAAAATTCAAAATTATAAAGACATATCGGATAGATAGATATCTAGATATCAATATCTCAAAATATAGTTAATAATCTTTTGATCTCTCTCTCTCTCTATATATATCTGGAACAAAATCTATAAATATCTAACTAAATGTAAATAAAAAAAGATAACTTAAAATATTCCAAAAGAATGTTTTACATTTCTATATCTATCTATCTATATATCTATATCTATATCTATATCTATATCTATATCTATATATATAGATAGAGATATATATATATATATATATATATATATATTTTTTTTTATATATATATATATATATATATTTTGATATATATATATATTTTTATATATATATATATATATATATATATATATATATATATATATATATATATTTTTTTTTTATATATATATATATATATATATATATATTTTTTTTTTATATATATATATATATATATATTTTTATATATATATATATATATATATATATATATATATATATATATATATATATATATATTTTTTATATATATATATTTTTTGATATATATATATATATATTTTTATATATATATATATATATATATATATATTTATATATATATATATATTTTTTTTTTAGATAGATCTATCTATAGATATGTAACGAGGTTTTGTAAAAGATCGTTTGAAACGATGAAAAAAATCGTATAGGAAGGAAAAGCACATGGAGCAGTATACAAGGTAATAAACACAAGAGAAAAACACGACAAGTACTTACTTTTTTTAAGCACTTTCCGGATCCGTCTATATTGATCCGGCTCCCTGAGTTTCAGGTCAGACCATCTTTTTCGAAGTTGATCTCGGGAGCGCTGTACCCCAAAAGAAGCCTGCAAAGTGTCCACGACCTTCGCCATTATTTTGGCCTTGCGCAAATTTGGCCGTGCGTACGGCCCATACTTCCCATCATAGTCGTCTTTGTGAAGAATGGCCACCATCTCCACCATCTCTTTAAAACTCATATTGGAGGCCTTAAATCTAGGCCTCACAGATTTGGTTGACGTTCCAGCCTCCGGGCTTTTTCCACTACCTGAGGACATGTCAGGTGTCTCCGCCATTATTTACCCCACTACGTGCCGTAACTAAAAATGGGCGGAGAACATGAGTTAAAATCGAACGTCAGGGGCGGGCGACGCAGGCGGAGTTTCACACATGCGTAGTGTATAAAGAGGGGCCTTGCGCACGTGTCGTACGTACGTTCTGTGCGTCGAATTAGGGGGCGGAGAACATGAGTTAAAATCGAACGTCAGGGGCGGGCGACGCAGGCGGAGTTTCACACATGCGTAGTGTATAAAGAGGGGCCTTGCGCACGTGTCGTACGTACGTTCTGTGCGTCGAATTAGGGGGCGGAGAACATGAGTTAATTTCGAACGTCAGGGGCGGGCGACGCAGGCGGAGTTTCACACATGCGTAGTGTATAAAGAGGGGCCTTGCGCACGTGTCGTACGTACGTTCTGTGCGTAGGTGATAGTGGACCAGGACGTTACAAAACAAAGGTAATTTTTTTTTTGGGGGGTTTTATGGTCATGACTTTGTAGCAAACGGCCTATATGGCTTGATAGATTGATGAGGCTTACATAGGGAGAAGATGATGAGAGGTTAGCAGAAACCTATAATAAGTGTTTTTGGTCTTGTGACTTTATCTTTTCCAGATATAATGAATCCCCTATTTAAGGATCCAGAGTTCCTTACAGCTTTTATTTTCGAAATATCGAGAGATGAGGAATTTGTGGGAGGTAAAACACCCTCAGTATTATGCAAAGCATGTGAGGAAGTCAACGCTGGAGAGACTTCTGTCCTTTGTCCAGGCGACCATCCCGGGAGCAACAATGGAGACAGTGCTCAAGAAAATTGGGGTCTTGAGGAACATGTATAAGAGGGAGCATAGGAAGATCCAGGAATCAAGGAGATCAGGAGCATCAGCAGATGATGTTTATGTACCCAGGCTGTGGTACTACAATCAACTCCGTTTTCTTGATGACCAGAATGAAGCCAGGGCATCACTTTCAACCCTTCCCTCCACCCTTCCCTCCACCCTTCCCTCCACCCCAGCAGAGGCTGATGAGGAGCAAGCTGGGTCTTCCATCCTGGATGAACCGGATATGACCATCTGGAGTCAGGTAAATTATTTTAACAAATATTTACTGTACTAATATTAATGATGTTAACTGGATGTTATAATTGTCTACAATAATTTTGCACTCAAAATTGTGTATACATATCAAATGACAGTAGTGGCTAAATATGTTTGGCACCTGCTTGAAATAATTAGGGTGTCTGATTAGACTCTTTTATTAAAGAGATGTATTCACATTGAATTTGCTAGTCATGAGAAGCAAACTGTGTGTCATTGATGAACCCAAAAAAATATACTAAAACTATTGTCCTTTTTTTATACACAGGATGAGTCCATCCAGGAGGAATGTGGGGAAAGTGGCAGGCAGGAGGAGACCGGGCCCATGGACAGCCTGGAGGAGGCCGGATTCACCATCATCCTGGAGGAGGCTGGGCCCAGTGTCAGGCAGGAGGTGGCTGCTCCCAGTGAGGTGGCTGGGCCAAGTGAGGTGGCTGGGCCAAGTGAGGTGGCTGGGCCCAGTAGGAGCCTGACCCAATCCCAAGTGCCTCCCCTCCACCTTCCCAAAAAAAGGGCCAGGAAGGGGATGGTCACACAGGACGCATCCCTGCGCCTCATGCAAGAGGCCACCCGTTTTTTAACGAGCCCCCCCGAAGCGGAAGAATCCTATGGCTGCTACTTAGCCAGCAGGCTTCTTCAAATGGATTGGGAGCAGTGCCTCATTTGTGAGCGCCTATTTGGGGAAACAATCCATAAGGGGCTGCAGGGCACGCTAACACAAAACACCCAACTACATGAGGCAGCCCCCCCTCCTCCTCCTCCTCCTCCTCCTCCTCCTCCTGCCACAACTGAAACACCAGAGCCACAGCCTCAAAAGAAGGCTACAGGGAAGGCTGCAGGGAAGGCTGCAGGGCAGCGTGGAGGAAAGGCTGCAGGGAAGAGAAGAAAGTGATGACCTGGGTTCAGTCTGGTCTGACAGAAGACGCAGGCTGTTGTAGGACCACAGTCTGGGGACATCTAGATCATCTGCTGGTGCTGTTGATCTCTGGGATTCTTGGACCAGATTGTGCTCCCTCTTATATGGACTCCGCAAGATCCCAATTTTCTTGTACACCGACTTGTTCCAGCGTTGACTTCCTCTTTATTTTATTTTGACCATGAATAAATGGATCTTTTTTGAGTTTAGCAAAAGACTTTATGTGTTTTCTTTTAAATCATTGATTTTACACACAATGTTAAATTAACAAGGGACAACAATCTCATTGAGTTTGAAAAAAACACACCAAAAATACATTACTAATGTTAATAATGTTCAAGTGGTAAGTCTTGAAAATAAAAAAATCTACATAACCAAAAACGGTGCTTTGGGTTAACTTTATCTAAAAACTAAAAAATAATCACTAGAAAAAAAAAATAGAATAATGGGTTCTTTGTGGTAACTTTACAAACCTAAAAAAAAAAAAAAATAAGGGAAAAAGTATTATTAGTATGGAAACATTGTTTTTAAAAAGCATACTATATCATTCATGAGATCAAAGAGAAAAAGAATCCAGAAATCAGTTTGGGAGAACTCTGATTATGAACAGCAAAACACCTTCGTTCTTTAGAACATTCGTAAAGAAGAAATAAAATGCGCTGCATTCAACGATCACAGATTTTGCAGCGTGATGAATGTGCTACCTACAATACGAACACTAGTTTTACTAGACCGAGTGCTTCCGTTTAGTTTTTGCTTATGAGCATGCGTCGTTTTTTTGTCCGTAGGACTAGCATACAGACGAGCGGACTTCGGGGTCCGTCGTAGTTACGACGTAAAGATTTGAAGCATGTTTCAAATCTAAAGTACGTCGGATTTGAGGCTAAAAAAGTACGTTGAAAGTCCGGAGAAGCCCACACACGATCGGATTACCAGCCAGCTTTAGTCCGTCAGCGTCCGTTGGACTTTTGTAGCTGAAAAGTCCGACCGTGTGTACGCGGCATTACATTTAAAAAAATACAATGTAAAATTGACAAGGGACATCAACATAGTTGTATCTTTGATCTTAAAAACCATGGGATAATGGTGTTGTGGTAACTTGCCTAAACAAACAAAAAAAAAAGCATAATAAATATTATTCTTGATATCACTAGAAAAAAAAAGCCTTTAACCACTTGACATGCGGCGCTATGGCTGAATGACAGGCACAGCGCGGACCTGAACTCCCGGGAGGCCGTCATATGACGGCCTCCCCTGTGCACGCGCCCTGCAGGGCACGCGCCGAGCGCGCTGTGATCACCGAGTCACTGAGACTCGGGTGATCACCGATCCGAGTAAGGGGCCGGTCCCTGCCCCTTACCATGTGATCAGCTGTCAGCCAATGACAGCTGATCACATGATGTAAACATGATCAGTAACTGATCAGTGCCCATTATTGCCACCCATTAGTGCCCATCACTGCCACCCATCAGTGCCCATCACTGCCACCTATCAGTGCCCATCAGTGCCTCCTCATCAGCGTACATCAATGAAAGAGAAAAATTACCTGTTTTAAATTTTTTATAAAAGAAAATATTTTTTTTTTTCATTCCGAATTTTTACATTTTTTTAACAAAAAATAAAAACAGCAAAGGTGATCAAATACCACCAAAAGAAAGCTCTATTTGTGGGGAAAAAATGAAAAAAATTGAATTTGGGTACAGTGTTGTATGACCACGCAATTGTCATTCAAAGTACGTCTGCGCTGAAAGCTGAAAATTGGTCTGACTAGGAGGGGGGTTTAAGTGCCCAGTAAGCAAGTGGTTAATAAAATGTGTTTGCAATAACTCCATCAGTATCACCAGCAAAGAAGCTTCATTATTATCCCATTAATAAAGAAGAGAATTTCGCGCTGTAGTCCTAGATTTCATAATTTGCCACGTCATGAATGTTAATTCTCCATTACAAACGCTAGTTTACAAGACCGGCCACTTCTGGCTCGTCCTTGCTTCCGAGCATGCGTGTTTGTAATTCGGACTTTTGTCCGATGGACTTGTGTACACATGCTCGGAAAATCCAACAGACATTTGTCCGCGGAAAATTTTAAAACCTGCCATCCAACATTTGTCTGTGGAAAATCCGACAACAATTGTCCGATGGAGCATACACACAGTCGGATTTTCCGCCAACAGCCTGTCATCACACATTTCCCATCGTAAAATCCGATCGTGTGTACGAGGCTTAACTATACTGCTGTTTAGTTACATGGTTTCTACAGAGACCATTATAATATTGTAAATACAGATAAATACAATTTTGAATGGACATCTGGGCTTTACATGCGGAAAACAGGTTATATTTAGAAATAGCTGAGCATCAGCCATTACCGGAGACTTAACACACACTGTAATCCAAGAATACACTTATCGGACTTGCATCAGCGCCAGTTAGTAATGAGTAATAATTACCTCCAGACTGCTTTGTTTGGGTTATTGTAGTTGCTGTCAAAAACTGCATTGTTAGAAAAAGTGTTAAGAGAATTATAATTTATGATGTTTTCTGTTTTATGAGAAAAGTCTGATTTTTTTCACAGATGCTGTTGGCCTATTGGGCCAACCAGTCTGAAACACTATCATTCAGCATTTTACTTTGTAGCAGTTTATAGTTTTTTTTAGATAAATTAGTAGCATTGATTAGAGGAGTACAGGGCTCCTGCACTCGCTGGGCTTAAGCTGGGCGTAGATGCTTTGTTTGTTCATCCAGGGGACAGATTCCTCCATTCACACAAGCTAGGTGGATGGAGAAATTACCCCCCAATGGGGGGTTGTATTCTGACAGTGGCTTCTGCTGCTGCCGGAATACACTGATCAGTGGCTGCAGCCGCTGATCTGCAAAAGTTTTCCGGCATGTCCGTGTAACATGGGTCGATCTAACGATCCGTTTCTGTTGAACAGGGAGGGCAACACACAGATCAAATTTTGTCTGGTTCCTGCTGAACCGGCTGATTTTGTCTGGTCCTGTTGAACCCTCACAAAGAAAGTGTAGAAAAACAGAAAAATAAATAAATAAGAAAAATAAATAAGAAAAAAAAAAGATCCCAACAATGACTTTAAATGATTTAGATGACATTTGCACTTACTGCACAAGCATCAAGTGCTCACGTAAGTGAATGCACTGCCATCTGAATTTTTGTGATTGTAAACCTGTAAAAATTCACTATCAAGCTACTTTGTGACCTTGTTAACTGAACATAATCTTATTTTGATGTTGCGCTAACAATTTACACAAACCATTTTTTTCTTACTGCGTGCATCTCAATGTTGCATATAAAGGGGAATACTTTATATACTTTGAGCTTTACCTTTAGGCTTTATGTGTTATATAAAAATTGCACTAACATGATATTTTAATCAGGAGATTTTGTTGATTATTTATTGGAGTAAATTTAGGGGTGTGGGCAAATTAAATACCGTAAACATTGATTAAATAAACGTTGCATTGGAAAAAAATACAGGAAAATGCAATTTTTCACATTTTTTCCTGTTTATTTTCAATAAAAACCAAGGAAATTAAAATATATGTAACCAAATTTGCTACCAAATTAAAGCTCTAATGTTACGGTGAAAATGTTAAATGTTCAAAACACCCACTCTTCTCTCGTCCAGGCTCCTTGCCACACTGTTGCTAGCTTTCTGTTCACTTTTACTCCTCTCCCTTACTTTCTATAGTGCTACCTGTATTAGGGACCTGGCTTTCTCCAGGACACCCTTACTGCTCCCGTATGAGAACAACCTGATGGGATTTACTGCTGGAGAGCCTAAGTGCCTGACAGCCACCCTAAGGCTATCCAATAGCCCATCATGAACACTAACCTCACAGTCAGAGAATGTTTAGCACCACAGACACACAATGTTACATACCAATATCACCAACCCCCCCCCCCCCCCCCCCAGACACGATTTACACAGAGTAACTCCTTGTGGTCGTGAAAGGGGCTCAGAGTATTCTGTATCTGCAAAAACATGGCTGTCAGTACTCAGGGTACCAAAGCTATCCAAGAGGCCTCTAGTGGGGGCAATGAAAGGATTTCAGTTTTTAAAAAAATATCTTTTGTTCTGAGGTTTTTGTGTGTCTATAAGATTGTTATTTCTGCCTCTGTAACTAAGGAGTATTTTTTTGAGTACAAGAAGTGCCACACATATGTGTTGTGTATAAGCTCAGATTCCAAATCCAGTATCATTTAACCATGCCCATTTTTGGTCGAGCCATCCCTCTAAAGTTGGGAGGTATGGTGCTGGAAAGGTTGTGGGGAGACACGGGAAAGGTGGGTTACAATGTATGGGCACGCACTGGGGATGGGCTATTAGGTCTTTGCAGTCTTGTGTGGCACTCTCAATTTCTTACAAACACTTTTTGGCTTAAAAAAAGTTACATACCCCTTCCTAGAAACAAAAATATTATTATAGTTTATCTAAAGTCAAAACATTTCATTTTTAGTTTTTTGATAGAAAAGTAAGTTATTACAACATCTGTACTGATATATATATTTTTTTTTTTACTGTCTGTGTCCCATTGGGGAGATTTACCTTTTACTTCCTGTCCTGGAGACACAGGAGTTGGAGAAAATAAAGTGAAGGGAAATCTGCTGTTAGATGCATCTCACTGGAACTGTAAAATTTAGATTTCCCACTATGGTCACAAGGACAAATAGAGAGGGTGAATTTCCCTAGCAATGATACAGACAGCAATAAAAAATGAAGAGGGGTTTTTACCACTTGCAACCTCAAACCTTGAACAAAGTTTAGGCTTTGAATATGGTTTGAATATGCTTTAATATTTTTGTACCTTTACTGTATTAATGTTATCTACAACCTTTTTAGCCTCTGCGGATATCCACCTTTCTATGATGAAAATGACTCCAAACTCTTTGAACAGATACTAAAGGCAGATTATGAATTTGATTCACCGTATTGGGATGACATTTCAGATTCAGGTATGTGCACTACTATGCCATGTTTATTTTTTTATTTTTTGTTTATTTTTGTGAATTTTAAACTGTGAAACTTTAACATATCTAAATACTAATTCAAAGTGGTTGTAAACGTCAGACATGAAATATGAACAAAGCTTAAAGTGGTTGTAAACCCTTTACAACCACTTTAACCTACAGGTAAGCCTAGATTAAGGCTTACCTGTAGGTGCTTGAAATAGCTCCCAAACCTGCACGGTCTAGGAGATATTTGCAAATCGCCGTAGGGCGATTTCTTCTGCGCATGTGCCAGAGTTAGAAGGGGCGTGAAGTGCCTTTTCTAGCTCAGGTCATGCCGTTAAAGGCGGCTCCCGCGCGCATGATGTCACGCCGTCACGCGACTTTGGCCAGTCACAGAGCCAGACTTCGCGGCCCCGGAAGGAAGAGGGGTGAAGAATAGACGCTGGCTACTAGCGAGGAAGACGGGGACATCGCGGGCTTCTCCTGCAGGTAAGTGTCATATAATGGGCTACTATGCAATGCATAGTAGCCCATTATGCTTTACCTTTGCAGGGAAACAAAGAGGAAGTAACACCTATCAGGGTTTACTTCCGCTTTAACCCTCTATAGTGTGTACTTGTCTGAATCCAGAGGACTAAATGCCATGTCTGTCCACTGACTTGTTCCCCTTCTGTCTGCATGAGTCACTTCTAACAAGTGTTCCTGACACCAAGAGGTAAAATGGTGACAGGGGAGGGACCTCCAGTACACAGACTGTGATTGTTCCTATGTGCTGTGTGAACGGGGTGTGTCCCTTTCCTCCAATCAGCTCTCAGCTCTCCTGACTGAGCTCTGCAAAGTGTAACTTGAGCTCCCTGTCCCCTGCTTTCTGAAAGCTCAGATAAGCTGTTTAAATGTTGGACTTTAAACAAATGTAGAGAAGAGAAGACTGCAGATAAACAGGTTTGTTTAATCTCTGTGTATCACCTGAGACTAGTCATTTCACTGGGTATATGTAAGGTTTACAAACAATTTAAAAATAAGTAGCTTGTTCAACTTAATGAAAGAGAATGTATTCATTAAAGCGGAGTTCCACCCAAAAGTGAAACTTCAGCTTTAAGGCCTACAGGTACCCTGCTCCCACTTCCCCTCCATTCGCTGCAATCTTCTGGGACAAGTCACAGGTCCCAGAAGATTGCCCGGCCATTCAGGACAATCAGCACGACTCACGCATGCGCAGTGCACACCCGGCTGTGAAGCTGAAAGGTGTGACTGTAGTGGTGCCGCGGAGAGGCGGGGGAGAGAACCGAAGCTTCAGGCAGCCACATTGCTGGACCATGGGACAGGTTAGTGTGTGTTTATTAAAAGTCAGCAGCTACACTTTTTGAATAAACACAGAAATGACTGGAACTGCGCTTTTAGAGGTTAAATATTTTCGTAAAAGGGGAATAAAATTGCCCATGGAACCCCAAGCTCAATTAAAGCTGAACTCCAGCTCCACCTTCAGCCTTACCTTATTGTACAGGCTTCTTTTCTGTATTGAATTTGCTTACTGTGCTTTCACTGTAAGTTTCTCACTGTGTTCAATAGAACCTGCCTCCAGCGGTTGAAGAACTACAAGTCCCATCATGCCTCTGGGAGTAATTGTAACTGCCAGCCTTGCAATGCCTCATGGAAATGTAGTTCCACTGCAGCTGGAGGGCCCCAAGAAAATGCTGGATGGCCGCTCTCTGATGCAACACCTTTATTGTGCAGAATCAATAAAATCCAAACTGTCTATCCGTAGATCACAGGGGTACAAGAACAAAACAGCTGATGTGTTTCACACCATTAGAAGGTGCTTAATCGTAGATGAAGAACATAATCTGATCGTACATATATATAGTGGTATTGAACCAACCACCTATGGAGGCATTATGTTCTGCTGCTCCTTATTTTTTCAATGCCAGGCTCGGGCAGGTCCGAGGCTGGGTTGTCTACAGAGAAGACTAAGGGAGTGCAGGACCTGGCTATGCCTTCTGGAATGGGCACTTTGCTCTTTTGTAGTTTTATTCTTTTGGTATGTGTAAGTATCTGAAATTAGTATCTACAGTTGAATAGTAGGGTGCCTTTGTTTTTGGTTTTATGCTCACTGTAGGTTGGTCCTGCCGGGTGACAACAGATGGAGTATTGTAGTAAGATTGAATACACTCAATGACTCAGTCAGAAACAATCATGTACTGAATTAATAACTCAACACACTTGTTACTTTTGAAATTACAAGGCTTTTGATTACTTGAACAGCAGCCCAAGAATTGCTTGACGTGGTATTAATCATGATCTTTAGTTTACCTTAACATATCATTTTTTAAATAAGCGGCTGATATTCTACAAACAAGCCCACAGGGGGGAAATCACATTGTAAATTCCCAACTGTGAATACAAATAAATGGAACAGCTGACTTATATCACACAAATGCAGCTCCACCATATTTAAATGTACTCTGTCTTTTAACAGCTAAAGATTTTATCGGCAATTTGATGGAAAAGGATCCCAACAAGAGATACACTTGTGAACAAGCACTACGACACCCATGGTAAATGCAAATCTTAATGTTATTTATAAATCCTACCTCTATGTAGTTTAGGAGCTTGTACTAACTACATAACAGCATTATAGTATAGCCATATATAAAATCAAAGACTCCGTCCAGCCAACCTTGTTTTGAATTAGAAAAAGGCCCAGTCCATGAGTCTCCACCAAAGCCACGCCCCCTGACATGTTTTGCTCCACCCAGCAAAACATGTCAGGGGGCATGGCTTTGGTGGAGACTCGTGGGCTGAGGCCATTTTCAGGTCCACACTTAGGTTAGCTGGATGGGAGTGCAGCATTTCTTTGATCACTTCGGATGAGCACCTTTGGCAGCCTGCACCTTTCTCCTTGGTGACTGCGGGATTTTGGCTTCCCCAGCTTGAGTGGCGTTCATAATCTAGCACCAAGGTCACAGGATTATGGCCATGTCTGGAATATAAGACTGGGGTCATACAGCTCCTTTTACAGTAAAATTGAGATCCACTGCCACATTTTGGAATAGGGGTTAGTGAAGTTCTGCTCATTTCCATGCTCATCCCTCTGCTATGTTGATCCATTTATTTTGAATGCTGAAGTTACAATAATTCTGTATTATGTGCCCGGGTGGCTCTCTGTGTGCTTTTGAGGCAACCCTGTTTCCTCCAGGGGCAGTAAGCTCCAAATGTGTGCTATTCAAATATGTCTGATATCTGCAAAAGTCACTAGGAACCTGGTATTGGGGCAATGAAGTATAATATATTGGTTCATTATCAAACCACCGTAGTCTGTTAGAAAGTTGGGTCATCAGACCAATAATAAGTCCAAAGTTATCCCAAAAAATCAGCATTGATGTGTAAGGCAACTAATCCTGTGTCCACAAAAGTCTGGTATCCAAACATTCCTGCCACAAACTTCTGATCCCGAACCACCAAACAATCTTTACTTTACCACAACAGTGCATAAACAAGCTCATCCATATCTGCCAGCATCTTTGTTATTTCAAGGGAACATTTTCAATCAGGAAAAATGATCTTCATTGATCCACCCTTTCCTCAAGAGCAATTGGACCAAAATTTCTCCCCAAGCTTCAAAGTGCTCTAGCCCTAACAATCATTGTGCAATCATATAGAAATATCTAGAATTATGATGATCCAATGTCTATGAGGGCCCATTTACTTTTTTATAATGTTGCATGATAACATGAATTGTGTTATGGCAAGCTATTCAAAATGAATGGGCTGTCATCGCACCCTAGTGCACGTTAAATGTTTGTGGTCCTTTTTTTCTTATGCACTACCCTGAGTTGCTGCATGCTTCAATGCAGGTGCGTTGCCTTAGCTCAGATCATTGCATATTCCACTCAAAACTCAAAAAAAAAATGATATGCATACAACATAATGAATGTATGTTAAAATGTGAACTATTGTCCGTTTCATGATCATCGGTAGATTGCAGCGACTATTGCTCATTCTTAGCCCAGCCACCCATATTAAAGACTATGGGCTACCAAAACAAACATTTCCGCTTTGGTACATTGCAGCAGCTTGAATCATCTTCTGGCTGTAATATCTTATGTAAAACTATAATACCTGACAATCAGTACTGATCTTGCCCCCACCCCCAATGGAAGAGCACCCCACTTTCACACACAACCACCCACCCCCCAGTACATCACTTTAACAGAGCATTTTAATTTCACACGGGTTTGTGTGCAGGACAGTCACACAAAAAAAAAAATATTTTTTTTTTAAATAAATATTTCTGTTTATTAAAAAAAAAATCTCAGAACATAAAATTAATTCAAATTTAAACACATAATTAGTTTTTTTTTTATTGGCTTTTATTTTTTTCTAATTAACAA
Organism: Lithobates clamitans; assembly: GCA_037952925.1. Taxonomy (NCBI): domain Eukaryota; kingdom Metazoa; phylum Chordata; class Amphibia; order Anura; family Ranidae; genus Lithobates; species Lithobates clamitans. The sequence goes on from JBBGZY010000190.1 coordinate 2,896,397, forward strand.
ATGGGCTTATTTTTGCTAACACATATGGATGGCCTGTTAGTATACTGCCAACAAGGGACAAGCAGTATCAGCTTTTTACAATGTGCATATTTAATACTGATGGGACCATATAAGTGGATTTCAGTATTTTAATGGTGTTTTGCCAGTTTTCCTACCTCTTGAAAATGGAATATTGTATTATTCATTTTTATTCAAATCTGTACAAAAATAGCTTTCTTTGCATGAAATAGGCTTACCAGATTGCCTTTAATAGGCCCCAAGTGAGAGGGATTAGAGGCTGAAATATATTACAGGACAGCTGCTCTTCACTGTTTTGGTTTTACCTAAATTTCGAAAGAATAACCTGAGAACATCTGGGGGAAATAATTGCAGCAGAGTTACACATGGGGGTGAAGACACTATTTTGAGACAACCATCCAAGAAGCAGAAAATAACTTCAAAGAACTGTAAAGATTACTACTAGTGTGATCACTCCCAGGTGCCTCTATTGCACTTCTCTGTCTCCAGCCAGCGTACATAAGACGGCTTTCATTACATACAATAAACATCAGGCAATAAGCGAAATGTGTTAGTCGCCAGGGACCAATGAAATTATACCCAAACTGCATTGATGGCCAGAAGTAGTACAAAAGCTCAGAAGACTATTTTAATCTACAGATCAGACAAATGTCAGTTGGACCTGTAGCTATATATATTACCGGTAGTTTGTATAATGATTACATGATAAAATGCAAGTACAGGTTAGGAGTTCAGGTTATGCAGAAATAGATGGGATTCTTTACATCTCAGGATCTGTTTTTTTTATGTTCTCTGACCTTTCATATTTACAAAGGAGTGTAGGTTCACAATTCAATAATGCCATATCTGCTGACAGTACTGGTCTGTTCATCTCTCACACTCAAACCTGTTGACAGTTTAGTAAATTGCAAACATTCTCAAAATCAATAACAAGTCTGTGCTTAAAAAATATATAATTTTAAGAATGATAAACTAGCAACTTAGATACCTAATTTCCAATCATATGTGCATAAATAATTGTAGTGCAAGAAACAGAATCAGTGCAGAATCAAAATAATAAAGATACGTATATTCATCTGGAGGATCACTGTTACTTACCTTTGTGTGATGGGAGTTTCACTGCAAATATCCACTGTGGATTCATGCACTTCTGGATTTCACTTTGATTGACTTCTTATGATTGTTGCAATAATACAATTTTTATTTTGGACTTTTCATATTTTTTGCTTAGAGTTTTTTTTTACTTAATTGTGTATGTTGTATTATTTACACAGTTGAATGTATAAATGTTGTTATTATTTTGATAATAATAATTGATTTTGATCTGACAGTGTCAGATTTATAAGGGGGCAAAAGGTGCAATTGCCCCAGGCCCAGCTTCCAGAGGGGGCCCCAGGCTTCCTTATAAAAAAATGTGATACTTATAAAATTAGTTTTATTATTAAAAAAATGAACAAAGTGTGTGTGGGTGTCAGCATATAGAACAGTTAAGCCTGACTTCAGATGCAAAGAAAGAGATGAGGGCTTCTGGTAGATGTTTTAATAAAATTGAGAAAAAAAATTCAAACAAGTCTCCTATTCAGATCCTAACTTATATATTTTTTTTAAACAAATTAGGTTTATTATGTATTACAGTTCACTTTTTTTATTTGTCATGTAATTTAATCTCTATGTTGAGTGGCTCCCAAACTTGAATTGCCGCAGGCCCCCTGAGGTCTAAATACAGCACTGATTCTATTTCTGGTTCTGCAGTTATTTATGCATAATTGTAATATGCAATCCTCCATGTGAATATAATTTAAACCTAAGTGTTGCCAAAATAAAAAAACGAAAAAACATGCACAACAGACATAACATACTGTACAGTCAATAGAATGTGTCCCTTGTGTTGATTTCTTTTTTTTTTTAAATAAAAATCATCCCTGTCCTTAGCCCCTCCCCACCTCTTCCACTGTAATATTCTGGTGCGGTGGGGGTTAATACAACTAAGGACTGTCACCTAAATGCAACTCAAATCCTCCCAATTCATCATTCTTCACACCACCATCAACGTCATCCATGCTGCGCTCCACGAGCTCTTCGAGCCTCGCTTTCAGATCGCTCTACTGCAGGGTAGTCTTCCCGGTCATGATTGCAGACTGACAGCTGTGAGGAGGATGGTCTATGTGGACAGCTTTATCCCAGATGCCTGCATACTTAGATGTGTCTGTTTTAATCATCAACCATGGGAGTTGCTAAATGTTGTACCTTCATTAAATGTAACCATATTGCTACACTTAATGGCGCCTCTCTTCTCTTTTATACACTGTAGCTCCTGCTGGATTTTGCTTCTAATCCCCTTGTGGAGGCGGCCATTTGTAAATAGACATTTTATGGTTACACAACATTGCTATGATCTTTTTATATGGACTATAAACTGAAAGACCTATGAATAAATGGTTGTGGAACGAATCATCTGAGTTTTAATTATTTCTTATGCGGAAATTCGTTTTGATATACATGTGCTTTGGATTACAAGCTGTTTCCGGAACAAATTATGCTCACAATCCAAGGTTTTACTGTACATGCATTTATTTACATTTAGAAATATCCTTCTGAATGCATATAAACACAGGTTTGATAGTGTCAGTGTGAATGGAGCCCTAAACTACTCTTTGTATTAGGGCTAATTAAGATTAGTGAGCTGAATCAATGTGTGTTTTTCTGCATATTATCACAATGCATGGAACTAAGTGCAGTGCGTCGCAATACCATTCATTTTGATTAGCACCTCAATACACATACCCAGCGCGTCACAACACACCTGTGTCTGTTAGTAAACCAGAATGCACATATGACTGACATTGAGGCGTATTGTGTTGTTCAAAATGGCTCAAGTCTGTTTTTGCATGACATCACCCGCCATCTCCCATGGCCAATCTGTTTTCGGCGTTCCCTCCTCTCCCCAGCAGCAGGTGTTTACTGACACACGCCAGCTAAAGCTGCAAAATAGCTTGACTGGACCAAATAAAAAAAAGGTAAGTACACAGATCCTTTTATACAGGGTATGCTGGATAGGTACGTGAAGGCAGGAAGAGATGTTTTTAAGAATAGTTATAGTTATCTTTCACTTTAATTACTGACAAATCTACAGGTTCTGTGTCAATGCCTTGTATGCATTTTATCAGCCACAGCAGCAGTGTAATTTGTGTGTGTCAGAAATTTAAGAGAGGATTCAGTGTATCTGACTGTAACTGGAAAACATTTTTAACTTGTGTTCAATATTTTCCAGGATTGCTGGGGATACGGCTCTATGTAAAAATATTCATGAATCTGTCAGTGCACAAATCCGTAAAAACTTTGCAAAAAGTAAATGGAGGGTAAGTAATCACAAATCTTCTGTTCCTATCATATTTGTACTGCTGTACGCACATGTAAGGTCTGATACTGTAAAGTGAACAAGAAGCTCTATCCACTGAAGGATGTAAAATAATGCAGTTTAACTGTTAAAACCTTTATAGATGGGTAGGTTTATCCAAAACTGTACCAGCCTGAGCCAAGTGAAATGTGACAGCTTGCATAGAACCTTACAGGCACCGCAGTGCTGAGAAAATATATGGGGTGCCATTGCTGATCCTTCTTTCTGAAGATGCTACTGTAACTGCCTGGCTATTATGCCTATTATCCAGCCTTAATACTTTGAAGTTTGAGACCATAATAAGTATCAGCAATTCTGACTTTATTTTGGGTTCACTTACTGCATGCTTGTTCTAAGAATGGAGGAGGGCCATAAAAAGGCAGCCATAGTCAACACTCTTGATGAGTTCCTATGATGGATCCAGCACCTCGTATTAAGTCCTGCAGCGCTGGAGCATTAACTCAGAGGCATGGGGGGCAGAGGACTGAATTTTTTAACAAAGAGAGCGGCTACCAGCTCAAGGCTTATCATTCAATGCAAGTACTATCCCTTGTGCTGATTTAAAAAAAAAATAAACTTAAGCTTTAATGTTTTCCCATATATTTTAAAAACCATAACTTTGGATATACTCACTAGATCACGTTAACACAGGTTAGTTGTTTCACAGCCAGTCCAATGCATTTCCTAAAGACTAAAACAAAAAAAATCAGCTTAAGGGACATAACTTTCAGTAAGTAGCATGTGTCCCATGTGCTGATGCCTCTTGTTTTAGTTGAAATCCTCCTCCATCCAACTTAGGTGCTATCACAGGCTCCAATGGCTCTGATCAAGATAGCCTGACTATGACTGCCCTTTCCCCCCAAGCTCTTCTATAGAAGCTGTAACCACAGCTTCTCTAAATGACAACTAGAGAATGGACAGATGATTGGCAGATCCCCCCCCCCCCCCATTCATAGTTCCTGTTTTAATTATGGAAGCTGTAGTATGACTTATATAAATGGAGCAGCTGGATGGGAAGGATTGGCATAGTCAGGCTCTCTTCACGAGAGCCTTTGACAACCCCTTAGTTCTATTAACACTGCTGAACTGCACAATTGTGTTGGTAGGGGGGCTAAGGACAGAGGAGAATTTCACCTAAAAGAAGCGGCATCAGCACATAGGACACATCCTACTGGCTATAAGTTATGTCCCTTGTGCTGATTTTTCTGTTTGCTGATTTACTAAAGTTGAGAACATTCACACAAAAAAGTGAAGATTTACTTTTAGGTGGAACTTTATGTAAGAAAAAAATGGCAAACAGGCAGGGTTTTAATGCACAAGAGAGAAATGCTATCTCTCTTGTGCATTAAAATTCCATTACCTGCCTGTATGTCATGTACACGGAGCAGCTCAGTGTAGAAATTTCAGCAATGCTGAGATGAATAAACTCCCGGGCATGTGCAGGAGTGACGTCATCTTGACATCAGCTTAGCCAGGCCAATGAAAATGGCTGAAGATCGGTACCTAGAAACCGATCCGACTGAAGATGACAGTGGCTGGCAGGGAGCTCCAGGAGACTGCAGCGCTGAATAGAAGACGAGTATAGTCCCACTTTAAATATCAAATTGTGTAAAAAGGGAATTCTTGTTTCTTTCACCTGCATATGAATTGAAGTGAAGCTTTACTCTCTTTTAACATTCTTAAAGCGGTTGTTCACTGACGGTTTGTATTTTTTTTTTTCCAAACACTTAAAACATCACATAATGACAATGGCACACTCACGTTTTGCGTTAATTTCCTCCCCAGATGTCCGGTTTCGTTGTAAATAATACGTTTTTAAAAATGTGGACAGCCGTTTTCATCTTGCTTGTGGGCATTTGAAACCCACAAGCATTCACTTCCTAGTTCCAGTGATGCTGAGCTACCAGCATTCCTTGCTGGTTCCCGCGCATGCTCAGTTGTAACGGCGCGGAGCGTCGTAAGCATCCTGGTTGCCATCACAACGGGCGGCGTCCTAGGAAGTTCCCGCTCCGTTCCGATGTCTAACGTCACTTGTTCTGTTTAAATCCCGCGAGATTTCGTGGCGGGCCTCCGCACTGACTCCTGGGAACAATGACACTAGCTCCCAGGAGACAGTGCGGCGCGGCGGAAATTACGACAATACCCGCAAAATACCCGCCCATAGCCGCAGGGAGAAAAAAAGACAGAAGCACATATACACAGGTACACCCGAAAAAAAAAAAAAAAAGTTCCGTTTTGCATTCTATGCTGTTGTATAATATGAATGAGCTACACTTTGAAAATTGAGTGAACATCCGCTTTAACTTGTGTCGTTAAGCCTCATTGTGTATGCCTAATCAGTATATTCTCCTAAACTAAAACATGCTGATGCAGTATTATACAGTCCATGTGACAGCAGACAACCATCAATTTAAAACATGGAAAAATTATTTTTGTTTTTCTACAGATCTACAAAAAGTTGTATACTAGAGATAAAAACAGGAATATATTTGCACGTAATATACACATTTACTGAAAAAACCTAATTTTATGTAATTTAATAGACAAGTGATTTGGTCCCCCTCCGTTCTGAGCTGCATGAGGCTGGATCATATGTGGTCCACTGCGAAAAAGCTGCATATGTAACATTTTAAATTAATGGTCACTAACCTACAAAGCACTCTCAACCAGTAAATAGCTAATAAACCACTTTATGAATGTGACTGTCTGTAATGTTTTTAAATTGTTATTCCTTCCTTATTATTTAAGTGCTTAGTAAACCATGGATCTAGCATCAACTTTTAGCATTCAGAGTAGGCTGAGTTAGTAAAGTAGTTGAGCATCTTCAATCAATAAACTGCATGAATATTAACCTCAGTTATCCACCATTAGTTCACTTCAGCTATCCACTGTAAAAAGCACATTCCTGTTTACTTTGAATACCCAATCATGTGCAGATGATACAGGTAAACAGGAATTTGCTTTCTATAGAGTGAAGAGTCTTGAAGCAGAACTTCACCCAAGAGGGGAAGTTCCGCTCTTCCTCCTCCTCCCCCTTATCTACCATATTTGAAATATATATACGTTTTTTTGGGTGGGGCAGGTACCCAGTTTTGACAGGTACCCGCTCCCACTTCCACTGGGATCGCTCTGGTTGCCCACAGTTAACATGCCAGCATTGGGGATCCAATGAACGGTGAAGAACTAGCCTAGGTGAGGACGGCGCTGGATCCTTGGACAGGTGAGTCTGTTTATTAAAAGCCAACAGCTACAGTTTTTGTAGCTGCTGACTTTAATTTTTGCAGAACTGACTGAAGCGCCTCTTTAACTCAAATAGTACGATAAGTCAGCCGCAATGAATCTAACATCCTCATGCTCTGAAGATTTTCAGGTTCTTTTATGAAGGCAGAACTTCCAGCAATAGCTTAGGCAGTTAGGATAGCTTTTTATCATTTGTTGACCCAATCATTTCACTGACTTTGTCATACTTTTTCAGCAAGCATTCAATGCTACTGCAGTAGTGAGACATATGAGAAGATTGCATCTTGGCAGCAGCCAGGATAATTCAAATATGTCCAGCAGTCACAATCCTGCAAGTGCGCTTCCAGACGGCACAAGTCGCAAAGACTGTAAGTATATGCTTCTGATGTTTTGTTCCCTAAATTGCCAGTTACATGTTTCCTCATAATTCTGTTGTCTTTGTGTAAACTATCAGCGTTTGAAGGTACACTGTTATCAGACATGAAAACATTTGTCTGTACTGTGTTTTTTGCACCTCTTGCACCTGGTTGATAGCTACTGTATATCTCTCTAGTATTCAGTAAACTGTGTATTCAACGATTAAGCTAATAAACTAGTTATGTGCTGGTATGTGCAGAAAATGAAATATTAGATTGAAATTTAAACATTTCTGTCTAACATGTTTGTCTTTACTTTTTGATTATAAGTACGGTATTGTATTATTATTATTATTATACAGGATTTATATAGCGCCGACAGTTTACGCAGCGCTTTACAACATATTGTATTAAAAGTACAAGTATTATATAAATATAGTCTTGTGTGTATATATATATATATATAAATATATATATATATATATATATATATATATATATATATATATATATATTCTGCATATACAGTATAAATAAATAGATATATATGAACTATAAGTAGTTTAAGACCAGTAAATAATATGAAATGGTACAAAAGTAAACCGTCAGTAGTTACAAAAATATTTAGCTGACCAAAAACTGAGAAATAATAGGATTTGCATACTCTCCATAAAATCCTTTTCTTAGAGTCCAATTAGGGACACAGAAAGTCTTAAACCTTCGGGTTATATTGCTGCCTACAGGATAATCAGCAAAACAACTGCATGTCAGCCTGGGACAGACCATCCTACTGCCAGCATGCCTCGGTTTCTTAGCAAAACTGTACCAAGAGCATGATTATAAACACAGAGGAGTGGGTCCTGTGTCTCTCAATGGACTCCAAGAAAATAAAGCTGTCCAAATGAGGAGTAGGCAACAAAGCCACAAAAAAAGTTAAAAGGTCTAACAAAGAACTGAAATAAGGGGCTGCCTGCAACTCAAAGAGCTGCCTGAAGGGCCTTATTTCCGAAATTGGCATCAGATAAGAGACAACATTTTCACTTGTTAAAACTTGGAAAATGTGAGAACTGGGAGATTAGAGGTTAAAACGCAAAGAGGCAGGAAGGCAGGGAACTAAAATTGAACCTGGGACACCACCTCTTGCTTTCAAGCTTTGGGGATGGAAGACTTCTAAATGATTATAAAGGTCATCAAATGTCCCTCTGCTCTGGAAAGTGGGGGCGCACCTTCATGCCAAAGAGGAATTATTGGTGAATTTGACATAGTTGGAATGCCAGATCTTGCAAGTGGTTGGAGGATCAAGTTTTGAGGGTCTCTGGGGGTTATTTACGAAAGGCAAATCCACATTGCACTACAAGTGCACTGCAAGTGCACTTGTAAGTGCACTTGTAAGTGCAATCGCTGTAGATCTGAGGGGAAGCTCTGAACTTAGGGGAAGCTCTGCTGATTTTATCATCCAATCATGTGCAAGCAAAAATGCTGTTTTTTATTTTCCTTGCATGTCCCCCTCAGATCTACAGCGACTGCACTTGAAAGTGCATTCGTAGTGCAAAGTGGATTTGCTTTCGTAAATAACCACCTTTATGTGGAAATTTAGGGCACAGTGAAGTGCAAGGGATACTTCTGGGAAGTAACAAAGGGAGAAGACTTGTAAGTCTGCTGCTTAGGCTTTGTCCACTGGACAGTACTTTTACCCCAAGTAGCATCCTTGATGATAGCATCCAGGAATAAACACAGTCCAGCAATTTAGCCACAGAGCCCTGTTCAACTCCATTGGCAGAAGACCAAGGTGAGACTGCAAGCAGTATGGTTCTAACAAGCCATCACAGCTAAAATTTAAAGTCAAAGACATCTGGTTCATGTGACTAATAATCTGCAGGTCAGTGTCAGCATTAATCAGATTTTTAAGGGATTTAACACATTCAGCCATGGTCTGGCATAGGAGAACTACAGCCACCCTGAAAATCTGTAAAAAATTTCCCTCCTCAAATTAATCCCCAGGTCCCAATAATGACATTGGACGATTTGGATCTCATTTTTGTTTACTGTGCAAGCATCAAATGTCACTAAATTTTTTAGCGATTCCAAACCTGTGATAAAGTTGCCACCATGCTAATTTGTGCCCTTGTCAACCCACAGTTTTTTGGGGGGGCGAAAACAAACTAAAAAATCAGTTGCAGCCTCATTGTGCCCATCAAATGCAGCCACTGTGCAATCAATTGCAGCCATTGTGCCCATCAAATGCAGCCACTGTGCCCATCATATGCAGCCACTTGTGCCCTATCAAATGCAGCCACTTGTGCCCATCATATGGAGCCACTGGTGCCCATCATATGCAGCCACTTGTGCCTGTCAAATGCAGCCACTTGTGCCCCATCAAATGCAGCCACTTGTGCCCTATCAAATGCAGCCACTTGTGCCCCATCAAATGCAGCCACTTGTGCCCTAACAAATGCAGCCACTTGTGCCCCATCAAATGCAGCCACTTGTGCCCTATCAAATGCAGCCACTTGTGCCCCATCAAATGCCACCACTTGTGCCCATCAAATGCCGCCACTTGCGCCCCATCAAAGCAGCCACTTGTGCCCCATCAAATGCAGCCACTTGTGCCCATCATATGGAGCCACTGGTGCCCATCATATGGAGCCACTTGTGCCCTTCATATGCAGCCACTTGTGCCCCATCAAATGCAGCCACTCGTGCCCATCAAAACGCTACTGTGACCCCTGCCGATGCCCGATGGCGGCAAGCTGTGGGACGGCTCCTGTGTCCTTCATGCTTCCCCCTCCTCTGTTTTTCCGTTTTGCTAGGCATCCAATCAGAGTGCCTCTGCCTTCAGCCAATCACTTAACAGGTATTAGACCCGCACTACCTGATTGGCGGAGAGTCGGTTCAGTGTTAAAAAAGCAAATATTCATTTGCTTTTCTAACACATCTGGGTGGACTGTGGGCGCAATGCTCTGCACTCGCAGTCCACCTTTTTGGAAGCCTATTAGAGCCTATGGCTCTAATCAGGTGCTTCAAAACACACCCCCGCCGCTGTAATTCAGGCGCCCGGTGTACAAAAAGGGGCCGGATGCCTGAATAGGGGGTGGCAGCAGCGGCCATGGATAGATTCAAGCTATGCATGAATCTAGCCATTAGTCATAGAGGGGGTGGCGAGAAGGAGAGGCTACAGCACCCGTGCGCCCTTAATGGACGGGCAACCCCTGGTTGAAAGGGGGATAAAACTTTCCTCCAGTAAAATGCATGCACTCATTTGAGCTTTACTATTCCACTGCCTTACATAAAAGTCACAGTAATAAGTTTTTTTTTTTAAATCAGCAGACATTGTTGACTATATTGTGAAATAAATATATAAGTACGCGCAAATTGGGTAAATGTTGCTTCAGGATAAATTAAAGGAAAATGCTTTTTTTTTTACAAAATATTTGTTCCCAATAAATAATAAAATGTGTATGCAAATTTGCTACCAAATGAAATCCTTATCTGTTCCAAAAGATGTATAACACATAGAGGTAGACTAGCACACTGAAAGGCATAATTTACAGAACTCAGAACAGAACAGTCATCACTGAAATCAAAAAATATTCTGTGATTCAATGGAATTTAGGCGGAAAAAGACCCGGGGATTTAAGTGGCTAAAGCATTGGTAAACCGCCAGAAAAATAAAAAAACAATGAGGCCTCCATGCAGGTTTAAGTCATAATGCTCTAGAATGCACCGCAGACTAGCACATTATGACAGGCTTACCTGTACAGGGAGACCTCCAGCGCAGCGCTGTTACTGCTCCCTGGCGCTGCCATCTTCACCCGGTCCTCCTTCCGGGTTTGTGAGCTCTGGGTGTATGTGTTGTGTCTTGGCACACACACACCCTTTCTCACCCCAGTTCCACTTTTTCACCAGGTAGAAAGTCACAGGTCCTAATCTTCCTGGGGTTACCTTCTTTCTCAAGTTCTAAAGTTGGGAGGTATGGTGGGTATCTGGAAGGTTGTGAGGAGTCCCAAAGGGGAGAGGGGATTTAAGTGACAGTTAAGATTCAAAGCAAATTTGTCAAGCCCTGTTCTAAGACCTATGTGCATTTTTCTAAAGGCCCATCCAGGTTACAATTCTAAACGGCCCTGAAATCTCATTAAACAAAAGGAAGATTAGTAACACAACACAGACAGTTCTGGCATCCTTTATGTATTCTAACAAATCTTTAGCCAACAGGAAACCAGAAATGTTTCCAGTGCCTGTTCACTGCATAGGAAAATATTAAACACACTTGTTTGTCCAGCCATGGCTGAGGTGGTTGCTGTATTATGTGAATTTTTAATGCAGCAGACATCCAAACCAAAACAGGTTGCTGTTATCCACTGTGATCCTCCATAATATTAATTACAAACATTAATGGAATTATACGTTACAGTACATCTGATCAATGAACTTTAAAAGTTGGTAGTTGGCAGTTTAAAGGTACCTCATTCCAACATACACAAGTTATTATTGTATGGAGGAAAAACAGACCTATATATATATATATATATATATATATGTATAAGGTATTTTATTTATGATATTAGTCACAAATTCCATTGTAAAGCTCAGTTACCTTTCAAAAACTGAAGAAAAAGGTCAGACTGGTGTTTAGGTTACACACAGAAAATAAAACTCCATTTGGATTCTAACACCAACAATATGGTTACATACTGTATATTCTTTACAAATTTAAGAATGTTGGTATGCTTTTGATGTTGTTTTAAATTCTGAAAAAAATAGTTTGTAACTAGTACAAAAAACTAGCTTAGTATGCAAAGAGAATAATAATAGTAATCTGTATCAAGAATAAAAATGCACACATGTCTGCCTTTTTAGCAAAGCAAATATGGCAGCTGTTGGGACCAGTTTATAGCTAGCTTTAGAAGGGGTGCATAGCTAACATCAGAAGGGGTGCATAGCTAGCATCAGAAGGGGTGCATAGATAGCATAGCTAGCATCAGAAGGGGTGCATAGCTAGCATCAGAAGGGGTGCATAGCTAGCGTCAGAAGGGGTGCATAGCTAGCATCAGAAGGGGTGCATAGCTAGCATAGCTAGCATCAGAAGGGGTGCATGGCTAGCATCAGAAGGGGTGCATAGCTAGCATCAGAAGGGGTGCATAGATAGCATAGCTAGCATCAGAAGGGGTGCATAGCTAGCATCAGAAGGGGTGCATAGCTAGCATCAGAAGGGGTGCATGGCTAGCATCAGAAGGGGTGCATAGCTAGCATCAGAAGGGGTGCATAGATAGCATAGCTAGCATCAGAAGGGGAGCATAGCTAGCATCAGAAGGGGTGCATAGCTAGCATCAGAAGGGGTGCATAGCTAGCATCAGAAGGGGTGCATAGCTAGCATCAGAAGGGGTGCATGGCTAGCATCAGAAGGGGTGCATAGCTAGCATCAGAAGGGGTGCATAGCTAGCATCAGAAGGGGTGCACGTGTGCAAGGCTGTGCACAAAACAATACAAAGATTCCCCAGCACACTCTCCAATTAGGTAGCACAAAAAGCCTGTTTCAACATTTAAACAGCCTCACTTTTGTGCATCTAATAAAATGTAATAGACTGTATAGACTACAGTACGATGAGTATGTTTTTCTTTTTCTTTATTTTTTACTAAAGGAGGAAATATTTGACCTAATAAAGGTCTAACAAAACTGAAAGGGGTTTTCAGAGCACAAAAACATGGATTCACTACATTTTATCACAACTAATAAAAATATGCTGAAGGTCCAGCTAATGTATATTACAATTAATTATAACATATAAGATCATTTAGTATTGCTGCCAATCTTGTATTTTGTTTCAGTTATTCAACATAGACCTTTACTTATCAGAAGTTTGTCATTAAAAGTTCATTCTCACCAGTGGCATTCACACATTGTCTACACTAGGGTTGGACAAATATGAGCCTTTGTAAATGAAAGCATATGTTCCCTGCCTCTATAAATTGCCTGCTGGCTCCTAGACTCTACTTCTTGGCTCCGGCAGTCTGTGAGAATTTGTCTACCCAAAACATTTCACTTTGTTTTTAATATTACTTTTTTTTTTCAGGTAAGCCTCCATCAAGCCCATATAGCTTCCTGACTGGAGTTACTCCCTCTTCTACAGCCATCACTGCAGTAGGTGGAGATCGAAGACCGATACCTGCCTCAGTTGCAGCAGTGCATTCTGGGAGCAAATAAGCAGCCAAAGAAAAACCAAGGTGGAAAGTAGCAGACTCTTCGCATGTGATTTCATTCTGAATTGTGCACTGCAGGATGGACTCATTAAAAAAAAAGGAAATTTTTTATGGCCATATTTTATACTGCAACACAGATGGTTTCATCTATTATTAACTGCAATGGCTCCAGCACCAATAAGGCAAAATAATTGTATCTGGTGCTGAGCCTTGCAATATTCTTACTACTGGACATTAATTTTTTCTGATAATTTGCTTTATTCTCAACGTGGGTATTGGTACTGTATATGTTGTATTTTTTCATTAATCGAGGTATCAACTGGATTATTTAATTAATACTAATTTTGATGGGTTACTTTATATTTTTATTTTAATATGATATTTTTCATTGAAACCATGCTTTCCCTCTTTTCCCCATGGAGGTAGATAATAGACTAAGTAAAAATTGAGACTGTGTAAAATTTCACTGCTTTTTAGTTGACTGTAAGAACAGTCTCTTCTACTTATTACTCCTGTCAGTATTTTAAAAGTACAAAGCCGACCCCAGGCAGTGCCCATGCATACCCCTATATGCAGACTTCAGTAGCCTGGGTGCCCCAAATCCAAGAGTACTATAACAAGAAAGTTTTTACCTTCTCTGGTAATGATGATTAGTAGCCTGCCCTTTCTTGACTTGCCCTCCATCATAGCGATGGGCCTTCAGGAACCTGTGAGAGGTGTAGGCCAGTACTTAACACTACCAGGAAATGTCCAAATTAAAATTTTAGTATAGTACCCTTAATTTGGAGCACCCAGGGTGCTGAAGGCTGCACGTAAACGTATGTGCCATCGCCACTTTTTTTTTGTTGTAGTTCTGAAGTTCTTATGACCTTTATTTTACTGACAGGTTTAAAGAGGATCTTTTTTATTAATTCCAATGGTTACTCAGTGGTCTTTTATCAAACCTCCTGCTAGCTTGGTAATGTAATTAAGTGAGGTGATTACTGTGTCTGAGATGTCAACTGTGCAGGGCTTAGCCAAGGTTCTCCCAGACATGGTGTAGGATGCCAATCCAATACCAATACTTCTTTATTATCCTCATCCCTTTAATCACTTACCTGGTTTATGTGCTTATTGAAAGGATGTACCGTAATTATACAGAAGCTATTACTGCTATTAAAGTCTCTAAAAGAATAGGGCTGTATTTACAGAGACGCTTACAATATGAGAAAAGTCTGAAACCATAGATGCATTCAGAGCACTGCGACTTTCTATATGGTTAAAAAGTGTGAGACGGAACACCTGATAATGGTGGGGAAAGTGACTAAGGCAGTGTGAGAGTATGCAATCTGAGCCCATAAATGTCATCTCATACATCTACTAAGGGGCTCATGATGACTATAAGAGGCATTCCTTAAATACTTGAAATTCAGACTTATTCCTGGCATCTTAAAAAAATTAACAGAATGTACCATTAAAATGTAACTAGAGTGGGAAAAAATTGGAACGTTTTACTATTTTATGCTGCCCCCACACCTTTCTTCCTCCACTGTGATATAAAAAGTGGGCTATTGCTCTCTCTGCCATGTTGGAGACATTTCCCTTCACTTGTAGATCTCTATCCTTGCTACAAAGTACCAGAAAGGTATCTTATATCTGTCAGGTATCAGCAATATAAAACCCTTAACCACTTTATTATAAAAAAAGGTTTTATCTGGAAATACATTTGAAGTAACCACAGGAGGGTCAGTAGCTCACACCTACAAAGACAGCAGACACCCTGGATCTCTTAATTGTTTGTGGCATTTGATCTCTAAATGTATTTAGTTCTACATTTAAAACAATACATACAGTAATGAGTTTCTGGTAACCATGTTTCAATGAAGTTTAATTTCTCTAATATTATGTTGGTAATCCTATTTTCCAGCGTTTGTTATTCTCTCATAAAAAGTGTGTCTCCTTTAATCTGTCACTTGATAGTGCAGTGCTGGACAGGGGAAAGTATATTAAAAAGGGCTAAGTAAGTGACTATGAGATGTGCTTATTTTTCTATATAGTATATTAGAAGTAAAAGATTATGGTATACATAGTCACAAAGCAAAATTTGCTGCAGTGGTAGATGTGTTCTTCTTTTGTCTGTATTTTACATTTTTTTCTACAATTTGCATTTCTCAGCTTTTTTAAAAAAAAAGATGCAGAGTGAATACAGCCATTACTACTGCAATTACAGCACTGAAGTATTGACATTGATTTACTAAAGGAGTAGAGGCTCCTTGACTGTTTACTTTGCAGCGCAAACATAAGAAAATAAGGTGAACTTGAGTTAATTTTGCAAACCCAACCATGTGAAAGAGAGATTGAAAAGCTGGAATTTTGCTACCATATAAATGGGTTTTTTAATTGACACTGAACTCTGGTTTAAGTAAAATATATAGTTACATAGCCTGGTTGAAAAAAGACACACGTCAATTTAGTACAACCAATAAAAGGGGGGGGGGGGGGAGATTTTACAATCCTATATAGACAATCCTATACCCACAGTTTATCCATAAGAAGGCAAAAAAAACAGCAAAGCATGATCCAATTTGCTCCAACAGGGGAAAAAAAATATTCCTGGTCCCCCAAGAGGCAATCGTATATTCCCTGGATCAACTTTACCTATAAATGTTAGTATCCAGTTATATTATATATATTTAGGAAATAACCCAGGCCTTTTTTAAAGCAATCTACTAAGCTGGACAGAACCAGCTCTTGAGGGAGTCTATTCCACATTTTCACAGCTCTTACTATAAAAAAACCTTTCCGTATTTGGAGATTAAATCTCTTTTCCTCCAGACGTAAAAAGTGCCCCCTTGTCCTCTATGATGCCCTTAAAGTGAATAACTCAACACCAAGTTCATTATATAGACCGCTTATGTATTACATCATATCCCCCTTAATCTTCTCTTCTCAAGAGAGAATAAATTCAGTTCCTCTAATCTTTCCTCATAGCTGAGCTCCTCCATGCCTCTTATCAGTTTTCAAATATAACTCCTTCTTTTGTTGCTTTCATCTGACTTCCTGTTAGAGTGTGGCTCCTCCTTTAATGCCCTCTGTGAGGTCCTGAACCTCTTCTTTTCCCCCTGACTTCCATTTGGTCCATCTCGGGAACAAGCAAGAGAGGGTGGCTATGTTTCTACTTACAGTAGGATCATGGAAAACAAACATAGCCACCCTCCCTTGCGCAAAGAGGTTCGGGACCTCACAAAGGACATTACAAGGAGGCAGAAAAACACAGTAAGAAACAATTTTAATTGAAAAATACAGATTCATTAAGTAATGGAGAACAAGAATATCATGTACTGTCACTCTAAAGTGAATCCAGGTTCACCTTATTTACTTTGCTACACGAACGGTCTCTACATATTTAGTAAATAAAGCCCGGTGTCTGAGAAAGGCTTAAACATGCTTTCACATTTGCTAACGTTAAATGACATAGAGAATAAGTTTTGCATATAAAACATACATACTACAGATACATGATAGTCTGTCTCTAATTAAATGGTGTGTGCTTCTAGAAGAAAATTTGTTTTCTTTGCTAGATCTGGATTAGCATGACATAGTTCACTATAGCTGGCAACAATCTTTGTGCACTGGTCATTTCATTGTTAGATCTTGGATACTGTATTATGATGACATATATCAGAGGAAATACAATTATTTTTATTGTTTTTAATTTTATATAATGTTATACATTTTCTTTTGGTATGGTAAGGGCAACTATAAATAAAAAGAAGCATAATGGAATCTATTAGCTCTTATGAGTTGCAAAAGGCAATGTTCAGTAGCTGGAATTGTCATTGATTTCTGTGAGCTATTTCAGATCATTTCTCTTTGTACTATATTATTAAATAATCATTGAGGGTTATTTACGAAAGGCAAATTCACTTTGCACTACAAGTGCAAACTACAAGTGCAAAGTGCACTTGAAATTGCACTGAAAGTGCACTTGGAAGTGCAGTTGCTGTAAATCTGAGGCGTAGATCTGAAATGAGGGTAATCTCTACTGATTTTATCATCCAATCATGTGCAAGCTAAAATGCTGTTTTTTATTGTCCTTGCATGTCCCCCTCGGATCTACAGCGACTGCACTTCCAAGTAAGCTTTCAGTGCGCTTTCAGTGCACTTTCAAGTGCACTTTGCACTTGTAGTTTGCACTTGTAGTGCAAAGTGGATTTGCCTTTTCCTAAATAACCCCCATAGATTGGTTTATATCCAGAACCATAGGTTGTAACATCTATAGGTTGACTTTACAACAAAATTCCCACATTTTAGTGCCATATGCATTGAAAAGACTTGAAAACTTAAGCTTGAATTGGCTGAAATGCGAGCCAAAGGTGTCCCCATCAACTCCAGATGGCGCAACAAAAGTGATTTTCAACATCAAACACGCTAGGTCCTCCAAATACTGACTGCATTCGGTCAGATGGAGCCACTGTGGTATTTTGGTAGATCTGGCTATATGAATACAATGGCCGGCAGTGTATATTCCTCCACCAATGCTGTCTAGCATAGATGGGGGAATCAATTTATTTCTCTCATTCAGCTTATTTTAAGCATGCAGAGGAGCCAGTTTGGTTGGAAACCACTTTACCTGCCACTATATTTTTGTATTGTTGGAGTTAGCCAGAGTAACCAGAGGAAACCCACATATACCCACGGGAGGAACTTACAAACTCCAAGCAGCTAGTGTCTATAGTGGGAATCATACCCAGGACCCACAACCAAGGTATGGTTATTTGCTGCTGTGTATCTGTTATATTTTGCAAACTGGGTGAAATCCATTTATTTTTTATTAAACAGATATAGGAGTAACTCAGACTGTTATGGGATATAATGTCTGTTTTGTCAGTTTTAATACCTCATAGTTTTTTCTTGGCACCAGATGTGTTGTTAGATTCTAATCCTTTGGTTTGTATGTTAGTTTAAAAAAAAAAAATCACAGCAGCCCTATTAATGTTTTTATAAAAGTGAATTTAACTAATGGTGTGTTTTTATGGGGAATACATGGTCTAGAAGGTAAACTAGAACTACAGGCATACCCCACTTTTAAGTACACAATGGGGTTTATTTACTAAAGCTGGAAAGTGCAAAATCAGGCTCACTTCTGTATAGAAACCAATGAGTTTCCAGGTGTTATTACCAAAGCTTAATTGAACAAGCTGGGGTTAGAAGCTCATTGGTTTCTATGCAGAAGTGAGCCTGATTTTGCACTTTCTAGCTTTAGTAAATAAACCCCATTGTGTACTTAAAAGTGGGGTATGCCTGTATATAGTATTGTGATTATGAGATAATACATTTGTACAATTTGAGGTGAGACATTCTGATAAAACGGATACTGGAGCAAAGCTTTTAGCCCGGTCTGAATAATTCCATGCTCAATTGCCACAGGCATGCATCAGTGGTTAGACATAAAGGCTAAAATCTCACATATGTGTGCATATTTTTTTGCACATTCCCCGTTAATGTTCAAAAGGATGGCAAAGCATTTCAAGTAAAAAAAGAACTTGGCCCTTCAATTCACCAAAAGACATTTACAAGAATACCTATACATCGTGCTGTTCTGTGTTGTCCAAAATTAGCCAGGTACAGTTTTATGCATCATTAAACATCATGAGGGACCCATAGAAGATAATTAGGCAGATGCAACTTTATGCAAAAAAAATAGATGTGAATGGGCCTTGAAGGTAATGGGACAGGCTATAACCCCAAGTGTAACCTATTTTATCTGCTAATAGCATAATACCAGGAGGCAAACTTACAGGAGCCCTAGTAGAAGCAAAAATTCTTTTTTGAGCTTGCTTTTCTCCACAGTATATAATGTATATTCCAAATTTGTGATAAACTCTGAATGAAATATGTATTAATTACTTGTACATATCAAACAAATATCAGACAGACAGAAGAGAAAGTTGTATAATATATACAAGAGTGGTATTAGATCCTCTGTGAAGTGCTTGTTTTTGTCTGTGTCTATATTGGGAGATTTCCCCTCACTTCCTGTCTACATACTGTAGAAAGTCAAAAGAACAGGGGCAAAATTAAAGAACAGTTTTTTTTGCTGGGAGAGAAATGATTAGAATCTCTGTAGAATTTTTATTGTTTCCAGAATCTTCTTTGGGCAGAGCTCCCCTTGCTTCCAGTTTAGTTGGCAGATATTAGATATAATAATTGAAGGAAAACACTCCATCTTAGACAGAAAGCCTTTAAAATCAGGAAGAGGCTAGCCTATAACCCTTCCACACTATATCAATAAATAAACTGGTATTTATGTCTGGATACTGGTTCAGGTGCAGTCATGCTCAGCACTCCATGTCCACCTCCACGGTGCTAGGTGCTGGCTCATTTCCACAGAAACTGCTCACAAATGTCTCAATGGAATCCCACACAAAGGTAGCAATCTTGTTACTTTTGTTTAAAAGCTAGCAGGAACATTCTGACCTGCTTTGTGCCAAGGTAACGCACTTTCTCAAATAATACCAATTCTTTTAGAAATCAGTGTGCCTTAGGTCAAAACTTACCACAATGTTCCTGCTAGCTTTTGAATAACAGTAGCAATATCATTGCATCGTGATGTACGGTATTTCTTTGATGAAAGACAATACATTTTGGCTTTAAGCTGTTGATAACAATGTTTTAAATAATAATATGGTTATATCAAATGTATAAATGTATTAGGCATTATGTATTAAATCTACATGCAATAAGCCTGCTTTTCTCTTTAGACAAATAGAATAAGACAGTAGGTAAGACATTAATGCACAATGCTCTTGACATCCTAACAAATACAAATGTTTTCCTTTTTTGCCGAAAGCACGGTTCTCTCTTTTTCTTTTTTTTTAAATAAACAACAGTAGTTAAATCACCTTTGTAGTTATTGTTAGACTTGGAATTATTCATCCTGGGACCTGATTTTATAAAGTTTTGTACCAGTTGTAAAGAATAATTATTCTTGTTATCCTATTTATTGGAGATGCTTCATTTGATATTTAAAGAAAAAATAAAGCCTGGGGTTTTACAAGAGAAAAGAAAAATCTTTCTTTATAAAGCAAATATGTCTTTAAATAAATTGATTATAATAGGGTAATTGTTAATAAAGTGCCAAGCAGCTACCAGGGAAATGTGGCAATAAATACTGTAATTGGCTTTAAACAATTTGGTTAGGTGATTAAAGCATTTAATTGTATCCCATGAAGCAACGTTTAGTAAACCTTGGCAAATTCTATGACACTACCCCCTCGCAATGTTTGCATAACACCTAAACTTTTAATTGTTGCCATGTGTGCTGCCATTGTCACACCTTTACTCTGCACACCGTCACTGCACAGTCTTGACTAGGAAATAGCCTAAAATGTCACTCTCCTTCCCATCTTCCTGAGGGTTATTTCTGTGCATATACCCTTCAGTCCCAGTAGAAGGATTGCATCTTTGGGGTTAATTTACTAAATACAAATAGACTGTTCACTTTTCAAGGTATAATCCCCTGAGTTTAGTGAATACCGTGAAACTTTCCTTTTAAAAGAATATCCAATCACTTGCAAGGAAAAAAAACAACAGCATTTTTGCTTGCACGATTGGAAGTTAAGTCAACAAAGCTTCTCCACACTCACTAAGCTAAGGGAAAAATCCTCTACAAAGAGAATCTTCCCTTATAACGTGAACAGCCTATTTGCCTTTGGTAAATCAACCCCATTGACAGAATCTCTATCTATTAAGTATGCTGTTCTGCCCTCAACAAAATGGCCTGGAGACCTTGGAAGAAGACAAATACATACTACCGTGCTACATCTTGTGACTGCCACAGGTCGAGAAAAAAATAGCCGCATGTGTGAGAGTGTAGGTATAGGGCCTCCTTCAACCCAGAGTTTCAATACAGTATTACAGACCTAGACTTAACTCATTATAACATCAATCCTCAGCTCTCCACAGCAGCCCTTGATTGCCATAATAGGGACAAATTCATCAGAATAAATGAAACGTCCCATAAATGAACCATGATAAGCTCTACCCCTTGCTGTTTCTGTGTTGTGGGAGTTGCAGATAGCTGCACTGCCCTTTCCAACATAGGAAGAAAGCATAGATGTTCATTATATCCATATAGAAGGAATGACCATTTATATGTGACCCAGAGAGTGAACACGTTTCCCCTCAAAGCTGCCCTATACACACTTCTTGAAGACAGCTATTGTGGTAGAGAAGTTTATACCTATGATACTTGACCTTCACGTTATAAGAACTATTGTGCTGAATGATTTTCATATTACAGCATATTGCATACAAGACACTGCAGAATCTTCATGGTTTAACAACCTTTTGTAATGTTACTAATACAACTGGTTATTGTTTGAATATTACTCTGTTATTATGCTGTGTGCAAATACTCCCTGGTTTTGTATTGCATTATGAGTAATAAGAGGGAAATGTGCACAAATGGTTTTCCAGTTTCAGTCCATTATTCATTTAACAGGCTCTGGATAGTTTGCTGTAAAGGTTTTCCTGAAATACGGGTAATAGTTTACAAAATAGAATCTACTTCCATAGCGACTGATCCCGGATAAAATGACTGTTAGTTATCTTCCTTTTAATGACTATGACACCAGAATAATTCAAGAGCTCACTATCTGTCCTTCGTAATTTCACTGGTATGTAAATGACTATAGTCATATAGTTATTCAGTACAAAGAGAAATGATGTTGATAGTGTGCTAAAAACTGATTATTAATTTACAGCTAAACATGGAATTATGTGATTTAAGAAAAATTGCATTTGCCTTTCTCTGTTGTGAAAGGTGTAAGGCTGAATAGGATACTACATAATATACTATTTCTTTATTTCATTTTACATGTTCCCATCCCTTTTTAAACCAGGGAAATGGGCATCTTATGGCTGGGTGTCTAACACATGCACAGTTTTGCTAAGGTCACCAGCAAATGACCCTGGGCAGACAGGGACTGTAAGATTCTGCATCTAAGATATATAGGTAGCTTAACTTCCCTGGCAGTATGATTATGTCAGATTTTTGAATATCAAAGCGGTACAATTGTTTTGCATAGAAATTTGGCCTTTTATATTGTAGGCGTGTAATTCTTAGTAATAACACACTTAAATCTGTCCAAACAAGAGTCTAGTAGACATCTCGGGTATGATAAAGTTTGAAACACGAAATCATAAATTATAATATAATAAATAACTATAAATAATTATAAAAAATAATAAAATAATAATAATAAAATTAATTTCCTCGCGAATCACTATCGCTCAATTCTGCAAGTGTTCTAATTTACTATCGCTGTTTTCTAGCTGTTCTAAAACCACTTTTGACGTAAAGGGACACTTTTTGGATGCCATGGACATTCACAAGTTTCCAGGCAGAAAGAACAATATATATAATATAAAAGTGCATACAGGGCACTGGACAAAGCACTAGGGACAAAAGGGAGGTGAAATGATTTGATACAGTATTGTAATCTGTAAGATAACAGTGTACTGTATGTGTTATGTTTTTGTACTTTTTGAATTTGCCGCCGGTCTCCACCCCCATGCGTCGTGGCGCTTACAGGGAATGGAGCCCGGAACACAGAGCGTCCGGCGGAGGACACAGCGGGGGGGACATTGCAGGATCCTGATGACAAGGTAAGTACGCTGTACCAGGATTCTGCAATGCAATCCTGAGTGTGGCTCGGGGTCACCGCTAATGGTACTGAAATTTAACCCCGAGCCACACTCGGGAATATCGCCAGGGAGGTTGAAGAAGAATTCCAGGTATGGCTATATTATACGTAGTTACATTGGTGGAGCTTGGAACTAAGCATATGTCATACCTGGCCAAAGTCCCTAAAAGCTGGAAACCACTGAAATAGACACTGCTACCCCAGTGATCTCCACTTGTTTCTGGGTCCCGCGCTGAGTGACCAGCCTGCTGCATTGTGAACACTGGAAGTCAGCCACTCAACATGGGTGGCATTCAGAGAATGCTTTGCATTTTTTAAATGAATGCAAAGCATTCTCTAAATTGACAAGGTGGAGAGTGTGATATCACCACCCTGCCTCATCAATCATAGAGCGATTTGCATTCATTCAGAAAATGCAAACCATTCTCTGAATGGCACCCGTGCTGAGGGGCCGACCTGCTGTGTTCAGTAAGCAGGAGTGCAACCACTTAGCATGGGACCCAGAAGCAAGTGGGGATTACTAAAATAGCGGCACCTACTTCCGTGATTTTCAGCTTCCATGGGAATCATCCAGGTATGATATATACATAATTAAATGGGTCCAAGCTGGACCCATGTAACTGTGTATAATATATCCATGCCTGGAATTCTTCTTTATTATATGTGAGTGAGAACGAGGTGACATATGTGGCTTACTAATACAAAAATGTACTAAACACCCAATTGCATGCACGAGAATTAAGAAACATAGGTTCACATCAATGCACTTTATCTCTGATTTCACACTTTAATAAATAAATGAGATCCACTGATTCTTTCATGACTGGCTGACCTCTAACCCAAATCTGCCAAACAGATCACTCTGTCAGGATAAGTATTAAGTATTATTCAATAAGCTTTTTATGAAAACAGTTTAAACAGAAAGTCTGCTTGATATTATGATATGATCTGTGCGGAGGTATGATCTGCTGACGATTTACCATGATCATTTGGAGACCATTTTTGAGCAGCAGGGGAATCTTTATCTGCCATTTTATTTATAAAAAGTTTCTCTTTTTATTATTAGATCATGATAAAGAGTTTGCCTGTGAGTCATTTTTTAGGAAAGAATGAGCCAAAAAGAGTGCACACAGAAATAGATCACAGTTTTGGGCTTTTGATGTATGCAGGATTTAACCCTAGCACCAATAGACCTGCGTGGTATTGCCTTAGAGGTCACATGAAGTGCAGGCCTTGAAGAATATTTAAAACTTGAATGTTACAGTGCCAGAAAAGCCTGTAAATGGAGAAATAGAAACTAATAAAACTGCATGAAGTTGCAATGCATGTTCAGATATTTTACACTCGCTTCCCTACTGCCTTTTATTCCATTAACTTGGAATAATTCCAAAGGCCAAAGTACTGTTCTTCAAAAGGAAAACTCCACTCATTAGGATGGTATCTGTTTCTGCAGGAATGGTAGATGAGAGGAAACATTGGAAAGACTGTAGAGGACTGGCTTGTGGGAAATAGCTCTTGCAGTGACTGTCCTGTGCTAAATATCTATGCAGTATTTCCGGTGTCTACGTTCTTTGTTGAGCTAAGCTAAGCTTAGCCAAACGTAATGTCACCATTGTGTGTTAATGATGCTTTTCTGTCTTCTATGCATGTTACACAATGTCTTTATGTCTTTTATGCCTTGTATTATTCTGTACTACTGTTGAGCAATGGTTGGTCACAGCAATACCTCCATTGCTATGTGTATTTACAAAGTATATGAACTTTTCAGACAGGGAAAATGCATGAGCTTCATCTGATATCTTACAACTCAATTTGGTCGGGAAAAAACAGCATGCAAAATCATAATTGAAAAGTCATAAATGAGTCCTGCTAGTTCCAAGCAAAAAATAACCATAAGTTCAAGCAATATAGAATAAATTCCAAAATGTATCTTTCAAAGAGATATTTCCTTTTTCATGTGTTCTACATCGTATCATTCATGTGTTTTTCAGAGTTTCACATCTAACAATTTCCCTCAAACTGGGGTTAGAAAAACATATAATGAGTTTTTCTTTTAAGTGAAAAAATGGCCTTGACGGAAAAATATAATGCAGATAATGATAATGGCATTTAGTCTGTTGTGTCTTTTTTTGAATTATTTTACCAAAGCAAAAGAGGCCTAGGTCCCATACTTCAAAATGCTCCATGTGAAGCTTTTTTTTTAAATGTTTTTTCTCTAATATCTTTTTCTTGAACTTTTGTCATTTGTCATTTGTGATTATGAACCAGTTTATCGTACATAAAAGGCGTGGCAAAAGGGGTCTATTTATAAAAATTCTCATAGCTATTTGTCAAGAAAAACTTTATGTTCATTTGTTATGTGCAAATAACCAGCATTCACTCATTAGTTTTAGAGATTTGTTGAAAAATCAAATGTTCTCTTTTATGGTTGAAAAGTCTTTTAGGCTATTTTTCCTCTAAACAATTCTTTCTAGGCTCTTGTTTTAGGTTATTTTATACTATGGTCAAATGTTTTTGGGTTAATGTTTTTTAGGCTTTTTTCTCTTCTGGGTGAATGCTCTTAAGCTTTTTTCTCGTACGGGTATAGGGAACTATCATATTCGCCTTGAGAAAGACAAGTTAATTAACATAAATTAACATTGTGCACATATTATTAACATAAGCAAAGGAATTATTTGCAGGTTTTGCAAGAATGCTGATATATTTGCATAGAATTTTTTTTTATGAATCGGCCCCAAGGTGTGTATGTGGGTGCTTTGCAAATCCCGTACCATGACTGCAAAAAACAGAACAATACCTAACTAATCAGGTTATGTTGGGTTAAGAGACATACATGTATAAATATTTCTTACCTCTATTCCTCAGTTTCCACATTATCTCATTCAGAGACATACCAGGGGCTTTTGCCTCTATTACACTGTGCTAACTCTGCATGTTTATCAGGTAATTTCCCTACACAAGTCAGTAGGGAAATTATCTGTGACATGCTCCATGCAAATAACGCAGCAAATATGCAGCAAGAGGGGAACAGAGGTAAGTAATATTTAAAAATGTATATTTCCTAGCTATGCACAACCAAAATGCTAGGGTAAACTTTGGGTAAAGTTGTCTGCAAATAAATCCCATCTGATTGATTGAGTCAGTAAAGGGTTATCTAGTCTCTGACCTTTGTACCCTTATTTATCCTTGATGAGAACATTGTTGTTTCCTACAGCAAGTTTAAACTGGCAATACAGTTCATTATATAGTCAATTTTCTTTTTTTTTTCCCGGGTCAAAAATCACTTATTAAAGAGAACTGCATTTATCAGATATATAAAAAGTACAAATAAAAATGGAATTCTACAAAAATGTATCTTTTATTTATGAGCAAAAAAAGTATGTTAAAAAGAAGCAATCCAGATGTTGCGATTAAGCATTAGCATTGATAGCAGTGATATTAGACCATGTGGAATTCCTTGTTTCAAAAAAGGCACAAAATCAATAATCTCTACCTTCCTGTCGGTTTATGTTATGTTATGACACTGAAGGACACTTTGGAAGGATCTTGACATGTTAATAAAGTTAATTTCACATGCCACTGCAGTGTCAATGCAATTATGTATTTAATATACCTGCTATGGATAATTAGTAATGCAAACAATATTTAATTCTAAGTCGATTGCAGTCTACAGTACTATGGCACAATTTGATTATATATGCTGTAAAAATTATGACTTCCAATACTGGCTTTTTGGCAACAATAGGAGCATGCAGCACACTATATTGCATGCACCAATGTCAAAGGAAATAACGACTTAATTAGTAGTTGCTGATATGGGTAAAAGTATACAGAGGTTGTTTTACCAATGGCTGTATCTTGCAATGCATGAAATAAACGACAGCCACATTCCAAATATTCAGACACAACTGTAATTTCACAATTGTAATGAACCTTCATGTAATTCTCTGCCTTGACAATCATATATACATATCAGTAATTCTACCATAATGACAAGCTGGAGGGGATGCCTGACTGTTTTCTTAAAATAAATCCAGTTTAATCACCTCACTATGAAGTTTGACGTTTTATTCAAAATACTGTTTAGGCATGACTCTCAAGTGGGCATAACTGTGTCCAAATGTGGGCAAACATTAGTGGGATTTTAATGAATTGGAATGTTCTATATATATTTATATATTGTAAGGTGTTTCAAAGCATCATTTTAGACTTTGCTGAATTGGAGGCTTTTTAAAGGATATTTTTTTCTTGTTAATGATATACACTCTGCCAGGGGCACATGTGACCAGGTGACAACTCAAAGGCACAATTGGGTAATTGAGGTAAAATTCTTCTTTCTTTTAATTCTATATAGAGTATGGGATAATTAAAACTGCTGTTGGGTTTTTCCTATTTATGTCACATTAGGGAAACTTCCCTTCGCTTACTGTTCTGTACTCCCAACAGGAAGCTAGAAGATATCTTCCCATGGGACAGCACAAAGGACTAAAAGAGGATATAAAATAAAATAAAGAGACACAACACAATTTCATGTTGGCAATAATGGCCACGGCATTTATTAAGGGGTTACCCAAATGAACAATAATCATTTATAACAAAATCTTTAACTTAAAATTCCATAACCATAAAATATTTAATTTATTAATGATATCATGTAGTCCATCCAGAACTGAACTGGATGAAAAACCCCACTAAAAAATGCCATGACAGATTTAAATAATCAATATTTAGGGAGGGAGGGTGGGAGCAGCGCGGGTCCGTCTTCTGTAGAGTCTCCTCAGGCGGTGAACGGAGCAGGAAAGCCGCCAGCTTATATAGCCACAGCCTGGCTCAATTCCGCCCAATTCAGCCAATCAGAGACCGTTGCTACGCTACTCCAAAGTCTGCCATCACCTGGGGCAACCTAAATAACGAAAACGGAGGGGGGGGAACATTGGAACATACTACCGCCCTCTGTACTGTCCCATGGAGCCCCACATAAGCGCTAGGGGCTTAGTCATGGGACAGCACAAAGGACTAAAAGAGGATATAAAATAAAATAAATAAAGAGACACAACACAATTTCATGTTGGCAATAATGGCCACGGCATTTATTAAGGGGTTACCCAAATGAGCAATAATCATTTATAACAAAATCTTTAACTTAAAATTCCATAACCATAAAATATTTAATTTATTAATGATATCACAACGTCCACCCAGAACTGAACTGGATGACAAACCCCAACAGCTGAAAGCCACTCAAGAACTGAGTGGCTGAAGCTCCCAAAATGCCGCGGCCTGCTCAATCATGTTTTGCAAACCTAAAATAAAAATGTCTAAACCAACTCCTGACAGGTGTACGAAATCAATTCCATATAAACCAGGCAGGAAACCCTCCAGGTCTACATGACGATATGAAAAACCGCCTTGAGAAATTATTAAATTGCGTATGGTTCTATTTACGCGTTTCCTAATCTTGTCCATATAATGAATATTACTTAACTATTATCAAAGGAGTCTAGGCACTATTTATGAAAAAATTATAACTGTAAAAGGAAATAACTTAAAATAAGATAAGTCTCTTTTCATTTCGCAAATCAACTCCCAAGTCAGGCCATTGCCCCCGGCATGAACAATAAGTGCATCGGGAGAAGGCCACTGACTTAACCTCCCTGGCGGTATGATTATTTCGGATTTTAGGTGCTGAAAGCGGTACAATTATTTTGCATGGAAATTTGGCGTTTTATATTGTAGGTCTGTAATTCTTAACAATAACACACTTAAATCTGTCCAAACAAGAGTCTAGTAGATATCCCGGGTATGATAAAGTTTGAAACACAAAAACATAAATTATAATATAATAAATAAAAAAAAATAATAAAAAAATAAATTTCCCCACGATTCACTATCGTTCAATTCTGCAAGTGTTCTAATTTACTATCGCTGTTTTCTAGCTGGTCTAAAGCCACTTTTGACATAAAGGGACACTTTTTGGTTGCTATGGACAATCTCCAGTTTCCAGGCAGAAAGAACAGTATATATAACATAAAACTGCATGCAGGGCATGGGCCAAAGCACTGGGGACAAAAGGGATGTGAAATCATTTCATACAGTACTGTAATCTGTAAGATTACAGTACTGTATGTGTTATGATTTTTAAAATTTTTTGAATTTGCCACCAGGCTCCGCCCCGTGCGTCGCGACGCTCGCAGGGAACGGAGCCTGGCAAGGAGAGGCTTCGGAGGAGGACGGAGCCCACAGACACAGCGGGGGACATCGCAGGATCCCGGGGACAAGGTAAGTAAAGCCACACCAGGATCCTGCGATGTAATCCCGAGTGTGGCTCGGGGTTACCGTTAATGGTTCTGAATTTTAACCCCGAGCCACACTCGGGAAAACCGCCAGGGAGGCTACCCACTTAAGGACCAGCCTCGTTTTGGATTTTAGGTGTTTACATGTTTAAAACAGGTTTTTTTGCTAGAACCCCCAAACATTATATATAGTTTTTCTTCTAACACCCTAGAGAATAAAATGGCGGTTGTTGCAATACTTTTTTTTGCACCGTATTTGCGCAGCGGTCTTAAAAGCGCACTTTTTTAAAAAAAAATCACTTTTGTGAATAAAAAAATAAGACAAATAAGACAGTAAAGTTAGCCCAATTTTTTTTATATTGTGAAATATAATCTTATGCCAAGTAAACTGATACCCAACATGTCATGCTTGAAAATTGCGCCCACTCGTGGAATGGCATCAAACTTTTACCGTCAAAAATCTCCATAGGCGATGTTTGAAAAATTCTACAGGGTGCATATTTTACGGTACAGAGGAGGTCTAGAATTATTGCTCTCACTCTACTGGCCGCGGCGATACCTCACATTTGTGGTTTGACCACCATTTCCATATGCGGGCGCTACTCGCGTATGCGTTCGCTTCTGCGCGCGAGCTCGTCGAGATGGGGTTTTTTGTTTTTTTTTAATTATTATTTATTTTACATTATTTTATTTATTTTTACACTGTTTAAAAAAAAAATTGTGTCACTTTTATTCCTATTACAAGGAATGTAAACATCCCTTGTAATAGAAAAAAGCATGACAGGACCTCTTAAATATGAGATCTGGGGTCAAAAAGACCTCAGATCTCATATTTACACTAAAATGCAATAAAAAAAAAAGTAATTTAAAAAAATGACATTTGAAAAAATGTGCCTTTAAGAGGCGTGGACAAAAGTGACGTTTTGACGTCGCTTCCGCCCAGCAGTGTCATGGAGACAAGTGGGCGCCACCTTAGCCTCACTCGTCTCCAGGCACAAGACGGAGACAGATGCGATTGCCTCCGCCGCTACCGACGGTTCCAGTAAGCGGCGGAGGGCACCGGATCGCAGCGGGAGGGGGGCCCCTCTCCCACCACCGATAACAGTGATCTTGCGGCAAATCCGCTGCAGGGACCACTTTTATCTGAAAGCCGGCCGCCGAAAGAAAACGGGGATACCGGGGTTATGGCAGCTAGCTGCTGCCATAACAACGATATCCCCGTTCAAAGTTTGGACGTACGTCGTCGTGTGGCGGTCGGTAAGTGGTTAACAAGTAAATTAACTGGTCCTTTAAATTCCTCCATCTCAGCCCTCTTATTCCCCACCATAAAACTTGAAAACGTCTTTCATCCAGACCAATATTGATTGTACCATTCTTGATGGAAGCTCTCCTTTTAGCCCAAAATATAAAGGAATGTCCTATTATCCAAATGATGCGCTTGGAAGAACCTAAGAAGAATTAAACAATAACCAGATCAGGACGGATATACAATTTAAATCTATCACTATCCCAACGTCCCAACTGTTTCAAAACATCTCTAGAAAACCAGAGAAGGCTGGCTTCAGTAGCCGCCCCAATCCTAAAAGAGTGAGAAGAGAAATGAAAACCAGAAAGGTTACGTTTCTGTAGGCAAGAAGATAGGACAGATGAAAATTGGTATCTAGTTAATGGAGATAGATTAAGATGAATAAAGAATGAACAGGGGGTCGAGAAGAAAGATACTGAGTAACTCTAAAAACTGGACATATGGCTTCAAAAGGGGCTTTATAAAGCGTCAACCAACATCCCTTGCCTGATTGATCTATTTTGGATCTACGGATAAAAATTCTAACCGAATCTTCTAAAACAGAGATGTCTGAAAAACTAAAAAGGAAGAAGAGAATTTATTAGATGCCGTGAATTCACCTAATCTAAGAGCACCAAAAATGCAAAAACGAAAGCCGTTCTGAACAGCAAAGTCTCAAAAGAGGAAAAGCAAACTGATTCCAGTGTAGACATAAATTTTATCAATGAATTAGAGGAAATAGGGCGTCTACTGTCCACCACCGGAGAGGATCTTCTAAAACCTTTTAGCATTTGTCTAACTGGAAAGAAGGAATAAATGGCGGGTAGTCCTGATATTTTCAAAAAGAATGAGGCCCCTGCTACAATTTTGCTAATCGAAGCAGGGCTAAGTTTAGCTTGAATCAAAGAGGAGACAAAACATAACGCCATATGCACAGTAACTGTTTTCAAAGAAAAATTATACTCTTCACAAAATTTACACCATCTAAACCAAGCTTGTGAGTATTCTTCCCAAGTTTTGGGAGCGATGGAATTTCTTATATTTTCTTCTGTTACTCCCATATCAGGCCCCAGAGAAAATCTGGGCAAGGGAAACCTTCCTGGTCCACCTCTGGAGCGAGTTCCCGAAACCTCTGGAACTACAAACGAGATAAAGAATCTACAATCTCATTAGTAATACCCGGGACATGTTTTGCTTTCAGCCAAATGTTAAAAGTCATGCATTGCAAGACCAAAAAACGGAGTAATTTTATCACTAATTCAAACTTAGATGACAAGCAGTTTACTGCAAAAAATACCCCTTTATTATTCGTATGTAGCATAACTCGTTTATTTTCAAAGAATTTACTCCAAATAGTAATGGCCACCACTACTGGAAGCAATTCTAATAATACTTAATTGCGGCGAATATCTGTTGACCTCCAGTACACAGGCCATCTTTTAGCACACCAATGACCATCAAGGAAGGCACCAAAACCAACTGAACCAGATGCATCAGTAAACAGGCGAATATCAGAATCCTTAACAAATTCACTCTGCCATACAGCTCGGCCATTAAAGTTGATCAAAAACTGATCCCACACTTTTAGATCCTCCTTAATGGGCCGTGTAATGGATATATGAGAAAAAGGATTTTTCAAACCCCTAGAGGCTAGAGCAAATCTCCGAGAAAAGATTCTCGCCACTGGGATGACCCTGGATGCAAAAGCAAAAAGACCCAACAAGGACTGAACGTCCCTCAATAGAACTGTTCTTCTTGACAAAAATTTTTCTATCAAAAACCTCATTTTTATAATTTTGTCCATTGGCAAACGGAATTCCATGGCTACAGAGTCGATTGTGATGCCCAGGAATTCAATAACCGTTACTGGACCAACCGTTTTCTCATTGGCTAAGGGAATGCCAAAAGACTCACAAACGTTGAAAAAACAATTCAACATTCCTGAACAAACTTGAGATTCGGCGGGGCCTATAATTAAAAAAATCATCTAAATAATGGATAGCGCCACCTTGAGGGGAATTTTGTGACAAAACCCACTGTAAAAATGTCGAAAAGGCCTCAAAATAACTGCAAGATTTGGAAAAACCCATGGGCATGCACTTATCAAAATAGAATTTATCCTCAAAATAAAAACCCAGGGAGTTAAAACCAATGGGGTTGACTGGCAAAAGTCGAAATGCGGATTTTATATCTGCTTTTGCCATAAAAGTTGCTTTGCCAAAACGCTTTAATAGGCAAAGAGCTTTTTCAAAAGAAGCATAGGACACTGCTGATTCAAAATCCGCTATCTCATCATTTAGAGAATTTCCATGAGGAAAAGATAAATGATGAATCAGCCGAAAAGAACCTGGCTCCTTTTTTGGTACCAGGCCTAAAGGGGATAAACGAAAATTTTTAAAGGGAGGAGAGTGAAAAGGTCCAGCAATTCTGCCTTCTTTTAATTCCTTAAAAAAAAATTTCCTGACTATATCAGGGTGCGCAAGGACAGAACGTAAATTTTTAACCAAAAGACAACCTTGCCCTGCAAAAGCAGGAACTGAGAAACCAAATTTAAATCCTTCATAAAGAAGGTCCGCCATCTTGCGGTCTGGATACTGATCTAGCCAGACCTGTATTTTTTGACAATCTCACTGGCGTCCATGCCCTTTGCATTAATGTCTCTTGACTGAGATGTGGTAGCTGATTTTTTAAAACAGCGGGATGCTGGATGGGTACCTGCGCAGAATGAGCATTCGTGCTTATATCTGCAATTCGATAAGAATCTGCATTGGGAATCGTTATATGCAAAGCATACTCCTTCATGAAAAGTTGATTGAATATTCGCTAATTGCGGTCTCTGTGTATATTGAGGTCTTTGTGGCAGCATCAGGTTCAACCATAAACCCACATCTTTTACCCCTCATCGGACGGATGGGTGAACAGAGAGCTTTTGTCTGAAGCTCTCATCATAACTAAACCATGCAATTGCACCAAAGTGGCGGTATGCCTCCGCCACTATATCCAGGTGCTGAAATAAACCTGAGCATTTATCCGGAAAACGTTCCCCCATAACAGAAGCAAAGATACAAAATGCCTGAAGCCAATTTTGAAAAGTTCGGGGAATTGCCCTCCTCCTATCTTCCTCAGACCTATTATCTATTCTTTTATCAGATTTCAACAAAATTCTTTAGATGACGGGAGCAATGATAAAATATCTATGAATTCTCCACGCCATATTTTTTTTTTTAACAGCAGTAGATAAATGATATCCAAGAGGAGATAATTCACAGGGGAGAGCCTCTTTAAAACAGGATTCAGAAACCAGAGTTTTAACAGGTAAAGAAAATGTAGAATTAGAAACAGAAACAGGCGTAGAGGGAACAATATTGGTATTATGTACAGGTAATTTATTCTCAACCTTTGTATTCAAATGGTTAATACTCACTGGCATGGCGGGGTTACCTTGTGAAAAAACAGGATTATCTGATACCGTTAAACCTCCTGAGCCACCACCACTCCACACATTACCAATATTAATAGGTTCACCCATTTTTGCAAGTACATTGGCTAAAGAACCAACTACTTTACCCAATTCTATTAAATGTGAATCATTTCTCTTACCAGAATAATGGTGAATGCTAACAGGCTGCCCAGATGTTGGCACCTCACAGGATATGCCCGCAGAAGCTACCTGAGGTGATTCCATTCTGGCTCTGTCTGAGGAGCGTGACCTTTCCTGTTGTACTTGTTCTCTCACAGGGGAAGAGGGAGAATTATCCCCTCTCAACCTCTTTCCCCTGTTACCTCTGCGATCTCTCTTCATATCAGCAGTGAGAGCTGGGTGACTGTCATTTATAACGACTTCAGTGGGCACCGACTGGGCATGCTCCATGTCAGCCGAGGCCGACGCAGACGGAACCGCATCTTCTTCTAAGCACCGCCTTAACCACTCCGCCCCTCCACGGCTCTCAGCTTTGTGGATAAGACGGCGCAGCAGCTCTTCCATCTTACAGATAATGCTGACTGGAGCAGCGCGGGTCCATCTTCTGTAGAGTCTCCTCAGGCGGTGAATGGAGCTGGAAAGCCGCCAGCTTATATAGCCACAGCCTGGCTCACTCCCGCCTGATTCAGCCAATCAGAGACTGTTGCTATGCTGCTCCAAAGTCTGCCATGACCTGGGGCAACCTAAATAACTAAAACGGAGGGGGGGGAAACAGTGGAACATACTACCGCCCTCCGTACTGTCCCATGGAGTCCATCTATCCATTGATCCATCATCAAAATACCAATTCCTGGTACTTTTGCATTAAGTGTGCCTTGCGTGAAATCTCCATAGACATCTTTGGGGCTGACAACTAATTCTAGACCTGCACTGAGTAGGGGTCAGGAGACACAAAGGCATTCATTTTGAAGATGTCTAAAGAAAACGCAAAGAGGTTATTTACTTTACACTTCTGTCCCCAATCTGGAGATCTTTCCTTCTTAGACTTGTCCTTTGAAGCTGAACTCCAGGCAAACAGCTTAATACACAGATAAGATACATATATGCAAGCTTTTTTATAGGAATTGGTATTTCTGTCCATCCAGTCATGAGATTTACACTGCTCTGTCACAGCACAGCTCTGTCTAGAAGTACAGGAGAGTTGTTTTTTTACTGCTGCAGTTCACTAACACTTCCAAGACTCCTTCCTGCCTACAGCACAGATAGCAAGGATAACTTACCACAAATTTGTGGCAGTAT
Source organism: Lithobates clamitans (assembly GCA_037952925.1). NCBI lineage: Eukaryota > Metazoa > Chordata > Amphibia > Anura > Ranidae > Lithobates > Lithobates clamitans. Next base: position 2,931,593 of record JBBGZY010000190.1, read on the forward strand.
TGAATTGTAAGTTTGTTAACTTGCTGCACATTTTTACTGGCAAGTTGTACACTTGCAGAGTACTTGAAGCACAAGTTCTAGTTGACACTTTTCCAATTTGTAGCACATTTGCGTGACAAGTCCCTAGCAAGAGCAAAGTTGCAGTGGTGAGCCTACAGCAAGAGCTCTGCAAGTGTACAGCATGAGAATTCAGCCACAGTGACCCCTGTGGTGGGATGACTATTGCACAACATAACTGAACCAGAACTTGCAGCAGACTTAGAGAATGTTTGCAAAGAAAGTTGATCTGGAGTCATGCAATGTGGACTTGCTGCAATTGTGCAACAAACTTGTGAAGCCTGGCAAGTCTAGCAATGGCTTAACAAGTCATTTTCAACCTTGCAGCTCAATTGCTTGCTATCTGAGAGTCTGTGCTTGGAAAGTGAGAGAGAAGAAGAGAACTGATGTGTTTATCTCTCTGTCACTCTGCCCCCCCCCCCCCCCCCCCCATTAGCAAGCTCCTTGTTCTGTAGCTCGGACGGATTGATTCATTCTGTTACTTTCCCCTCCCCAGTCTGAGGTACAGAGGCTGCAAGAGACTGACAAGTCAATTTCAGGTGCATAGTTTGTTTTTTGTTTTTTTTGGGGGGGGTTGTTTTGTTTTTTACATTGTTAATCTGGTTGAAATAGAACATAGAAAAAAACACACAAATCTGTACTTACCTACGGCATTAAAAGTACATTAAAGCTCAAGTTTAGTCAAAATTTATATGAGTGTCCCTTGTGCAGCTTGCTGCAGTTGTAGTTTAAATTTTCTGTTTTATACCCCCGACCTATGAATGCAGGCGGTGGAGATTTAATTGATCCGCCCATCCTGCAATCAAAGGATGCTTTTCATCCTTGTAAGGTATAGTACAAGTTTTTAAAATTGGTAAGCAGAAAGGGTAAGCATAGTCAGCACTCATGACAAGTGCATATGACAGGTCCCTCCACGTGTATTAACCCCTGCAGCACTAGATGGCTGCAGGGGGTGGGGATCAGAAGACAGAAGATTTCAATTAAAAGAGAAGTGCTGGATTCTAAAAAAAAAAAAAAGAAAAAAGGAATTCATACTTATGTAGATGCAGATTTAATTTGATGCTGCAGCTGATTCCTGCTGGCTCTACACTGGGAAATGAGCGAGAAAAGACCACAGAATGCTCTGTTCTCGGGTCCTCAGGGTCAGTGACCGTTCTGTGCTCTGCCCCTCCAGTGTTTCCTGAAGCACCTGACTGTGGAGGGGCAGGAGCAGCTGGCTCAGGCTCTCAGTGGTGCGGTGAGATGCTAAGCCAGCTTCCAACCAGGCACTTGGGCAGATCCTGACATTATTGCTGGGATCCTTGCAGAGCCTGGGCCAGCTCTGTGATGTCAGCCTACAGAGGACTTTAGCCCGCTGTTGGCTGAATCTGGGTCATGGCAGTGCAGCACTAACTTCACTCCTGTGACCCACAGGAGAAGTAAGGCCAAAAAAGCTTTGGCCTACTTCTCCTTTAAAACCATAGCCAGCAGCACAAGGGATGCTTTTGTACTGATTTTTTTTTTTAAATAATGCTTTGACTGGGCTTTAAATTGGCCATTTCAGGATTACAGATCTGCTTTCATTTGTGTATTTAACATTTTCCTGGAGTTCAGCTTTATGTTCTATCATACCTACCAGTTTCACTGTTCACTTTCACTATCCCCTCTGCCTGCTTTTTTTTTTTGCTAATATATCTTCTCTTTTTAAAATGTTCAACAACTACACGCCTGTTGTTTAAAAGTAACTGTTATTAAATAGCATGCACAGTATACAGTATATATATATATATCAATGGTGAGCCATATGTAGTCAGTGCCAACACATCATAAGGGCTCCATATCATGGCCACCATATAGTATAATAATGAGGCACCAGGTCTGCAATGATTCTTCAAAATGCCTCTTCCCCACAAACTCGTTTAATATCTAAGACCAGTTCGCCAGCTATATCTAGGCTTGAACCTTTTTGTGATACCTTATCCAATCATATTGTGTTCTGCTGCTTTTAGTTTTGTTATTATCTGATCTTGGTATCTTTGTGTATATCAGCCTTATTTGTGGAGTATGATATTAAAGTACAAAAGGCACCAACCTTACAAAATATTATAAATTTTGTAGCCAGTGCCCCTTTTAAGTGAACAACCCACTCAAAAAAATGTGAATAAGTGAAGTAAGGTGCTACACATAAGGCACGGTGGATGGGATTAACTGGCTTATTGTTTAAATACAAGCATTGCACAGAAGATCCATTTTATTCTGTTTTACTTTTGGTTTATGTGTACACTTCTCTATATTTTTTTTAATACAATTTTTATATATTATTAGTGTATTACACTTAACACATTGGTTGTATATGTTAATTACACTGTTTTTTTGTAACAGGTTTGATACTATATGCTAAGGAATATTGTGTTTGCACAATATTGCATTTATTCTCCCACAAATAGGAGTAGTGCCTTTCTTCTCTTATTCACACTTACAGTATCTCACAAAAGTGGACGACACCCCTCACATTTTTGTAAATATTTTTAAATCTTTTCATGTGACAACACTGAAGAAATGACACTTTGCTACAATGTAAAGTAGTGAGTGTACAGCTTGTATAACAGTGTAAATTTGCTGTCCCCTCGAAATAACTCAACACACAGCCATTAATGTCTAAATCGCTGGCAACAAAAGTGAGTACACCCCTAAATGAAAATGTCCAAATTGGGCCCAATTAGCGATTTTCCCTCCCTTGGTGTCATGTGACTCATTCGTGTTAAAAGGTCCCAGGTGTGAGCGGGGAGTAGGTGTGTTAAATTTGGTGTCATCGCTCTCACTCTTTCATACTGGTCACTGGAAGTTCAACATGGCACCTTATGGCAAAGAACGATTCTTCAGTGTTGTCACATGAAAAGGTATAATAAAATATTTACAAAAATGTGAGGGATATACTCACTTTGTGAAATACTGTATTTGTGGTGTACTTTGTTGAAATTTTCAATAAAATCTCAGTAAAACAAAATGCCTTGAACCTCGCAAAAATAAAATTGTAAACATGGAGAACATTTGTACAACCATTGCAGGCGTCCCTGCGCTTTATCAAGACTATAGATATACTAAGAAATCAATGAATGAGTTTAAATGTTTCCTGTTCACCATTCTCGTTCATTAATTTCAAAGTACACCTGTTGACTTTAGAGATAAATACTGTAATAAACAAGACATACTGTATATACAAAATGCCATTTGTTGATGAATAGTGGCTGTGTTCAATAAAGGCCAAAATTGTTGAAGATTGACCCTGCAAATTGATAATAGGTTATACTAACCCATTTCTAAAAACCAAAGTTCCACATCCGTAGACATTTTGGAATCAAATACAAAGATAAAATAGAGCATAAGCATGGACTCCCTTTCAAAGCCAAAAAAAAATACTCTTTGAATCTGCTTGCTTTCTTTCTTTGGGTGAAGTCCATAATGTGTGCCCTATCTGAATGGAAAGGTTCTTAGAGGAGTTTTGTTCTTAACACAGAAATAAAAGTTTTACCAAAGTAGTTTCGATGAAGAGACCTAATATCTCTGTCTGAAGAAACCAGCCACTTGTTAAGCACAATGAATTATCCTATCGAAAACTTTATGTTTAGTGAAAATCACATGACCTCGGCTTCATCTGTCCATTTTTCACAGCTGCCTTACTGTAAAATGTCTGAATGACAAAAAAGAAGACAAAATCCTCTTGTTAGATTGTTTCCTGGTAAATTAAGGACACCAGTACACATGTAAAAACTATTTTAGGATGCTGAAAACTGACTGCATTTCCAGACACTTACACAACAGATGCGAGTTCTTCAATGTACACATCCTAGATTGAAAAATCAAATAGATGGTTTGTTTAAAGATCTCAGTGATACAGATGTCTATATCATATGGTGTGCAGACCTATTCCAAACATCTCTGAGAGTCATAAGCAATAAACACATTTCATTGAAATGAAACAATTCTTCATATTTTTGGTCCCCTAAAGAAAAAAGAAACATTTCAGAAATGATATATTGCTAGAGAAAAGTTAGTGCTGCAGTAAATCAGTGTTTTCATTGTATTTGTGAAAGTCTGTATACAGTATTTAAAGTGGTTTAAAAAAATATATATTTAAATATATATTCTTCACTCAAAAAATGACCTTTTATTGCTCTCAGCTTCCTCCAAATCCCTCTTTTATTTTAGCTTTTGTGACCTAATAGAAGGTTAGAAGGTGGATTCGTTCTCCATGGTCCCACTCTATGTAGGAATGTAGCCACTCTCTCTTGTTCCCTCTGAAGATAGACTCTGGACTATGGGATTTGAAGCATGCATAGAGTAGTGCACATAATCAAAACTAACGTACACTACTTGTTTCAAACAAATGGAAGTGAGGGACAAGAAGGGGAGATTCAGGGGTTGTTTCAAGGAGGCAGAAAAGCACAGTAAGTAATTTCATGAAAAATAGATTACAGGGCCATTAAGTAGTGAATGTGTATGGATTTGTTTTTCAGAACAAGGATATCAGTGTCACTTTAAAGAGTAACTCCACTTTTGTTGAGAAAAAAGCAATCCCCCTGGGTGACCACTGTACATTGCAGGAATTTTAACAAATTTTGCTGCAGATTCCTACCAGTTTCTGCTCTGAAGTAATAGCTCTTTGATTAGGTCAAATGTCCAAAAAAAACTATAAAGTAATATAAGTGTAAAGGAGCAACAAATATTGTGAGATATAACACAAAAAACAGTAAATAAATAAAATAAAGTAAGTTGCACTGAAAAATTAAATGTACAAAAAATGTAGAATAAGGGGTTTCAATAAAGTCCAAATGCACAAAGTCCAATGGCTATGGAACAAACAGAAACTCCTCATATGGTGTAAGAAAGGGGAACTTGAAAAGGAAATTCTCCACCTTAAAAGAGCCACCAACACAAAGGTTAAGATGTACTCTTAAACAAACACCAGGACCCTCTAATTACGGAAGGTCAAATCAGCCTTAGTACATCCACTATTGGCAAGGTCCAAGGAAAACAGCGGTAATGGTGTGTAATCCATATGCGATTCCTTCAGTGTCTTGGCAGTATCACACTATCTTAATTCTGAGCCTGGTCTATTATTATTATTATTTCAGGTACTTATAGTCTATTACCTATTCAGAAGGATTTTGTGATAGACCTTTTCAAATTTGTGGAAACGCATAATTATTTTTGGTTTGGGGGTAATTCGTTTCTTCAGAATAGAGGTTTCACAATGGGGGCTAAATATGCCCCTAGCGTGGCAAATCTGTTCATGGCACAGTGGCAGAAAGATGTCATCTATGCACAACAGAGGCATAATTTGGCCTTGTTGGCTCCTTATATAGATGACATCCTCCTCCTATGGAAAGGTGACTCCACCTCCTTGATTGATTTTTTGGATTCCTTAAATTATAACAATAGAGGGATTGTACTCAATTACGAAATGAGCCAGGCCAAGATCCATTTTTTTGGACTTGAATATTAGAGTGGAGGAGGGTAGATTAACCACCAGTACCCTTTTTAAAACCACCGACAGGAATGCATATATTTCCAGAGACAGTTGTCATCATAAGGCATGGCTGGATGGGGTCCCTAAGGCACAGTTTCTTCGTATTAGGAGAAATTGTACCAACTTGGAGGACTTCAATAAGCAGGCTTCACTCCTTGCTCAAAGATTTGTTGAGAAAAGATATGATCCTGTTTTTCTGAACACCACTATAGAGCAGGTCAAAAATACTGACAGATTTACACTATAATGTGACAAATCTGAGACTACCATTAATACAGCCAATATTGGGATGTTCTTTTGACATCTTATTCCTCACAACATTATGCTATCAAGCACATAATACAAAACACTGGCATATCTTACTTAATGACAGTGTACTTACATCTTCCGTCCAAACCAATTATTTACAGGGGTGTGTCCTGAAAGATAGCATAGTACAAAGTGTCCTCGACCCCCCCCCTCTAGTCTGTCCTTCTTTCATAGTTTGTGGAGGATTGCTAATTGATTGCTAACTGATTCTAATATTTCTTCTAGGATATATACTGTAGCTGCCCAATTGGATTTCAGTAAATAACGAGAGGAGAGCTTCCGACGGGTGCAGTACTTTTATTCTTTTGCCTCAAAAGTGTGCAGTAGGGTTGAACACCACAGAGAGTTAATCCTTTTAACTCCTTAAACACCGTGAAAACTGTAAAATGACATGCAATATATTTGTTTACAGAGATTACCAAAAGGGGGGTTACAACAGAATTACAAATGTGGAGTTACAAGGTAGAGTTCCGTTATCTACACACATATCTAAATTAACATTAAAACATCTAAGGAAACATTACTATATGTTCAAGGATTTGGATTGTCTACAGCATATCTTTTAACTAACAGCATGAACTCAATTTATGCCTAACAAACATATATACTTTTATAGACAATGCACCTTTACTGCATAGCTTGCTTGACTTGCCAAGGGGTGTAACTCTAAACTTTAGAAAGCTTCAATAAACAATTGCCTTCCCAGTTCGTTCTTTGCTCCTATGAAGTTCGTACCTTGGTCACAGTGGAGTTGGAGAACGATTCCTCTCAAACTGATGAAGCACCTTAAGGCTTTGATGAAGGAATCTGTAGATAAATCTTCGAGCATCTCAATGTGGAATGCGCGTGAGAAGAAACAAGTGAATATGAGACCATACCTCTTGTACTCCTTACGACCTTGTTTGATGATAAAGGAACCAAAACAATCCATAACACAGAATGTAAAAGGAGCTGAAACTTCTACACATTCTTCAGGGAGCTCTGACATACTCTGCTCCTCTGTGCACCCCTGGAGCTTTCGACACTGTACACAATTATGTATTGGCAACTGAATTGCTTCCACCAATCACTCAAAATCCATTTGCTCTGAGTTCTGTTATAGTTTGGCTGTGGCCCTGGTGACGAGTAGCTGCATGGTAATGGGACAGGACTAACTGGGTAACGTGCCCTTCCCTTGGGAGGATGACTGGGTGTTTTGTTTCTTGACTAAGGGTTGATCTCGGCAGCCTTCCACCAACACAAAGAAGTCCTTGAACCAGAATGGGGTCACGGTAACTAAGAGGGCTTGCACTTGGAAGACTATCTCCTCTTTGAAGAAGTTTTAGCTCTTGGGGAAAAACTTGCTGTTGAATAATAAAAAGTGTATACTGCGCTGTGACTCCGCAATCCAGCAGCCGGTACGGCTGTAGACAAAGAGCTAGGTAGGTAGAAAATAAATAAGTGCAGTGCTATGATTGCAAAAAAAGGGAAAAATTGTATGTGATACAACCAGATGACCCCACATGACGACTGTGTAGTCGAAACGCGTTGGTTGGAACTTCCGCTAACATCGCCTCATGTTTTTACATGCTGTATCAATTTCTTCCAAATGTGAGTGTTGAATTTATATTTTTAATAAACCATCTTCTTTTTAAACGGTATCACACTATGTCAGCCCCCTTTTTCTATTACATGATACCCTTCCTGTGACAATAAGTTTTCATGCTCCCCGAGACTCCTGGAGCCTTCAGCTAACATCTCATGACTGTCTAAGGCTGATAGACTGACGGAGTTCCAGGATATGCTGTCCCCCATTGGGTGGTTTGAACCCATCAAACCTTGTTGACTTGGGTGGTATATGCCCCGCCAAGTCAATAATATCTAGTAAGCCTCCTCTCTCTTTCACGGTGGTGGTGCTTGCTTCCATTTTTTCACTCCAAGGTTCCCAGGAATGCCAGGAACTTCTCACATGTGTATTGGATCACAAACCTAATTGGACTATATTTCATAATTTCGTTCAATTTGGACATTTGTGTGTAGTCCAGTCACTATATTAGCACATTGCTTAATATCCATTCACACCTATTATGTTAGAGTTTGTGTCATTTTGTCACATATATGTTTGAATCACATACAATTTTTCCCTTTTTTTGCAATCATAGCGTGCACTTATTTTCTAAAAACTTGCTGTTGAACTAAACCTATCACTACCTCCCCAGCCTTCTTTCGTTCTTCCACAGTCACATGATTGCTGCAGAGATGGGTCTTCCATCGTATTCTCTTGATTCTTGCAAGCATTAACCAACTGGAAAACTTGTTCAGATGATTTAGAATATCAGTTTGTCCACTGACTTGGGAGGCAAGGGTTGTAATGGGTTTGACTTCGGGGTCACCTACAATCAATTCTGCTGAAGAGCTTAGAGATGCGAGCACTTCAGATTTCCATAGGAAACTAGGCCCGGATAACCAGCTTGAGGGCAAAATATCTGCTACATGAAGACCCTTGAATGCATGGTCAGCTGGGTTTTGTGCTGTATCCACATAATGCCAATGAGTTGGATCTGTAATCTCTCTTATGAGTTGAACACGATTGGCTACAAACACATGAAATCTTCTTGCTTCATTATTGATATAGGTCAAAACTACCTGTCCAGAAGAATTCTTCGTAAATTTCTATTTTAAGTTCTGTCTTCAACACGACACTCAATCTTACTGCAGTGACTGCAGCTGAGAGTTCAAGCCTTGGGATGCTCACGATCTTTTTCTGTGCGACTCTTGCTTTAGCCATCACGAAGCTGCAATGAACTTGACTTCTGTCATTTTTGTACCTAAGGTACAAACAGGCACCATATCCTACGTTGCTGGCATCGGAGAAATGGTGTAGTTCCACCTTCACTCTGTTACCAAAGTCAGGAGTTGGGTATCTTGATTTCCCTCAAAGCTTGCAGACTACCCTTCCAGGTCTCCCACCGTGGGCTTAAACTTTCAAGAAGTGCTTCATCCCAACTGATGCCCCTGTGACAAAGCTACTGAAGAATGCACTTGCCACTCAGTATGAAGGGAGCTATAAAGCCTAGAGGATCATAAAGACACTGACAGGATGCCACGATGAGTTGAGGGACGATCCTTTATGTCAACGCTGAAGCTGAAGGTGTCATTTTCAATGGACCACTGAATGCCAAGTAATTGTCCTTCTGATGTTGAGTCTGGGTTAAGTTTGAGAGGTTCACTAGTTGTAGCTCTTTATGATGGAGCTACACAAGACAGGACGTCCATTTTATTAGAGTTGAACTTATGCAGTCTTAAGCCACCATTTTTACATAATCCTTGCGCTTCGAGGTTTAGATGAACTGAGAGAGGAACTGGCACCGAAGAGGTGAACTGCCATTCTGTATTCTTTGGGTTCTGTTTCCAACTGGCCGTTCTCCCACCAAAGGAACCTTAAGTAATTGCACATTTCTGGGGGGATGTAGAACTGGTGGAACATCTTTTCAATGTCGCATATCACAGCAACTGCTTCCTTCCTGAAGCGACAGAGGACTCCCACTAGAGAATTTATCAGGTCGGGGCCTGTCAATAAGGTGTCATTTAGGGAGATGCCTTGAAACTTTGCTAAACAATCAAAGAGGACTCTTAACTTGTCTGGCTTCTTGGGGTGATAAGCCCTTGTGATGTGGGATGTACCACACTGTTTCTTCTTCTGATAATGAAATGGCTGGTTCTGCATCACCTTTTCTGATCGTTTCTTCCATGAATGCAGTGTAATGTTCGTAGTACTGTTTATTGGCCTTTAACTTTTTCTTTAGATGTTGAAGTCAAATAATGACCAGCCTCCTATTGTTTGGTAGTGCCAGTTGACTGTTGTCTTTGAAGGGTAACGGCATCTCATAGTGTCCATCTTTCCTTTTCATTATGGTTTCAGACCGAAACTGCACAAAACGAGCGTCATCTTGTGACATGTACTTATCTTCATAGTTTCTTACAGAGAAGTCCATTTCTAGAGCCTTTAACACATCAGTGACCATTGGCATTTCTTTTACTGCAACTCTGTGTACGAAGCTCTGGCTACCCTGTCTACCAATATGTGGATTTGCTGATCCTATGATGCTCCAGCTGAGCATAGTTTTTTGAGCAAAGAGTTCATCTTTAGAGCCAGTAACAACCTCTAGGGGAGCCGGTGCTCATGGGAAATCATAACCGATCAGCATCCGACTTCGCAGTCTTGAAGTGGCTGTAACTTGTTTGCCAAATGCTTGAGGTGTGGCCACTGAAGTGAAGTCTCATTGGTGGGGATGTGAGACTTATCTACTGGAATGAAATCTCTCATATAGGCTTGATGGAGTTGGACTAGAGCTTTATAGTTGAAACCACGCACTCGCAGACCGTGAGCAATTTGGCTTGATATATAGTGGGGACGGAAAGTTTTCAGACCCCCTTAAATTTTTCACTCTTTGTTATATTGCAGCCATTTGCGAAAATCATTTAAATTCATTTTTTTCCTCATTAATGTACACACAGCACCCCATATTGACAGAAAAACACAGAATTGTTGACATTTTTGCAGATTTATTAAAATAGAAAAACTGAAATATCACATGGTTCTAAGTATTCAGACCCTTTGCTGTGACACTCATATATTTAACTCAGGTGCTGTCCATTTCTTCTGATCATCCTTGAGATGGTTCTACACCTACATTTGAGTCCAGCTGTGTTTGATTATACTGATTGGACTTGATTAGGAAAGCCACACACCTGTCTATATAAGACCTTACAGCTCACAGTGCATGTCAGAGCAAATGAGAATCATGATGTCAAAGGAACTGCCTGAAGAGCTTAGAGACAGAATTGTGGCAAGGCACAGATCTGGCCAAGGTTACAAAAAAATTTCTGCTGCACTTAAGGTCCCTAAGAGCACAGTGGCCTCCATAATCCTTAAATGGAAGACGTTTGGGATGACCAGAACCCTTCCTAGAGCTGGCCGTCCGGCCAAACTGAGCTATCAGGAGAGAAGAGCCTTGGTGAGAGAGGTAAAGAAGAACCCAAAGATCACTGTGGCTGAGCTCCAGAGATGCAGTCGGGAGATGGGAGAAAGTTGTAGAAAGTCAACCATCACTGCAGCCCTCCACAAGTCGGGGCTTTAAGGCAGAGTGGCCCGACGGAAGCCTCTCCTCAGTGCAAGACACATGAAAGCCCGCATGGAGTTTGCTAAATGGCTAGATGGTGAGAAATAAGATTCTTTGGTCTGATGAGACCAAGATAGAACTTTTTGGCCTTAATTCTAAGCGGTATGTGTGGAGAAAACCAGGCACTGCTCATCACCTGTTCAATACAGTCCCAACAGTGAAGCATGGTGGTGGCAGCATCATGGTGTGGGGGTGTTTTTCAGCTGCAGGGACTGGATGACTGGTTGAAATCGAGGAAAAGATGAATGCGGCCAAGTACAAGGATATCCTGGACGAAAACCTTCTCCAGAGTGCTCAGGACCTCAGACTGGGCCGAAGATTTACCTTCCAACAAGACAATGACCCTAAGCACACAGCTAAAATAATGAAGGAGTGGCTTCACAACCACTCCATGACTGTTCTTGAATGGCCCAGCCAGAGCCCTGACTTAAACCCAATTGAGCATCTCTGGAGAGACCTAAAAATGGCTGCCCACCAACGTTTACCATCCAACCTGACAGAACTGGAGAGGATCTGCAAGGAGGAATGGCAGAGGATCCCCAAATCCAGGTGTGAAAAACTTGTTGCATCTTTCCCAAAAAGACTCATGGATGTATTAGATCAAAAGGGTGTTTCTACTAAATACTGAGCAAAGGGTCTGAATACATGTACTTAGGACCATGTGATATTTCAGTTTTTCTTTTTTAATAAATCTGCAAAAATGTCAACAATTCTGTGTTTTTCTGTCAATATGGGGTGCTGTGTGTACATTAATGAGGAAAAAAATTAACTTAAATGATTTTAGCAAATGGCTGCAATATAACAAAGAGTGAAAAATGTAAGGGGGTCTGAATACTTTCCGTCCCCACTGTAACTGAATCAATGGCTGTCATGGTGCTGAGCTTTAGCTGTAACGGTTTGGTGCTCGCACTTAGCTTAGATACCAGGTCTTCCAAAATAGGAATTGAATCACGTTGCGTGTCAAGTAAGGCATAAGTGAGGATTTCTCTCTGAGGCTCCGCCGCAGCTGACAACAGAACTGGAACAATGCAGAATGTGGCAAGAGTATGCCTTGTCAATGTATGGGACATAACTTTGGGAACATAGTCGTTTACCTTATCTCCCGTAGCTACTGAATCATCGTTTGGTGTTTTGACAGGCTCAGTGTTTCTCTGTATGTGCAAACAGGTTGGATGAGGTTGACTACATATGCTACATGTGTGTCTTCCTTTGCAGTCTTTTGTAGTGTGACCCTTTCTTAAGTAAACAAAGCAGAGGTGGTTTTCATAAATGAAGGCCTTCCTTTCATCGATTGTCTTTGCTGCAAAAGTTGAACATTTAGCGATGTTGTGTGTTTTATCTTTACAGACTAGGCAAGGTGGTTTTGGTCTTGAAGCTGAGATTTCTGGAACGCTGAAGATGGAGGGCTTAATTTGAGTGCTTGTGTGGAGCGCCTTGGCTCTTTTGGGAATTCTTTCATCTGTGTTCTTGGTACTGAAGAGGAAGGGGGATGCAATGGGGTTGCATCTTTGCTTCCTTCTGCAGGAACTCTGTGAAACAAGCAAAAGTTGGGTATTCTTGAGACTTGTTTAATTCGTCCACAACTATGCTACTCCATCTGTGCACGACCCGTTCAGGCAGTTTCTTGAGAAGCTTGTGTTTTTTTTCACAATCATTTAGAATAGCTAGGCCTTTAACATGGGGAATGGCCTCCACACAACCTTGAAGGAAATCCACAAACTCTCTTAATGCTACAGGGTCGTTTGCTGATATCTTCCTTTCAAAATATTTTATTGGTTTTCAAAAAGGGAAAAAAATAACATGCAAAAATGGTAGTATAGACAGATGTTTGCTGCTATCTTTGGCCATTTAGTCAGCCTTTCTCTGAAAGCTCTTTGCACTATGAATGGACCTCCATACTGGTCCTGTAAGATTCCCCAGGCACCTAGATAAGTGTCTTCTAAATTTTGATAGAAGAAACCTTCCACTGTATTATGAGCTTCACCACTGAGATACCTCTTCAAGTACAGCATTTTTTCGCACACAGGGAGTAGTTTTTGATCAATCAGCGCCATAATGGATTCATTCCAATCTATAAACTTTAAAGGATCACCTGTAAATACAGGTATAGGGAGACGGTTGAAGATGAGCAGACTTGCAAGTCCTGGAATTAGACTAACTTCTTCTTGTGGTCTTGACACCTCAAGTGGTGTATTTGAAGGTTGAAATAGCACAGCTTCTGAATTCAATGAGGTTTATGGTTCCTTTTTTTTGTAAAGGTTTTTACACCTTGTGGTCTGTCTCCTGTTCACAATATTCAAAACTATCATAGGCGTTGTAAGCTTTCACTCTTGCTGCAGCTACCTTGGCTTGCTTGGAGCTGTTGTAGTCTTGTCTTTTCCTCATCTAACTTAAGTTTAATTTCTGCCTCCATTTTGCTCAGCTTAGCTTGTTGCTCATGCATCTGTCACCTTTGCCTGTTCTATCTTGGCTGCAAGGTCAGCTTCTGTGTCTGCGCGTTTGCTAGAAGATCTGGAAGTGGCTCTCGAGCTTGAGCTAGAGTCTAGTAATGACTCTGAGAGGATAGTTTCTGTTTCTGTGTTTCCAAAGACTGACTAGTGCTCTTTATTAAGTAGCATCCTCACTCTTTCCTTCTCAAGTTGATCATTAAAGGTTTCCTCTACATTCTCTAGCCATTTTCTGGTGAAGTTACAGATTTCAGCTGTCAACGTGGTGCATGCATCCATTCTTTTAACAACGTTTGAGGTAGTGGAATGATTACGGCAAATGGATTCATACTGTTGGTGTACTAATGTTTCTTTGGCTTTAATCTCCTTCATTCTTGTATCAAGGTCTTCGGATAAGCAGAAGTTCTTTAACTTCGTCCTAATTTCTTTTGTAGCTCCAAGAGTTGTACGCCTTGTTCAATGCTGTTTCATTTTTCTTAACTGTTTTTACTTAAACTGTTAAGCTTCGCTCTCTGGAGCTGGACCGCACTTGTTGTGACTTGGTGGGTTTGTCTGTTTCTTTAGTGGGTGACAAGATTTTGTTCTAGTGTGACTTTGCTTTTCAAGTGTGTGCGTGCCTAAAACCTAATTTGAATGAGAGTTGGCTCAAACTTGCTACTAAGGGGCTAGGAAAGAAAACAGGCATTTACACTTGTAACTTATAAAGATTAGCAAACAATGCATACCATACGACAAAATGTTTTTAAGCGAATATACTGCTGATATTTTTTAACCAGACAATTTACCCTTTACGTAATTAACAACAGTTTCGTGGATAAGGAACTTAGGAGATAGCGTTGCTTACAATTTGACACTAGGCCTCTAAACACTAGGCACGCATATCACAAATATAATAACTTAATCATTGCTTTAGTAAAATATAAATTATTTGGTTCGTATACTAATTAAAGGTGATTTCCAGACCGCGTATAGAACAGCCCACTTATATTTAAATGTCCACGTGACGCGTTTACTTTTCGGCCTATTCTCTGTTGCTAAGATGGCGTACGCACATGTCTGTCCTTGTGAGGCGTTGGGAAGCCTTTACTCACAGTTTGATGAAGACAGAGATGCAGCCGGTGATGACAGAGATGCGGCGTTGAGTCTCCACCGCAGCTACAAGTTTTCACTGTAGCGGCCCCATTGTATTTGAGTAAATAATGAGAGGAGAGCTTCCGACGGGTGCAGTACTTTTATTCTTTTGCCTCAAAGGTGTGCAGTAGGGTTGAACACCACAGAGGTTAACCTTTTAACTCCTTAAACACCTCCTTGAAAACTGTAAAATGACATGTAATACATTAGTTTACAGAGATAACCAAAAGGGGGTTACAACAGAATTAACATTAAAACATCTAAAGGAAACATTACTATATGTTTAAGGATTTGGATTGTCTACAGAATATCTTTTAACTAACAGCATGGACTCAATTTATGCCTAAAAAACATATATACTTTTATAGACGGTGCACCTTTACTGCATACCTTGCTCCACTTACCAAGGGGTGCAACATTAAACTTTAGAAAACTTCAATAAGCAATCGCCTTCCTACAAGGTACTGCTGACATGCTTTGCCTCTGAATGCTGACTCACGAGCACCCCCCTTTCTCCAAACCTAGAGGATGATCAAAACATTCCCCTGAGAAATGAGAGGAAGGCATAAAGGTTCCACCTGAACCTGAACAAGGGTTTAAATTGACAAGCGTACAGTTACATATACAATGCAACCCTTTATTACTTGCAGCACCACGCATGTGGTCGATCTTCTTCAGTGCCCCTGTGGGCTTCAATATGTGGCTCGGATCACCGGGGTGTTTAATGTCAGGCTCAATGAGCATATTGCTAACTTTAAAAAAGGATACAAGAATCACAGTGTTTCATGGCACTATGATCTTGTGCATAATAGGGACCTACGTGGGACCCTTTTTGTGAGTATAGACCGTTCCCCATTGGAGAGGTAGTCTTAAAGTAGGAGAAAAGTAGGAGAATTATCTAGAATGGAGACCAGGTGGATATATATTCTCAAAAGTTATACTCCTCATGGCCTTAACGTAGATTGGGATGTCAGCTGTTTTAATAATAATTCCTACTTATTTCGTTTTACATATTCTATTTATTTATATAGTTATTTTATTTAGTAGTCCTGTTTCTCTAATTTTACAAAAAACATTTTAGTAATGATAATGTGACAAGTTCCCAGCCACGTACAGCTTCACTTAGTTTTAGTGCATATCTGCTTTTATGTCTCCAGTTGTGATTTATTCCAGGTATTGAGACACACAGATGTCATGTCCGGTGTGTCTAATATGATAGTTTCGCCCCTTTTGGGTCCTGCTATTGTAAGTGAGGCTTGAATTGACTGTTAAGTCCAGATCGAGGCTTGGATTTGAGCCACATGGTTACTCTAGTGAAAGCGAGGCTTGGCTGAATTTACTTGCTTAAATAGCGATGACAGGAAGTGTTTCCTATGCCCCAGAAGAAGTCCACTCATGACGAAACCGGTCGGGCAGAAGAACACACACCTGTCATTGCGTTCTTGTATCTGCTGCAGATTGTTGCTGTTTTGACTTACTCCGTTGGGAATGTGCAAGTACATTTTTTAGCCAAATAAACTCATTTAAGAAGGTATTACACTATTGGAGCTCTTTTTGTTTTTATTTGGTTCACGACCGGAATGTCCAGATAACCAGAGTCCAAATCTTAAGGTGAAGTTTTTTACTTTTCAAGTTCCCCTTTCTTGCACCATATGAGGAGTTTCTGTTTATTCCATAGCCATTGGACTTTGTGTTCTTAGCCTTTGAGCGTTTGGACTTTATTGAAACCCCTTATTCTACACTTTTTGTACATTTAATTTTTAGAGCAACTTACTTTCTTTATTCATTGATTATGTCAAATGTTCAAAGTACTCTGAATAGATGTGACTTTTTCAGTATTGATCAGTTGATGCACTTGTAGTGTTCCAAAGAGAAACGTGGCAGGGTCTGCTTCCCTTTAGAAGAAAGTATCTCACTAAAAATTATTTTTTGTTGAAGAGAGTGCGTAATATCTAAATTGTATTTTAGTGCAGATCTCTGGGAAAATCAATGAGACAATTACATAAGCAGGAAATTACATTTCTGGTGAAGTTCTGTACACAAACTGTGTACAGAAGGCCTACAGGTTGGCATTTTACCAAAAATTACAATGCTGTGGATTGAAAAGGAAAGGTATTTTTTAATAATATTAAATTATAATATGGCTTGTATAGCTATTGTACAGTATATGTTAAATATATTTTTTCCCACAAAAGTGGAGTTACCATTTAAGTATCTTTATGAATTGGAGTTAATAACAATAAACCTACCCCTGTGTGGTAATATATTTTTGTGATCTCAAAGTTAAATAGTATATCTAATTCTAAGATTTATAATAGCTTACTCTATAAATGAGCCAATTCAACTATTTATTTATTTAGAAGTGACTGCTCAGAGAAAAAAGGGATTAGGCTAAAGTATGGGTACCCTCATCCTAAAAATTATGTAGAGAAAATTGGAATAAAAGTGGGGCAGCAGGATTTTCTTGGTAAAGTCAACGGACATTGACACATTCTATATGTTAAAAACAATTAATTTTATTGCTTTTACAATATATATAAAACCAGTCCATCAGGACAGAGAAATACAGAGTACAAAACATAAATGGAAGCTAAATCCCTCTTGATGGCTCCTATACCCCCACCAAGGGAGCTACCTCTACCTGAGAATCTACGCCAGGAGAATAGTGTAGGTGTGGGCCGTCAGGCGCTCTCAACCAGGGGCGGATCCAGAGCCTAGTCTCGGGAGGGGCACTGCCAGAAAATATATTTTTTTGGGGTACATCTATCAGGGAAATGCCTGGTGTTGTCGCTTCAATCATTATGGCACCATGGTTGTTATGGTGTCAGGTTGATTGAAGCGCATTATTACTATAATTACATTGTTATAAAAAATTTAATAGTTTAACTCACCATAATGCAGAATCAGTGGAAGCCCCGAGTGTGTCACTTGCCATGTCACCTGTCACCAGATGCAGATTGTCACTTGCCACGTCGCCTGCCACATGTTGCAGATTGTCACTTGCCACGTTGCCTGTCACCAGATGCAGATTGTCACTTGCCACGTCGCCTGCCACGTTGCGGATTGTCACTTGCCATGTCACCTGCCACGTTGCGGATTGTCACTTGCCATGTCACTTGCCACGTTGCCTGCCACGTTGCGGATTGTCACTTGCTACGTCGCCTGCCACATGTTGCCGATTGTCACTTGCCACGTCGCCTGTCACCAGATGCAGATTGTCACTTGCCACGTCGCCTGCCACGTTGTGGCTTGTCACTTGCCATGTCACTTGCCATGTCGCCTGCCACGTTGCAGATTGTCACTTGCCATGTCACTTGCCACGTTGCCTGCCACGTTGCGGATTGTCACTTGCCATGTCACTTGCCACGTCGCCTGCCACATGTTGCGGATTGTCACTTGCCACGTCACCTGTCACCAGATGCAGACTGTCACTTGCCACGTCGCCTGCCACATATTGTGGATTGTCACTTGCCACGTCGCCTGTCACCAGATGCAGATTGTCACTTGCCACATTGCCTGCCACCAGATGAAGATTGTCACTTGCCACGTCGGCTGCCACATGTTGCGGATTGTCACTTGCCACGTCGCCTGTCACTTGCCACCTGCTAAGGTGGTCTCTTGTGTCCCAGAGACAGGCAGCAGAGAGATGATGTAATCTCTCTGCTGCCGCAGCTGCCTGCATGGAGGGGGGGAAGTTGAACTGCAGGGATGCAGGGCGGGCGCCGGGCGGTGAGAGATGATGTCATCTCTCTGCTCCTATGCCCGTCGGCTCCCTGATTGGCCAGCAGGCAGCAGCCCGCCCACATTGAGCGGCACATGTCAGCGGCGGCTCTCTCACCTATGGAGTCGCCCAGCGGCTCCCTCACTCACGGAGCCGCCCGGCTCCTCTTTCATTCACGGAGCCGCCCGGTGGCTCTCACACTCACGGAGCCGCCCGGCGGCTCTCTCACTTACGGAGCCGCCCGCCCGCTCTCACACCCTGCTCTCTGTCACCCGTATTTCTCGGAGGGGGCAATTGCCCCGTTGCCCCCCCCCCTGGAACCGCCCCTGCTCTCAACATGTTTTGCACCCATCATCCTGCACCCTCTGGCAGCAGCCACAATCCACACAATTTCGTTTCCATTCCTCTTCTTCCTAAGACCAGACTCTTCTTCTACTGCACCCTTTCGAATGCCCGCTCTGTAACAATCTCACTTATCTCCACGACCTCTTTATCGCTAACTCATTTAATCTACGTGCCATTACTGAAACCTGGCTTGATAAATCTTACACTGCTTCTCCTGCTGTCCTCTCCCATGGTGGCCCTCTCTGGACTCACTCCCCCAGACCCAGTGGAAGGAAGAGAGGGGGAGTGGGAATCCTTCTAGCTCCACCTTTCAGGTACTTCACCCATCTCCCTCTCCGTCACTCTCCTCATTTGAGGCACAATACATTTGTCTTTTCTCTCCAGTTTCTCTAAGGATAGCTGTGATCTACCGCCCCCCCTGGACCAGTATCAGCCTTTTCTGATGTCTTCTCTGCCTGGCTACTCTACTGTCTCTCTTCTGAAATGCCCACAATCATTCTCTGTGACTTCAGCATCCCTGCTAATATTTATCCTCTTGCTACTTCCAAACTTCTCAGTCTAACCTCCTCCTTTGACCTGAAGCAATGGATGCTTGCTTCTACTCACTTTTCTAACATCCACCTAACCACCTGCCCCCTGCACCCTGTTCCCTCACAAATGCTATGGTAACCCTCTGGCTCTATCCTGCACTCTCTAACTCACATATTCAACCTCTCCCTCTCTTCTGGCATCTTCCCCAACTCTCTAAAACATGCCCTAGTCACCCCCATACTTAAAAAACCCTCACTTGACCCCTCCAATCTTAACAACCTACACCCCATCTCCTTAGTTACATAGTAGGTGAGGTTGAAAAAAGACACAAGTTCATCAAGTCCAACCTATGTGTGTGATTATACTGTATGTCAGTATTACCTTGTATATCCCTGTATGTTGTGGTAGTTCAGGTGCTTATCTAATAGTTTTTTGAAAATATTGATGCCCCCCGCTGAGACCACCGCCTGTGGAAGGGAATTACATATCCTCCGCTCTTACAGTAAAGAACCCTCTACGTAGTGTGACAGCAGGCAGATAAAATCACCTGGTTGCATCCAGGATGGAAAATATGTATGCCCTAGATTCAGGCTCTATGCCGACTTCTACCACTAGGGGGAGTCCTGCAGGGGAAGAGTTAATGAGCCCAGCTGAAGTAAGTGGGCTCATTAAGACCTATATAAAAAAACCCAGCATGTTTAGGGAGATGCTCCACCCTGGAACCAGTTCTGTGTTTGTGTAGGCTGGGGAGTATGGTATCTGTCCTGTGAGTAAACGCCTGTGTGGCAAACTTCTAAAACAGGGAGATAGGGACTGGGGCAGCACAAGGCTGCACCTAGTTGTTAAATAGGGAATCTATGTGTGTAGTAAGCGGTCAAGCTGACCAGGATTTCTTTTCATGTTTCTTTTTGTTTTGCTGTTATATTTTTCACTGCATATAGTATAAATAAACCGCACCTTTGTTTTTTCACCTACAACACTGTCTGCTGTGCCTGATTTTGTGTGGTGAACCACAAAGCCCCTAGTTTACACCTTGGTCATCTGGGGCCTCGACTACTGCAACTCCCTCATCACGGGATTACCTTTACATAGGCTATCCCCTCTTCAGTCCATTATAAGTGCTGCTGCCAAGCTCATCTACCTTACAAACTGTTCAGTGTCTGCTACTCCTCTCTGTCAATCCCTCCACTGGCTTCCACTCACTCAATGAATTAAATTAAAAATACTAACAACAACTTACAAAGCCATCCAAAACTCGGCCCCCAGATATATCACTAACTTAGTCTTAAAATACCAACTTACTCATTCTCTTCGTTCTTCCCAAGACCTCCTGCTCTCTAGCTTCCTTGTCACCTTCTTCCATGCCCACCACCAAAACCTTTCCTGAGCCTGTCCTATCCTATGGAACTCCTTACCAGATCTGTCCAACTATCTCCTACTCTGTTTGCTTTTTGATGATCCCTGAAATCCCTCCTCTTCAGAGAATCCTATTCTGCCCCTATCTAACAACGGTACTTTTATTTTCTCCATCAGATCATCCCCCACAGTTATTACCTTTTGTATCACTTGACCCTCCCTCCTAGATTGTAAGCTCTAACGAGCAGGAGACTCTGATTCCTCCTGTATTGAATTGTATTTTAACTGTATTGTCTACCCTCCTGTTGTAAAGCTCTGGGCAAACTGTTGGCGCTATATGAATCCTGTATAATAATAATAACATATTTCTGTGTTAGTGAGAGATATAGAAATTTGCACCCAGAATAATAAAGAGCAATGCAGAGTGTGGAGCAGCTTACAGTCATGTTTTGTGCATCAACACAGAAGACAGAGAAGCTTACAATCTGTTTATTAATTTTATCATCTCACATGGATAGGATATGCTAAGTTTCAGGACTGTTTTTGCCTGTGGTTGATATTTGCTATTAACCTATACAGTAGAGTATATGGTTAAGGCTAAGTAATGGGGCAGAATTTAACATAAACGAGAGAACACCAGTACAGTGCTGGGCCCTGACTTATTATACATTGATGCTAATAATATCTGACCACTATTGTTCCATCCCAGTAAGTCAGTGGTGAGTCATGATGCTTTAAGCACATTCAGCCCATTTGCTACAGATTGCCAGAAAACCTTGCCAATGGAAAAAAAGAAGTCTAAATATGTGCAAAACAGAATTGTGGCCGTTCTGCTAATGAATTATGCATTTCTGCCCACATTCATTATTAATATAAAGTGTTTACATTTATTCAGCAAAGACAGTGCCAAAGATTCACTGTGAATCACTGTCATAATACACAGCAGTCCGAATCCATTTCCCCCAGTGCATTCATCTTCTGTTTTGAGAATCGGGCAAAGTGACATTACACATTTGCTGTTTTGTTGTTAATGCATAAGCATAGAATCTTGAAACATAATATGGGAAATACGATCACTGGCCTCATTTTAAGGTTTTGTTTCCTGCATCACTCATATGAGACACAGACACTAGGAGGCTTCCAGGAAAGCATGGATCACCATTTCAGAAAGCAAGTAATTGTGATGCAAGTTTGAAAATTACTTGCTAAGCTATTGCTAGACAATTGCAGCAAGTCTGCATTGCATGACTCCAGATCAACTTTCTTTGCAAACATTCTGCAAGTCTGCTGCAAGTTCTGGTTCAGTTATGGTATGTTGTGTAATACTCATCCCACCACAGGGGTCACTGTGGCTGAATTTTCATCATTGCTCCCTGCTGTGTGTACTTTTTTATTTTAATTGGTAGCGGGGCAGCCATAGAATTGCTTTGGGAGTGGTGTGCAGAGAGGTGAGAGATAACCATGAGATATGGAGTTCAGGGAGGTAGAAAGCAAGGAGTGACTAACCCTCATATCCCATTGGTGTAGCACAATTTGGAATGTTTTATTTTTCCTTGTTTATATGCTGAGATTTAGCAGAAAATGTGTGTATTTAACGAGAGGTGGAAATAGAAACCTCAGAGATCCAGTGCAAGAAACCTGGTAATTCCACCACTGTATAGAGGACTACAAATCCCAGCAATTCAGTAACAATGCAGAATGCCACCAGCTATAGGGGTATATATAGAGAGCCATGCATTGTATATAGAGAGATGACTGCACTGTACTGTGTTGTAAAGAGATCCATGCATTGTGCTGCATACAGAGAGACCCATGCATTGTACTGTATACAGAGAGACCCATGCATTGTGATGTATACAATGAGACCCATGCATTGTGCTGTATATAGAGAGACCCCTTTCATGGGAAATAGGAAAAGGTGGATACTTTTGTCACCATCTATACCAGGCTGACCTCACTCTACAGAGGTCTCAGGTCACATGACCTTTCTGGTCTAGGCATGCCTTATATCCCTGACAGTAAAGCAGAGAGATGAGTGGATTGTTCCCCCACTACTGGTTTTTCTATTGTGCTGTATTGGGCTTGATCCTAAAAATGGCTAGATTTGCCTCCTACATTGTGTGCAATTGTCTACCATTTCCATCTTACTGTTGACGTCTTCTGTAGCTTTATTCCTGGCTGGCTATTCTCTGCAATCTCTGTATTTATGCATCTGTTGCCCCTCGATCTGAAAACACGATTCCCATCATGGGATGCCCTGTGTATTTGTATACAGTATATGTAATAATAATAATAAAAAATGGTGTGCTAGTTCAAGACGCTATGCAGCAAATTTAGACAAATATGCATGAATGACTATTACTAATTTTTTTTAAAATGCAATAAAATGCGATAATATGCAAAAATGTTGTTAAACAATGATAAAGTGCACTAATTCAAGAAGCTAAGCAGCAAAAATAGACAAATCTGCATGAATGCCTATCCCAAATAAAAAAAAAAAAAAGTAAAAAATTGCAGTAATATGCGATAATATGCAATAATATGTGAAACCGTGATAAAGTGCACTAATTCACGAAGCTAAACAGCAAAAATAGACAAATATGCATAAATGACTATCCCTAATTTAAAAAAAAACAAAAAATATAATAATATGCGATAATACTGATAAAATTGCTCAAATCAAAAGCAGATATTCATCTGATTTTACATAAAAATAATAAAATATCTGCTTTTGATTTGAGCACTTTTATCACTGTTTCACACATTATCGCATATTATTGTATTTTTTTTTTCTTTTAATTAGGGATAGGCATTCATGCATATTTGTCTATTTGTGCTGCTTAGCTTCTTGAATTAGCACACTTCATCACTGTTTCACTTATTATCGCTTATTAACGCATATTACTGCATTTTTGTTTTTGTTTTTATACACAAATACACAGGGCATTCCATGATGGGAATCATTTTTTTAGATTGAGGGAAACAGATGCATAAATACAGAGATTGCAGAGAATAGCCAGAGACAATGTAGGAGGCAATCTAGCTCAACGAACGGATCTCTTTACAACACAGTACAGCGCAGTCATCTCTCTGTATACAATGCATGGCTCTCTATATACACCCCCTATAGCTGGTGGTATTCTGCTATGTTACTGTATTGCTAAGATTTGTAGTCCTACATTGTCCATACAGTGGTGGAAATACCAGGTTTCTTGCACCAGTCTTTGCGGTTTCTATTTCCACCTCTCGTTAAATAAACACATTTTCTGCTAAGTTTCAGCATATACACAAGGAAAAATAAAACATTACAAATTGTGCTAAACCAATGTAATATTAGGCTGCCCCAGAACCAATTAACCACTTCAGCCCCAGATTTGCCCCCTTAATGACCAGGCCATTTTTTGCAATACGGCACTGCGTTGCTTAAACTGACAATTGCGTGGTCGTGCGACATTGTACAAAAAAAAAAATTGATGTCCTTTTTTTCCCACAAATAGATCTTTCCTTTGGTGGTATTTGATCACCTCTGCGTTTTTTGTTTTTTGTTTCGCTATAAACAAAAAAAGTAACAATTTTGAAAAAAAAAAAATGTTTTCAATTTTTGCTATAATACATATCCAAAAATAATATAAAAAAATATATTCAGCAGTTTAGGCCCTTATATATTCTTATATTATATTATTAAATTATATTATTAATATTTTTGGTAAAAAAAAATCGCAATAGGCGTATATTGATTGGTTTGCGCAAAAGTTATTGAGTCTACAAACTACGGGATAGATCTAGAGACTTTTATTTATTTTTTATTGTTTTTACTGGTAATGGAGGCAATCTGCGATTTTTAGCGGACTGTGGCATTGCGGCGGACAAATCTGATCTCAAATGACACTTTTTGGGGACCATTGATATTATTACATTGATCAGTGCTATAAAAATACACTGATCAATGTAAAAATTACACTGACAGGGAGGGGGTTAACTACTACAGCCAACCTGCCTCAATATATCTGCGTGAGCAGGTCGGCCAGTGGTTAAAGATAAACCTTACACACAGCAGGAAGCAATGATAAAAATTCAGACACAGTGACTCAGTGAACTATTACACAACATAACTGAACCAGAACTTGCAGAGTGTTTGCAATTTATCTTTATATATGATTGTTTGAATGTATTTCACATGTGTACAGTAATGCCCCGTACACACGGTCGGATTTTCCGATGGAAAATGTCCGATCGGAGCGTGTTGTCGGAAATTCCGACCGTGTGTGGGCTCCATCGGACATTTTCCATCGGATTTTCCGACACACAAAGTTGGAGAGCAGGCGATAAAATTTTCCGACAACAAAATCCGATCGCGTCAATTCCGACCGTGTGTGGCCTGTTCCGATGCACAAAGTGCCACGCATGCTCAGAAGAAATTCCAAGACGGAACAGCTCGTTCTGGTAAACTTAGCAGTTGCAATGGATACAGCACTTTCATCACACTGCAATGTTAAAAATGGTTTAATACAGCGCACTCTCTTCTTCTTTATAATGTGACAAGAATGATGTAGTCTTGCTGCTCATATTCACACACACTTCTCACAAAGTTTTATTTTTGTTTTTTTATTGGTATTCCCTGAATATATTGTTATTAGTTGTCACATCTGACATAATTTTTTTTTATTATTTAATTTTTTGGGGGATTTTAAGCCTTTTTTTTTTTATTTAATGTTTGTATTTTTTCAAAGGCTGATCTTTGTTCAATGTTATTTTTATTTTTACTCCAGAATATTTTTGTGTGTGTTTTGTGTGTCAAGTTACCCCAACACCATTGATATATTGTATTATTTAATCTCAAGGAGATTGTTTGTTGTTGGTGTCCCTTGTTCATTTCACATTGTATATTTGAAATGTACCTGAATCCTCACAAACCAACTGTCCTTTTTGAAGTAAAACACATAGGAGAGTATAATTCAAAACAAAAATCCTTTATTAAGGGATCAGAACCAAACAAAGAGGAAGGCAACACTGGATCAACATGAGAAATTAGCGAAGCCTGGGACCCCCAGGGCAGACATCAATTCTTGAACATCAAAATTGGTGGCCTGAGGAGTCCATATGTAAGTGAGGGCAGTCTGGTCCAGAATTCGCAGAGATCCGGTGTCCCCAGGCTGTGGTACCACAAGAGGCTGCATTTTTTGGCCGACCAGACTGGATCCAGGGTCCTCACTTTCTGGTCTTCCTTCCACGCTTCCTTCCAGGCTGTGGCTGTGCAGTTGGAGATGTGGCAGGAGGAGGAGTAGGACCTGGAGGAGGACTGGGAGGACCTGGAGGAGAAGGAGCAGGAGGAGGAGGACCTGCAGGAGGAGGAGGTGGACCATCGCAAAGGTGTGTCTGAGCTGTAATTTGGCCCCTCATACCTTTGTTAAGAGCCTCCAATATGAGGGACTCACACATGACTTGTTGGCCCTCCTCCATCCTCTGCATTTTTTATGCAATGACGGCAGCAATGTCCTCCTCCACGGTCTGTCGTGCTCCCAGGACCTCTGTAGCCCTCCAAAAGAGTCCTCTGCCAGCCTCCTCTAGGGCACTCCTCCTACTGCCACTTTCTCTTTTCAGGGGGGGTGGAGGGACCTGCAGATCAGCCAGCCGGCTCGGCCCAGCCACCTCCTGGCTGAGACTTCCCTGTGTATGAAAAAGGGACATGGTTTTAGTTGTTGCATCATCAATCACAATCCTAAATTAGGACTCCAAACTAACATCTAGTTAACCACTTCAGCCCCGGAAGGTTTTACCCCCTTCCTGACCAGAGCACTTTTTACAATTCAGCACTGCGTCGATTTAACTGCTAATTGCGCGGTCATGCAATGCTCTACCCAAACGAAATTTGCGTCCTTTTCTTCTCACAAATAGAGCTTTCTTTTGATGATATTTGATCACCTCTGCCGTTTTTATTTTTTGCGCTATACACGGAAAAAGACCAAAAATTTTGAAAAAAAATGATATTTTCTACTTTTTGTTCTAAAAAAAATCCAATAAACTCAATTTTAGTCATACATTTAGGCCAAAATGTATTCGGCCACATGTCTTTGGTAAAAAAAATGTCAAGTGTATATTTATTGGTTTGCGCAAAAGTTATAGCGCCTACAAACTAGGGTACATTTTCTGGAATTTACACAGCCTTTAATTTATGACTGCCTATGTCGTTTCTTGAGGTGCTAAAATGGCAGGGCAGTACAAAACCCCCACAAATGACCCCATTTTGGAAAGTAGACACCCCAAGGAATTTGCTGAGAGGCATGTTGAGCCCATTCATTTTTTTTGTCCCAAGTGATTGAATAATGACAAAAAAAAAAAATTACAAAAAGTTGTCACTAAATGATATATTGCTCACACAGGCCATGGGCATATGTGGAATTGCACCCCAAAATACATTTAGCTGCTTCTCCCGAGTATGGGGATACCACATGTGTGGGACTTTTTGGGAGCCTAGCCACGTACGGGGCCCCGAAAACCAATCACTGCCTTCAGGATTTCTAAGGGCGTACATTTTTGATTTTACTCCTCACTACCTATCACAGTTTTGAAGGCCATAAAATGCCCAGATGGCATAAAACCCCCCCAAATGACCCCATTTTGGAAAGTAGACACCCCAAGCTATTTGCTTTGAGGCATGTTGAGTCCATGGAATGTTTTATATTTTGACACAAGTTGCGGGAAAGTGACAATTTTTTTTTTTTTTTTTTTTTTTGCACAAAGTTGTCACTAAATGATATATTGCTCACACAGACCATGGGCATATGTGGAATTGCACCCCAAAATACATTTAGCTGCTTCTCCTGAGTATGGGGATACCACATGTGTGAGACTTTTTGGGAGCCTAGCCGCGTACGTGGCCCCGAAAACCAATCACTGCCTTCAGGATTTCTAAGGGCGTACATTTTTGATTTTACTCCTCACTGCCTATCACAGTTTCGGAGGCCATGGAATGCCCAGGTGGCACAAACCCCCCCCAAATAACCCCATTTTGGAAAGTAGACACCCCAAGCTATTTGCTGAGAGGCATGGTGAGTATTTTGCAGCTCTCATTTGTTTTTGAAAATAAAGAAAGACGAGAAAAAAAATTTTTTTTTTGCTTTTTTCAATTTTCAAAACTTTGTGACAAAAACTGAGGTCTGCAAAATACTCACTATACCACTCAGCAAATAGCTTGGGGTGTCTACTTTCCAAAATGGGGTCATTTGGGGGGGGGTTTTTGCCACCTGGGCATTCCATGGCCTCCGAAACTGTGATAGGCAGTGAAGAGTGAAATCAAAAATTTACGGCCTTAGAAAGCCTGAAGGCGGTGCTTGGTTTTTGGGGTCCCGTACGCGGCTAGGCTCCCAAAAAGTCTCACACATGTGGTATCCCCGTACTCAGGAGAAGCAGCAGAATGTATTTTGGGGTGTAATTTCACATATTCCCATGGCATGTTTGAGCAAAATATCATTTAGTGACAACTTTGCGCAAAAAAAAATAAAAAAAATAAAAAATTGTCTCTTTCCCGCAACTTGTGTCACAATATAAAATATTCCATGGACTCGACATGCCTCTCAGCAAATAGCTTGGGGTGTCTACTTTCCAAAATGGGGTCATTTGGGGGGGTTTTGAACTGTCCTGGCATTTTATGCACAACATCTAGAGGCTTATGTCACACATCACCCACTCTTCTAACCACTTGAGGACAAAGCCCTTTCTGACACTTATTGTTTACATAAAAAAATAATTTTTTTTTGCAAGAAAATTACTTTGAACCCCCAAACACTATTTTTTTTTTTAAAGCAAATGCCCTACAGATTAAAATGGTGGGTGTTTCATTTTTTTTTTTCACACAGTATTTGCGCAGCGATTTTTCAAACGCATTTTTGGGGGAAAAACACACTTTTTTACATTTTAATGCACTAAAACACACTATATTGCCCAAATGTTTGGTGAAATAAAAAAGATGATCTTAGGCCGAGTACATGGATACCAAACATGACATGCTTTAAAATTGCGCACAAACGTGCAGTGGCGACAAACTAAATACATTTTTAAAAGCCTTTAAAAGCCTTTACAGGTTACCACTTTAGATTTACAGAGGAGGTCTACTGCTAAAATTACTGCCCTCGATCTGACCTTCGCGGCGATACCTCACATGCATGGTGCAATTGCTGTTTACATTTGACGCCAGACCGACGCTTGCGTTCGCCTTAGCGCGAGAGCAGGGGGGACAGGGGTGCTTTTTTATTTTTTTTATTTTTTTTCATTATTATTATTATTTTTTTATCTTATTTTTAAACTGTTCCTTTCATTTTTTTTTTTAAATCATTTTTATTGTTATCTCGGGGAATGTAAATATCCCCTATCATAGCAATAGGTAGTGACAGGTACTCTTTTTTGCAAAAATTGGGGTCTATTAGACCCTAGATTTCTCCTCTGCCCTCAAAGCATCTGACCACGCCAAGATCGGTGTGATAAAATGCTTTCCCAATTTCCCAATGGCGCTGTTTACATCCGGCGAAATCTAAGTCATAAAATGCTTGTAGCTTCCGGTTTCTTAGGCCATAGAGATGTTTGGAGCCACTCTGGTCTCTGATCAGCTCTATGGTCAGCTGGCTGAATCACCGGCTGCATTCTCAGGTTCCCTGTTGAGACAGGAGAGCCAGAGAAAAACACGGAAGACGTTGGGGGGGGGGCATTCCCTCCGACTGCTTGTAAAAGCAGTCTAGAGGCTAATTAGCCGCTAGGATTGCTTTTACATGAAAGCTGACCGCTGGCTGAAAAGAATGATACCAAGATGATACCTAAACCTGCAGGCATCATTCTGGTATAACCACTCAAAGTCGTGAATGGCGTACCTGAAGACAAAAAAATGGTTAACAATAAAGCACAGTAAACGGTAAGGTATAAAAAATTGCATACCTGAAAAGCAAACATGATAAAACATAACAACAATAAAACATTGCAGAATAGAATACAGTAAAAAAGAGCAGAACAATAGAGAGAGAATAGAGAGAGAGAGAACAATAAAACGCCAACTATTTTTTTTTTATTTTATATTTTTGTTTGTGTTTTTTTTTTTTTTTCACTTTTTTTGGTAACTAACTTTTATAACTGTAACCGGTTCCAGGTTCGGGTCTCTCAAAATGCGATGGCATCTTGGGAGACCCTGTGAAAGTGTGCCTAGTCTGTGCAATGCTGTACCCTACGCTAATAGTCAACTAGTGAATGGTAGCGTTCAAAACATTCACCAATGCAAAGACCAGGATTGTCAGGACAGGAGGGACAATAATAGCGGGTGTCACGCCTATATCCGCGCTTGCTGCAGACACGACATCTTTTTTGGGGGGTTCGCTGGGTAGGGGTACTCGGGAGGACATATAAATGCCTCTCATGCAGCCGACTGCATTTGGTTGGGGATGTGAATGGGGGAAGTACGGGCGCTGCAGAAGCGGTGGGTTCCCAATTAGGATTGGCGAATGCAGCAGGAAGGGCATTATGGGCACGACGGGCCTGTGTTTGTCTTTTTGGTGGCAGCGGGACACTACTTGTGCTTGCCACCTCACCAGCTTGAACTGCACTTATGGGACTCGCCACGTCACCAAGTGTTACTGCAGTGCTGGTTTGACTACGACCGGGGTGTACTAGGCCGCTGGCGCTTGCCAGTTCACCAAAACGCTACCAAAAAAACTGTTAGCGATCGCAGGGATCAGGCCTGACTCTGCGAACGCTGCAGTTATGCGTTTAGTGTTTTGTAAGTGACAGTGATCGATCGATACTGCACTTGGGTGGGCTGGGCTGGGCCGGGCGGAGGGGCAAAACGCAGGTGCTAGCAGGTATCTGGGCTGATCCCGCTAACACTGCGTTTTTGGGAACCCTAAACTGCTGGGGACGCTAGTATAGATCTGATCGGATCAGATATTGATCCGATCAGATACTATACCACTAAGGGAGGTGTACGGTGCGTGCGTGGGTGTTAGCGGTACTGGCGCTAATCTGACGCTGCCTGGGGCTGGTGCTTGCCAGCTCACCAAAACGCTACCAAGAAAACTGTTAGCGATCGCAGGGATCAGGCCTGACTCTGCGAACGCTGCAGTTATGCGTTTAGTGTTTTGTAAGTGACAGTGATCGATCGATACTGCACTTGGGTGGGCTGGGCTGGGCTGGGCTGGGCTGGGCCGGGCGGAGGGACAAAACGCAGGTGCTAGCAGGTATCTGGGCTGATCCCGCTAACACTGCGTTTTTGGGAACCCTAAACTGCTGGGGACGCTAGTATAGATTTGATTGGATCAGATATTGATCCGTTCAGATACTATACCACTAAGGGAGGCGTATGCTGCGTGCGTGGGTGTTAGCGGTACTGGCGCTAATCTGGCGCTGCCTGGGGCGACGCATATCACCGCCGGGCGATCGGGGGGCTAAACCTTTATTCGGTAATAAACGGCGGGTGCCCTGACACTATAAAAAATAAACGAACTAACCAGCGTCACCCGTAACAGTTATACGGTGATCAGTGGTGAAAGGGTTAACTAGGGGGCAATCAAGGGGTTAAAACATTTATTAGGTAGTATAGGGGGGTCCCTGTCGCTATAAAACACTGACGGCGAACCTAAATATTTACGTCCCTAACTAGCGTCACCAGCGACACTAATACAGCGATCAGAAAAATGATCGCTTAGCAACACTGGTGACAGGGGGTGATCAAGGGGTTAAAACTTTATTAGGGGGGTTAGGGGGGTATCCTGTACCTAAAGGGGGCCTAACACTCACTGCCCTAACACACTAACTGACACAAACTGACACCAATACAGTAATCAGAAAAAAAAAAAAAAAACCTGCTTGGTGTCAGTTTGTGACAGGGGGGGGGGGTGATCGGGGGGGGGGATCGGGGGGCGATCGGGGGGGGGATCGGGGTGTATTGTGTGCCTGGCATGTTCTACTGTGTGTGTAGTGTTTGGTGCACTCACAGTTCAGTCTTCTCTCCTCAGCCCGGAACGGAAAATACCGAGCCGAGGAGAGATGACATCATTTCCTCTGCCTCTGTGTACAATACAGAGGCAGGGAAATGATCCCATTGGCTGGGAGCGATCGCGAGGGGGGGGCCACGAATGGATGGCCTCCCCCTCACCACCGATCGCCGGGGGACATTTGCCGACCGCCGCAGGCACCGGGGGGGGGTCCGATCGGACCCCCCACCCGCGGGCAGGCAGGGACGTACAGGTAAGCCCTTTTGCCTGCCCGTGCCGCTTTGTCGACGTACATCGTCGTGCGGCGGTCGGCAAGTGGTTAACATCATTGATTGGACAAGCAGAAATATTTAGAGGAATGCTATACCTGGCTCAATCTGGGCTCCTCCACATGTGGCCTGGAAGGCCCAGGTTGGGCGTCAGAAGCCTCAGCTGGGGGGGAAGGAAGCGTGGAAGGAAGATTGGAGAGGGATTGCCTGGGTTCAGTCTGGCCTGCCAGAAAATGCAGCCTGTAGTAGTACAACATCCTGGGGACATAGATGTCATCTGCTGCTCCAGATCTCTGTGAATCCTGGACTTTCTTGTGCTCCCTTAGATATGTGCTCCTCAGGCCACCAATTAAGATCTTCAAAAATGTGATGTCTGCCGTGGGGATCACCTGCTTCACAATTTCACACAATTGCACCAGTGCTGCCTTCCTCTTTGCTTGGTTCTTGAAATGGGGGTGTTTAATCTCCCACAGACAGGGCAGCTCCCTTAACATATCTACGAATACTGACATAAAGTCATTGTCTTTCAGTAGCATATCCATGTTCACTGCAAGACACAACACAAGACAAAGCCTAATGTCAGACAAAACTCTCCTAATCTTGTTACAATATAGGCCTCAATGTAGAAGCAGTATAGGCACAAGTTTGTCTCTTACCTTCGTTCTTACGATCGGCCCGTCCAATGTTCCTTCCTCCGCTAACAGATCGTACGTAATACGCACGCGTGTTACACTTTATACACACTGCGCATGCGTGTAACTCCGCCCGCCCCTGACGTTCTTTCTATTCTATTCCCTGCCCCTTTTCGTTCGGCGCAGTGGGGAAAGAGCACATGGCGGAGTCACAGCAGGGGCGTGATAATTGCAGGAACGAGGAGGAGGAAAGCCCGGATCCGGACACGTCCCGATCCAGAAGGAGACGTTTTAAGGCCACAAATATGTCCTTTGGGGAGATGTTGGAGATGGTCGACATCATGAAGAAGTCCCACAATGACGGAAAGTATGGGCCTTACCCCAACCCAAATATCAGAAAAGCCAAGATCATGGCGAAAGTGGTCAAAAGTCTTCATAGGAATTTCGGGGTACGACGATCGAAAGATCAGCTCAGGAAGCGGTGGTCGGACCTCAAATTAAGAGAGCCAGAGCAGTACCGAAAGATCCGGAGAGTGCTGCAAAAAAGTAAGTAGTTGTGCTGTGTTCCTATTCTTTTTGTCTTTATTCCGTTCGTGCTGCTCCATATGCTTTTCTTAATTGTAACGTTTAAAAGGGCAACTTTAATGTTCATGGGCCCATTATTCGTTCGTATCAAACAATTTTCTTTCGGCCTCTAAAACACCATTGTTTAGGCCATATGCATTTTCCCACATTTTTTTTGGGCCTACTTGGATGCCAAATATTTGTTTGTGTAGATGGGTTTGTTACTAGAATGAAATGCAAACTAGATTCTGTGTAAGGAGAGGACACTGAGCAGCTGTTTTCACATCTGGACACTGGAGCACTAGTGTGGGACACAAGAACACCATTTTTATTAGGGGGCCACACAGGTGCTCCAGTGTATACTATAGGGGGGTCTCCATCTGTGAAGCTTGTAATAAACAGGTAAAGTATTGCAGCTTGACAAAGGGCAATAAAAAAAAAAATACATCTTGGAACTCGGCTAAAATAGACAATTGTACCCCACTTCCAAGCAATGTTTCCTATTTCTAGTTCTGCCATCAAATATCTGTGTGCTAATTATAACATTTTTATTTTACATAGGGGAGAAAATACTTGGAGGACACCCCTCATCCGAGGAGACCACAGACCCCCCACCTATGGAAGAAGGTGAAATACCACCAACACAAGCTGAGCAGGAGGAGGAAGAAGATGTGGTGGAAATTGGCACCACAACAGGTGAGTGTCTGCGACCACAGGCTCAGGTAAGAGATGGATGCTGGCAGATTTTTGATACCTGTTTTTGTTTTGTTTCTCTATTTTTAGGTGATCGTGATCCAGATCCTTTCACATCAGAAAGTGCCCAGATCCTGATCGGGGAGATCATGGGGTGTAATGTCGAATTGCAAAACATACAGCAAAAAATCAATGATGTGATTAAAAAAAATAATAACATCATTGATGTTTTGGGGCGAATTTAAAACCCCACAAAATCACTTTTTGGATTGTGGTCCAATCTTTTAAATATTTTTGCAATGTTTTGAAAAGCCAAATTTGGAGGATGCACACAGTGTGCCAACATGTGCTATCTGCCATCACGGGAGATCAATGGACGCGTTTTGGGGGTGCAACCCCTTCCTCAATTAAAAAAGTAACGGTGAGGAAGGGCTTGCTCCCCCAAAACACGTCCCTTGATCCCCCGTGATGGCAGCTAGCACATGTTGACATTCATAAATTGGTGTGCATCTTCCAAATTTGGCTTTTCCAGGGGTGATTTCCCCCCATCTGAACGCTATATCAAACCCAGTTCCTAAATACTGATATAGCCTTCAGGTTTTACCATATGTGAACTTTGTAAGTTCAAGTTTTTTGGCTTTCTTGTTGGTTTTACACAGGCCTGTTTTATCTTAAATGGACATTTCGATTTTTGATAATGCTACTCCAAAAATTGTTATACAACAAACATGTTGGTTTGTTTTAAAAACCTTTGGTAAATGCACATGTGATTGTGCAGGTATAAAAAAGTTGGTTACTCAAGAATGTGTGGATTATTGTCTCAACACTACAACACTTTTGGGGTGATGTAATTGCTGTTTTCAGCAAAAATGGGTGTTATTTCCTAAGGGCAAATCATCTTTGCACTACAAGTGCAGGTTCAGTGCAGTTGCAAGTGCACTTGTAGTGAAATGTGTTTTTGCATTTAGTAAATAACAGCCAACAGTGCTTTGTATAATAAGGTTACACAATCACGACATTTTCTGGACTCAACACATTTCTGTCAGGGTCAGCTAAAACAAACACAAGCAGTAAATGTCCACAAAGAATTTCTTTTTTTTTTATTATAAAAAGGCTTCACAGATTGTCTGGCATATTGATAGCCCCCCTACCCGCAAAGAACTCCAGGTAGCGTAACCGGACATCACGGGCACTCAGGGAGGGCAAGCCAGGACGGCCACTTTCAAGCGCCGTCAGTGTGGTTTGACGTATCATTCCGGCCTCAGGCCCAACTGAGCCAGCATAGTTGGCCGAATGTTTCCTTAAAAAGTTATGGAGAACACAGCACGCAAGTATAATATGGTTTAGTTTATACTCCGCCATATGGATGGGTGTCATAAATAGGCGGAACCGGCTGGCCAGGATTCCAAATGTGTTCTCCACCACTCTTCGGGCTCTGGCCAGCCGGTAATTAAAAACCCTCTGTTCCGGGGTGAGGGTCCTCATTGGGAATGGCCGCATCAGGTGGTCCCCCAGCGCAAACGCTTTATCAGCAACGAACACAAATGGGAGTCCTTCAACATTGTCCTCTGGAGCTGGCAAGTCCAAGCTGCCATTTTGGAGACGCCTGTAGAACTCCGTCTGGGTGATGACTCCACCATCGGACATCCGGCCATTCTTCCCCACGTCCACATACAAGAAGTCGTATTTAGCCGACACCACCGCCAACATCACTATACTATTGAACCCCTTGTAATTATAATAGTACGACCCCGAGTTGGGTGGTGGGACGATGTGGACGTGTTTCCCATCAATTGCCCCTCCACAGTTAGGAAAGTCCCACCGCTCGGCAAAGTGGGAGGCCACAGTCTGCCATTCCTGTGGCGTGTTGAGGAAAAAACAATAAACATTACTATTTTTACTCAGAAACATGGCATGCATATTAGACTCAAACATTATGGGGCAACCTCCAGATAGCATTTATTAAGGGGAATTTAACAACGCCAAAGTATAAGGTACACCTTTCATATTCCCCCTCCCCCCCTCTCATGGGCCATTTCTAACATTATAGGAGGTGTGTGGAAATCTTGGACAGGTAACCCTCTTCACTTCATTGAGAGATGAATGCCTAAATACAGGGTATTACTTGGAACAGCCCCTCCTTAGTTACACTATTGGCAGCCCACTGGACAGGTAAGAAGTGTCATAATACAAAGATATAAATACACACTGTACACATTTGAGGACATTTGGACATTCTGCTATTACCTATCAAGATAATAATAGGATCCCAAAACTTTAAACAGTACCATTTGAAAGTATACAGGCAGGCCCTTGCACTACATGCTTTGGGGAATTCATCCATACATCTGAGCACAAAAGAGGTGGGTATAGTGTATATGAGTTTGGCAAAGTCAGCAGATAGATGATTGAGGATAGATAGAGAATTGGGATCAGCTGACTTAGCAGTTGGGGGAGGGAGGTTTACTAAAAATTATTTGGGGACACCACAAAAAAAAAGCCTCTGGCACTCTGCCAGAATTTAAAGCAAAAATAACATTTCCAAACATTTTAGGGGGTGTTTGGGGTAAAGCACTACTATGGAGCAGAAAAAATACATTGTTAAGTGACTACATGAGGTGAATATAGGCCAGGAGACACCATGCTGGGGAGGTTATTGAAGGGCAAATATGTATGAAGGACCTAAAATAATAATTACATAAAAATCCAGCATGCATGAGAACAAAAGGGACATTCACAGCATATTACAATCATGGTAATTAGGGAATGAGGAAAGAAATACAATATATTAGCAAACATTCAATACAATAAAATGTGATATTAAAGGATAAAAACCTTACCTTCATATACTCCTTCTGTAGGACCTGGAAGATGGCAGAACAGGTCTCTGGGATAATGATCCCCAGAGCCTGGGGGGAGATGCCTGTCGAGAACTTGAGGTCCTGCAGGCTTCTCCCTGTCGCCAAATACCGCAGGGTAGCGACCAGCCTCTGCTCCGGAGTGATGGCTTGCCTCATGCAGGTATCCTGCCTGCTGATATAGGGGGTCAGTGAAGCCAACAAACGGTGAAATACGGGGTCCGTCATCTTGAGAAAGTTCCTGAAATCATCAGGATTGTTCTCACGGATCTCACGGAGCAAAGGCATATGAGAGAACTGGTCAAGCTTAAGCAAACAATTCTTGGTCCATGAACTCCTCCCCACCCTGTTCATGGACTGGACTTGTGTCAAGGTCAGGACCCCAACACCAAGCCCCCGTACAGCAGGAACTATACGAGGAGTACGCATACGCAACATGGCTAGAAAACGGTCGGCTGCTCAGAACGAAGTAACAGAACGCACTGAAGAACAGCAAGGCCTGTGAAGAGCGACCTGAAAAACAGCAACGAGCGGACAAGATCGCACAGAAAACTCCAATACGAACTGACTGCACGCACTGAAGAGCAGATACAAACCCACAAGCACAAACTGAACAGCAGAAAACGATCTGAAAGCCACGAGTCTGAAAAAGCGCGAATCGTCTCTCACCAAACTTTTACTAACACGAGATTAGCAAAAGGAGCCCAAAGGGTGCCGCGCTTGGTTCTGAACCGGCCTTTTCTAGTCTCGTCGTACGTGGTGTACGTGACCGCGTGGTTGGCGATCGGAAATTCCGACAACTTTGTGCGACCGTGTGTAGACAAAACAAGTTTGAGCCAACATCCGTCGGAAAAAATCCTAGGATTTTGTTATCGGAATGTCCGAACAAAGTCCGTCCGTGTGTACGCCCTATAAGGGATCAGGTTAATAGCAGTGAGTTCACTATCAACAGATTGTGGGATTATAGATTTGCGCTGCTTGCTTCTTTTTTTTTGCCAAAAACAGAGACTTGCATAACTGGCTATAGACTTACGGGGCTCTTGCTGTAGACTCACCACTACAACGTTGCCCTTGCTAGAGACTTGCAATGCAAATTTGCTACAAATTGGAAAAGTGTCAACTAGAACTTGTGCTCTGCAAGTATACAACTAGCCAGGGAACATGTGCAGCAAGTTAACAAGGCTTACAATTCAATACTGCCACAAATGTGTTGCAAGGTATCCTTGCTATCTGGGATGGATGGTCAGATACATTGACACAATCTTATCACCCAGAAAATAAAAGGCTTTAGAATAGCACAATGCGTGCCATAAACATGTGACTTTAGCTTAGCTGAGCCTATATGTTTTTATCAAAGGAGAAGGGAAAGGAGGGATGGGAGGGAGTGGAAAGAGGCCTCCAGCACCGACCTGTCAGAAGAAAAAAATCTTTTTTTTGACTGGTCCTGTCACTCTTTCTCCAAGATAGCAGCTGATGTAATCTGCATGCACCCATACACATTATCCATTGGATCTCTGCCAAAGCACCTGTGATCTTATGCCCTATGTGTCTTAATTGTGACATTTTCCAGTTAACAACTATGTGTATTCCTGCTCATATGTATATGCTATAGAAGCATCCTTTCCTGGTAATGAAGAAACATCCTATAAGAAAAAAAGAGAAAAATATTTAACACATGACCAGTCATAGTAGTAATGGCAATGCAATGAACATCTGTAAAGTTTTAAGTCCCATAGCAGGAGAACCATTTGTTGATACACAGAAAACATGATGATGTAGGATAAAGATAGCATTCTGATGTAAATCTAAATGAGAGGGTTCAAGGGAGCTGTGGAAATGACCAGCTAGAAAGCAGGGAAAATAAGACTTCATACCTAAAGCATTGCTAATTGCAAGTTTAAACCCCAGCTAAGCCTTAAGTTTAAATCCAGTAAATACTGAAAATTCCAGGCACATCAAAACAAAATGTGTCTTAAAGTTGGTTTTCACTAAAAAGCAGCCACAGCCCAAGTAGAGAAGCCTATCATTTGCCAGCATGTTGCAGAGATGGTCTCTACATGGAAGCATTGGTCTCTTTGCAAAGGTCCCAACCCCCCCCCCCCTCCTTTCCAATTAGTTAGAACTAGAAAAAACATTTGCTTTGGTGATTGCAGAGCTATGGAGGACATGTTGGACCTCTGCATAGAGGCCACTGATTCTGCAACTTTCATTCATTTTGGCTTGAACCTACCCTTTTTTGCTTTTTTACTTACTTCAAGTTTGGTCCAGGTCAGTGATTAGAAAGTATAAAATCCAGGGAAAGAAAAACAAGAAAAATTTTTAGAAGTTGATCAGCATTGGAAATCCCTCTTTTCCTGTGACTGCAGGCTTCCAATAAGTCTGTGCCATGCAGTACACATCATAGGTACTGGAACCTAATGCATAGCCTATTCACAATTGAGCATTTTTCTGCTTGTTCTCCTATGCCAGACCATGCTCAGAATGCAGAATCCCATTCTTCCTAATTGTCCCTGTTCACATTTGTATGTTTAGTTGCTCTACACTCTCTCTTTGCTCAAAAAGTACATGAGCTTTTCATGCGGGATGTTTTTTGCTCCATAGACTTTAATCCAAGCACTTGTAAATGCATGATACATGCATTTTTACAGTAGACTAACACCCCTCATTCTACAAAACTGATCTTCCCCCCTTGACTAACCCAGAAAACTAATGTCTGAAGTTTGATACATGTGCTAAGACTGAGCACAGCGTAAATGGGGCAAATTCTTGGTGATTTTGAAGTGTTTTTTAATTCAGGAGTCTTACAGGCATTTTAAAGGCTTCAGACATTTGTTTTATGGGCTGGGCCAGGAGGAGAGCAGTTCTATAGGACAGTTATGTCATCATGCCTGGCAGGATTGAGATGTCTTCTTTGAGAAAGGTCTTTGCCAGTTTTTATGATATGCCTGTTCGTGATGGAGTACATGTTAGTGCAATACCCACAGTATTTGTATTATTAACTTTTATGAAACGGTCTGCACTATTGGATGTCTGCTCTTTCCTTTTCTGGTTGACCTACACCTGCCTCTGAAGGATTGTGATCTGAGGTCCAGCACTTGGAGTGGATGAATATCAGAACCATTGTATTATTAAGCGCATGTGATCCCATCTCTATACTCTGGTGTCCACAGTACCAGGTGAGAAGATACCCAGAAGGGGTGGTGAAGGGCACTGTGGTGGTGTATTGTGTATTGATGTGAAGAAAGCACATGGATTTAGGGATAACTTCCAGAATTTTGTATACTGATTGCATGAAGACTGCACAGTGATCTTAAAGCGGACCTCATTTCTTCA
Source organism: Lithobates clamitans (assembly GCA_037952925.1). Classification (NCBI taxonomy): domain Eukaryota; kingdom Metazoa; phylum Chordata; class Amphibia; order Anura; family Ranidae; genus Lithobates; species Lithobates clamitans. The sequence goes on from JBBGZY010000190.1 coordinate 2,971,480, forward strand.
TTTTTTCATCTTTTCATCTATTAAATCTTCTGCCCTTGTTGTTTTAACTTTGGATAGTAAAACATTTTTTTCTGCCAGTGAATACCTTATACAGCCCACTTCCTGTTTCTTGTCTGGTAAAAAGCCTAGGCTTATGACATCATACACAGCTCTCTCTCACTCTCGTGAGAGTTTGCCAGGAAGGGAGGGGGACTGAGCCATAAGAGGGCCAATGAGAGCTGCAAAGCTGGAGGTGTGCCTCTGTGTGTCTGTGTAAATCCAGGAAGTGAACAGGCAGCAGCTTCAGCTGCCCACAGTAAAATGGATGCAGTCAGACTCAGTGGAGGGAGATTTCTGCAGCATATTTGGCAAGTACAGAATAACAGTATATATAAAATAATATGCAAAGTGGTTGGATGGAAGCTTCGGAATGGCACAGATGTTTTTATTACAAATTTTGTGAGCAGACTGCAGTTCCTCTTTAAGGGGTATGGGACTTCTTTACAGACTACACATTTATTTATTTATTGATTTTGATATTTGAGCACAATTTTGTGATGCATGTATTATTTATTACACATATACATATGATTCTATTAATTTTATTCGTTTGATTGATGTACTGATTTTATAATTGTTTATTGCACATGTCACTTTTTGATTACTTAAGCTAAGAGCACTTCACTATTACTTGATTTTGTTAATGTTACCAGTTAGTAGGTGAGCATGTCTGGTGATAAGGGGATCATGTAGGGGAAGGTGGGGTCTTATTATTTGGTTTCTAATCATAAGAACAAGACCTATGTTCATCTTTAGAAAGTGTTCCACAACAATTCCCTCCATATCACAAGCACATTTCTGCAAGCAGCCAGTTCACTTCTTCAGTTTATGCATTGTACTAAAATTGATAAGAAATTCACAGCAGTGTCTGGCTGACATATGTTTTATTCCAGGAATTAATTCGACCTTCAGAAGGATTAAAGCTAATTATAAACAAAATGTTTCACAATGAAGAATTTTAATGTAGAACAGTCCTTTGTAGCACTCATCTCAAATTATGAACTGCAGTTCACATCCTTTTCCTTGACACTGGGACTCGGTAATCCATAAGAACTGGTTCTGAAGCACCTCCAACAACAGCAATATTATGATTACCATCAACAATAACCTAAAGCTACTTTGCAGGGTTCCCAATCTGCTGTTTTCAGTTGGTTATCATAATGACTTGAGAGTTAGAAGGATTTACATTCCTTAAAAAATGGCATTATGTCACCAATGTGATGTGCAGATTGTATATTTATGATTCAAGCTATGCATCGACAGTACATTCCGAGCGGGTGAGTCATTTGTGTTAAATCTATCAGACCAAATTAACAACAGGCACCAACGGGGAAGAATGGCTTTGATTAAGTTTGCGCCATGTATATAGAAGTCATGTTTTAATAAATTCACTTGGAAACGGTGACTGATGCTGATAACAATCTCATAATTAAAACAACAAAGAGAGCACAAGGTTGCACAAAGTCATCATTTTTACAGAATGTAATGCTTGCAAATGGTCAGCAACCTCTACCATCTCTACCATAGCTGCGGTAAAGTAATCTAAAGGTAAGTGACTAAATAACATTACAGGTTTACATCAGAAGGAACTATGGAATTCTGAATTTACAGGTTAAACATTTGGTGTCTTTTTACTAATCAATTACGTAAAAATCTTACATGTTTTACTAGTGCAACATTTTTTTTAAATGCAAGTAAACTACAAATTAACTATCAGATGATCATCATCAAATGTAAAAAAGTAAGTTTTCTTTTTAGTTCTGAGGTGAGATATAGGCCACATCATCTCTAATATTTAAATTGATTGAGGTGGAAATAATATTGCATTATTGCTGAAGGAAACAAGTATGTTCCATGCTGATGCACTGATGTGAAGGGTTGACCTTGTGGGTGCTCATCTGGGCAGGCAACTGAGATCTGTCATGTCACACTCAGTCCTCACTGCCTTATACTATAAATATTTCCTCCTCAGTACCCTCTGCTAGAATTCGTCCTCTTCATTTTCTGGGCCCCATAGTTCTTTTGCTCCCTCTACTCTACTCAGCCTTCCTGCACTGCCGACTCTTCCAGAGCCCACCCATATGAATCCTTGGCTCTTTTTGTAGACGATTGTCCTATCCAGTGCAGGGACATGGCCAATCATATCAGTATGCATCTTCATTTGTCCATCTCTCTCTGCAGAAACGCCATCTTGCATTCTGGCTTGACCTTCCTGATACTATCAATGGTGATTCATTGCGTTTAAAGCTAATGCAGTGACAGTACACTGGTAACAGCTGAAGGCTACATGATCCATTATTATGTGCTTCAGAGGCAATAAATTCCTCTGAACAAAAGCTCACACATCTATAGATATAACAGTGTCCATAATAATGCTCAGCAAATTAATAGCATGTATTCCCTCAGTTTCCTCTATTCAGTATGTAAATATAACATAAGTAAAAAAAAGTGATGAAGTGCGTTTCAATATCTTTATAAATAATTCTGGATGTGCATAATTAAACTATACTGGAATAATTCATATTTAGACTACAGAGATTGATGGCCAGAGTCTGGAGTTGCTTACTTGCAGATCACAGACTGAGATTTAGGGGTTCCCAAAACACCAGTTTACTGGGGACCTAAGGATTTTACAAGCGGCATTCTCTTGAATCAAACAAACAAAACCAAGATAAACAACAAGTAGGCAGTATTACCTGCTTGTTCTACATATTTATGTTTTTTTTTAGTTTAATTGCAGTTTTTATTAACAGTAAGAAGCACAGAATGTCTAACCAATCCCATTCACATTAATACTAGCAACAACATGCCCACAGTGGGAAATTCCAGTGTAATGACAAGTACATGTGATGACCATCTCACAGCCCTCCTCATACACATACAGGTGTTATGCCACAGGCACAGGCTAATACTATACAGTGGATATCAAAAGTCTACACACCCCTGTTAAAATGTCAGGTTTCTGTGATGTAATAAAAAGAGACAAAGATAAATCATTTCATAACTTTTCCCACCTTTAATGTGGCCTATAAACTGTACAACTCAATTGAAAAACAAACTGAAATCTTTTGGGGGGGGGGTAAAACTAAAAAACTAAAATAATGTGGTTGCATAAGTTTGCACACCCTCTTATAACTGGGGATGAAGCTGTGTTCGGAATTAAGCAATCACATTTAAAATCATGTTACATAGGAGTCAGTACACACCTGCCATCATTAAAAGTCCATCTGATTAACCCCAAATAAAGTTCAGCTGTTTTAGTAGGTATTTCCTGATATTTTCCTAGTCGCATCCTACAGCAAAAGCCTTGGTCCGCCTAGAACTTCCAAAGCATCAGAGGGATCTCATTGACAAAAGGTATCAGTCAGGTGAAGGGTACAAATGAATTTCCAAGGCATTAGATATAACATAGAAGACAGTGAACACATTTATAATCAAGTGAAGAAAATATGGCACAACAGTGGCATTACCAAGAACTGGATGTCCCTCCGAAATTGATGAAAAAACAAGAAGAAAACTGGTCAGAAAGGCTGCCAAGAGGCCTAAAGCAACATTAAAGGAACTGCAGCCACGTACTGGCTGTGTGGTATATGTGACATCAATCTCCCGTATTCTTCATATGTCTGGACTATGGGGTAGATTGGCAAGATGGAAGCCCTTTCTTATGAAGAAAAACATCCAAGCCTGGCTAAATTTTGCAAAAACACATCTGAAGTCTCCCAAAGCATGTGGGAAAATGTGTTATGGTGTGATGAAACCAAGGTTGAACTTTTTTGGCCATAATTCCAAAAGATATGTTTGGCACAAAAACAACACTGCACATCACCAAAAGAACACCATACCCACAGTGAAGCATGGTGGTGGCAGCATCATGCTTTGGGGCTGTTTTTCTTCAGCTGGAACAGGGGCCTTAATCAAGGTAGAGGGAATTATGAACGGTTCCAAATACCAGTCAATATTATTGGCACAAAACCTTCAGGCTTCTGCTAGAAAGCTGAACATTAAGTGGAACTTCATCTTTCAGCATGACAACGACCCAAAGCATACATCCAAATCAACAGAGGAATGGCTTGACCAGAAGAAGTTTAACCACTTGACCACTAGGCACTTAAACCCCCTTAATAACCAGAACAATTTTCAGCTTTCGGTGCTCTCACATTTTGAATGACAATTACTCAGTCATGCAATACTGTACCTATATGAAATTTTTGTCCTTTTTTTCACACAAATAGAGCTTTCTTTTGGTGGTATTTAATCACCGCTGTTTTTTTTTTTTTGCGCTATAAAAGAAAAGAGACTGAAAATTCGGTAAAAAAATGAATTTTTCTTTGTTTCGGTTATAAAATTTAGCAAATTAGTAATTTTTCTTCATAAATTTTGGCCAAAATTTAAACTGCTACATATCTTTGGTAAAAATAAGTACAAATTGGTGTATATTTTTTGGTCTTTGTGAAAGTTATAGCGTCCAAAAGCTATGGTGCCAATATCTGAAAATTGATCAAACCTGAATTACTGACGGCCTATCTATATTCTTGAGACCCTAACATGCCAGAAAAGTACAAATACCCCCCAAATGACCCCTTTTTGGAAAGAAGACATTCCAAGGTATTTAGAAAGATGCATGATGAGTTTTTTGAAGTTGTCATTTTTTCCCACAATTTTTTGCAAAATCAAGATTTTTTTTTTCTTTTTTCACAAAATTGTCATATTAGCACGTTATTTCTCACACACAGCATATGCATACCACAAATTACACCCCAAAACACATTCTGCAATTACTCCCGAGTACGGCGATACCATGTGTGAGACTTTTACACAGCGTGGCTACATACAGAGACCCAACATGCAGGGAGCACGTTCAGGCGTTCTGGAGCACCCAGGCCAATTCTGACATTTCTCTCCTACATGTAAAAATCATAATTTATTTGCTAGAAAATTACATAGAACCCTGCAATACCCCGCAATACCGCAGGGTATTGCGGGGTATTGCAGGGTATTGCGGGGTATTGCAGGGTATTGCACAGAGTATTGTAGGCTATTGCAGAGTATTGCACAGAGTATTGCAGAGTATTGCACAGAGTATTGCAGGCTATTGCAGAGTATTGCACAGGGAATTGCAGAGTATTGCAGAGTAGTGCAGGGTATTGCTGAGCATGGAGGGATGGCTGGGCATGGATGAGCATGGATGGATGGATCCATGGATGTGACTGCACATGTCACATCGCAGCGCTGTGGGCACTACAGATCCAGCCCACAGTGCTGCTGCCATCCGTTCCCTCCCCCTCTGTGTACCGATCGCTACAGAGAGGGGAGGGAGGAACCGGCGCCATGACATGACGCCGGTTTGTTTACATGTGATCGCTCCATCATTTTCGCTCCATCATTTGAAGGAGCGATCACATGGTAGACGACCATAATCCATAATGCGCCGGGTCCTCTGTACCCGGCGGTCACGGATGTTCTCGGGTGCGTGCCCCAGGGGGCGAGGGCGGAATTCTGGGAGGACGTCACTGCACGCCCTCCCAGAGTTAAGAAACTGCCTTGTAGCCGTCATTCGGCTATGGGCCGGTTGTTAAGTGGTTGAAGTTTTGGAATAGCTCAGCCAGACCCCAGACCTGGATACGATTGAAAATCTGTGGAGTGATCTGAACAGGGCTGTGCACAGGAGATGCCCTCGCAATCTGACAGCTTTGGAGTGTTTTTGCAAAGAAGAGTGGGCAAATATTGCCAAGTCAAGATGTGCCATGCTGCTATACTCATACGCAAAAAGACTGAGTGCTGTAATAAAATCAAAAGGTGCTTCAACAAAGTATAAGTTTAAGGGTGTGCACACTTATGCAAGCATATTATTTTAGTTTTTATTAATAATTCCCTCCGCCGAAAAGATTTCACTTTGTTGTTTAACTGAGTTGTATAGTTTATAGGTCACATTAAAGGTGGAAAAAGTTCTGAAATGATTTTTCTTTGTCTCATTTTTTTACATCACAGAAACCCGACATTTTAACAGGGGTGTGTAGACTTTTTATATCCACTGTACCTGTTGTTTCACAGATTCCTAGAAATTGATTGGCTCAGTATACAGTAGTTTACATGGCAGATCGCAGAGTTACAGTTTAATCAACCAGCCCAAAAGTTGTACCAATACATAAATTGGAATTATTATTATTATTATTATTATTATTATTATTATTATTGTTATACAGGATTTATATAGCGCCGACAGTTTGCGCAGTACTTTACAACATTAGGGCAGACAGTCCAATTACAATAGAATTCAATACAGGGGGGAATCAGAGAGCCCTGCTCGTTAGAGCTTACAATCTAGGAGTATTAAATTACTAATGAAATAATGGCACATGAAAGCATTTCCTTCATTGCAGGATACAGAATAATAATTACCATCAACTGTAACTGTATGTATACTGTGGCCTAATTGTTTCCTTCTGACCTATAAACTAACTCTGTTCAGCTAAACATTATGAATCCAAATGAAAATAAAATGTGCCCTTGAGTGCAGAGGCAGTAAAATGTGTAATTTTTTTGGTGATCCAAAAAACATGCTCACCTGAAATGAATGCCGGGACAAACACCCGATGTTTATATACTAAAGTAACTCACAAAAGTGAGTACACCCGGCGGACGGCCAGGTGCGCGATGTGACGCACACGTAGAGGGGGAGGGGCCTGATGACGGAGCCGAGGAAGTGGGCGGCGGAGCAGCTCTGATGAACGAGGCTGCCTGCGAGGTGGAGCTGACATCGTGCCGCATTCAGAGTAGTGGCGGCGGCGTTGGTCGGTACGCCTCGGACCGCCGAGACCCACGTGGTGCTTTCGCCCCCACGCTCCCCCCAGCCCCTTCGGATCGATGTGGGAACACACCGGCTTCTCTAGAAGGATCCCGGACGGCCCCGCATCCTAATACTTCCCCCCCACAATGATACACCATTAACCCCTGGAAGGTCGGATGAAGAAAGGATCCCATGCGCTGAGCACGGAGGGATCGAAGGACACTCAGCAACCGAGAAAAGCATCCACAATCTCCAGGGACACTGGGTCTAACCTGAGGTTGAGTTGGTAAGCTTATGAGGGATCTCCGGCGAACCCAGGCAAGTAAATGTAATAATATTGTGGAAACCGTGGATCGGGAAGGAATCTTATAAATATGTAATGGTGGAACCATATACAACAACAGGGTCAGATGGGTTCGGTGTAATTAAAGGCCCAAAATCAGCTGAAAGGTATTAACCCAGGAGAGACTGTATAAATCGTAGACCTCTGTTGCTATATAAAAAAAAAAAAAAAGGACTGAGGGACGGCTTCTCCTCCTGTCTCCCCTTTGACCCCCGGCCCCCCCCCCTCCGCCGCAGGCATACAGTGAGGAGTATAAGGTATAAGGAATTCAATAGTAGGGAGTGGAGTGGGAGGGACTAGAGGAGGCAAGTTGAGGGAGGGAAAAGCAGAGATAGAAGGAAACAAACATGCGAGGGCGCCCTCAAAGGGGAGCGGAGGTGAAGCAACCTAGAGAGAGCCTGAACACTAGCTCTATTCAGAAGTACCTGAAGGAGACAAACCAGGGAAGCCCAAAAAATCCAGCTCAAGATAACAATCAGCAAAGTGGGAAAGAAAAGAAGAAAGAAAAAGTGAAGAGCCAAGGGGCGAACGGGGGATCAACTAGGGGAGAAAGTGGAACCCCAAATATGATGGAAGACTCCAACAGGGAAATACCACTAACTAAGATAGAGCTTCTAGAAATGTTCGCCAAACTGGAATTGGTAATTAGAACAGAAATTCACAATGTTAGAACCGACATGGGCCATCTACTGAAGCGAGTAGAATCAGCAGAGGAGGCCTCAGAGAAGCAGAGCAGAGAAATAGTCACCCTAAAACAACAGGTAAAAGACCTACAACTAGCCCAACGGGATATTTGTTACAAACTAGAAGCGCAAGAAAACCAGAATCGCAGACAAAATTTGAGGCTGCGTGCCCTCCCAGAACAACGAGGTGAAGATTTGTACGCTAAAATGAAAGCTATCTTCAACCCGATTCTGGACCGAAATCCAGACGACGAACTGAAGATTGACAGGGTTCACAGATTAAGGAAACCCCCAAATGTCAGTGAGGACAAACCCAGGGATATAATTATAAGGTTCCACCATTATGAAGATAAAGCAAGAGTATGGAGTAATCTCAGGAAAGCTCAACCAGTAAAATTTGAGGGGGTTGAAATCCAGTTTCTTGCCGACATTTCGGCTGAGACTTTGGCCTGGAGAAGGCAGTTGCGACCCCTCCTGGAAGAACTGAGAAAGGCAAATATGAAATATAGCTGGGGATTTCCAACTTCACTGATCGTAGTGAAAGCGGGTAGAACAAGCAGATTGAAATATATAGATAATATGCAGGATTTCTGCAATGACTTAGATATCCCTGTTCCAACCATATTCAAATAACTGGTGAAAAGCACGGTTGACGTTTAGACACCTGGAAACCTTGGGGGGGGGAGGGTTGGGGAGGGTTGGGGGGCTGGGGAGGTGCGTGAGTGGGAGGGGGAGGGCACCTGATGTGGGGACAGGCGGCCGTATGGGCGCCCGCTCGCGATGTTCCCCCCCCCCCTCTCTCTCTATCTAGGGGGGGGGAGCATGGCGACCGAGGCGATCCGTCATCAGAGTCACACCCCAAGGGTCTGGCCGGTCGCATGCCGAGAGAAGTAATATCTCTGGGCAGTAGACACACTGCTAGATTTAGGCAGGTGGGGAGAGGGGGGAGGATGGGGGGAGTATGGGGGGGGGGTGAGGGAAGGGGGATTGGGGTGGAGGGAGGTTTGGGAGGTATGGAGAGTGGGAAAGGTCCGGCAGATATCAAAAGAAAGAGTGCAAAATATAAGTTGTGAATCTAGTGAGCAGCAATATGCATAACTAAATGACAGAGTTTTCATGTTTTACTTATAATGTTAAAGGGCTGAACTCCCCCCTTAAACGTCATAAAATCTTGAGAGAATTAGAACAACTTAAGGCAGATGTAGTGTTCCTTCAAGAGACCCACCTTTCACAAGACTCTCACATTAGATTATTCTCTAAGTGCTTCCCTAACTGGTTCTACAGCGACTCCCCTATCAGGAGAGCTAAAGGGGTCGCAATTGGGTTCTCAAAAAGGACTAGGTTCATGTTATTAGAAAGATGTGAGGATAGGGATGGTCGCTATCTTTTTCTGAAAATTAGAATGGGAGAAAGGGTTTTTACACTGGTGAACATCTACTGCCCAAACAACAACCCAGTAAAATTTTTGCTATGCATCTTAAATAAGTTGGCAGACTTTAGGGCAGGACAGGTGATAGTGGCAGGCGATTTGAACTTCTGCTTAGACCCAGCGATGGATAGCACAGTCGGTAACCAGAGAATGAGTGGGAGACTATTAAAAAAAGTTGGTCAGAAACTGCATAACTGCCATTTGTTAGACGCTTGGAGGGTACAACACGCAAAAAGAAGAGACTACACTTTTTTTTCCTCTGTACATGGGTCTTATTCTCGCCTTGATTATTTTTTGGTAGACCATAGGTTATTAGATTGTGTCAGAGAGACGGAGATAGGCGTGGCCACCCTCTCCGACCATGCGCCGGTTTCGATGAGGGTGGTGACTCCGGGATTCCGGAGATCACCATTTTCATGGCAGCTAGATGAAAAATTAATAGATAACCCAACCATCTACAGTAAGATACAGGAGGAAATAATGGGCTTCCTCAAGATAAACGACACTGGAGAGGTCTCAGGTTCAGTTCTGTGGGAGGCGTTGAAAGCTTATACAAGGGGCATATTGATCTCTTTGGAAGCCAAAGAGAAAAAAGAAGGGGAAAAAAGAAGGGTGGAGCTAATTGAAGAAATACATCAGTTGGAACAAATACACAAATCAGCCAATGGGGGCCACAACTTATCCCTAATGCAGTTAGTCCATAAAAGAGAAGAACTAAAAGATCTAACGGAATTGGAATCTAAACGCACACTGTACAAGAGCGCAAAAGACAGATTTAGGTGGAGTAACAAAATAGGGAAACACCTGGCATCAGTTGTTAAAAAGAAGAGGGATACGAATTTCATAGAGAGGATTCAAAATAAAAACGGGATATTTAAATATACTTCTAGCGACATCGCTGAAGAGTTTCAAAAATATTTTACAGCTCTATATAAAGTCAAACAAAGTAGGGATAGTATCCTGGGTAAGGAAGAAATGTTAGACGAATTTTTAAGAGAGGCAGGTTTACCAAGTCTCTCGGACAACGAGGCAAAAGAATTAGAAGAACCCATTACGGTGGAAGAGATCGAGCGGGCTTTGAAGACATCTCCCTCTGGAAAAAGCCCGGGACTGGATGGCTTCACCACCTATTTTTACAAAAAATTTAAAGATATTCTGATCCCCAAGCTCTGTCAGATATGGAACAAGATAGGGAGCCAGGAGGAATTCTGTGAAGGAGCTTTGACGGCATCGATTGCCTTAATACCTAAGGTGGCGAAAGATAGCTCATTGTGTTCGAGCTATAGGCCGATCGCCTTACTCAACACCGATACAAAATTATACGCCAAGGTAATAGCCAATAGGCTGAAGGATAAAATGACATACTGGATACACCCTGATCAGACGGGCTTTGTCCCAGGTAGAGAGGGGAGGGATAATGGTGTGAGATCACTATTGATTATGGGGGCGATGAAAGCGAAAGGGACCCCCAGTCTGCTACTGTCGTTGGACGCAGAGAAAGCCTTCGACAGAGTAGACTGGGGGTTCATGATAAAGACATTGAGGGCGATCGGACTGGGCGACACCATGGTAAACTGGATCAAGGCTCTATACAAGGCCCCATCTGCATTAGTCAAAGTAAACGGTGTACTTTCAAGAGAAGTCAGGATGGAAAACGGAACTAGACAGGGATGCCCCCTGTCCCCCCTTCTGTTTTCCCTGACTTTAGAGCCCCTACTGGCGGTAATCAGGAAAAATTCAGATATACGCGGATGCATAGTGGAAGGTGATGAACACAAGCTCTCGGCGTTCGCCGACGATGTATTGTTTTATATAGCAAACCCAAGGATTTCACTCCCGAACCTCCTGGCTACGCTGAGGAGATACGGGGAACTTTCAAATTATAAGGTGAACCTTGGTAAATCAGCAGCCCTAAATATCAATATAGAGAAACAAGAGGTAATCAAACTTAAAGAATACTTTCAATTTCCGTGGCGAAAAAAAATAGATTACCTAGGAATAGTATTAACAAAATCCTTTAAGAAACTATACCAGTTGAACTTCATACCTCTCCTTGAGGAAATTAAGCAAGAAACAAAGAAAAGCATGTATTCCCCTATATCTTGGCTTGGTCGAGTCAATTTTGTTAAAATGACTCTGGCCCCGAAGATTCTATATAAAATGCAGTTACTGCCAATTCCGTTAGCACAGTCTTTCTTCAGAACTTTGAATAACATCATTTCCAAATTCGTTTGGAAAAACAAGAGGCCACGGATTGCCTTTGGGGTCATGAGCAGGGACAAAGCACAGGGTGGTCTGGCCCTCCCAGATTTTAAGAATTATCACAGAGCAATAGTTCTTTCACGAATGTTGGAATGGGGTAAAGAATCAATAGGGAATAGATGGGGGAAATTAGAAAGAGATTTGAGCACAAATATAAGCCAATTAATTTGGAATCCTCCACATGTTAGGGAATTAAGTCCAAATACACATATAATAACACGTTACACTTTCAGGGTTTGGGATCAATTACACAGACAAAAGACATGGGAATCTAATTCACCATTTATATATTTAAAGGAAAACAAGTTTTTTCCACCAGGGTTAAGAGAGGTAGGAGGGAATTGGATAAGGAAGCACGAAATACAGTTATTGGATATCACAAGAAAGGGTAAAATTATTTCTTTTCAGGAGTTGTCTCTGCTCAATGACCTAATGAACATAGACATATGGAGGTATAATCAGTTGGCATCCTTTATTAAAAGTCTACCAGGACCAATTAGAGACAAGGAGAATCTCAGACCTATTGAGAAATTGTTTCTGAAAAACAAAATTAAAATAAAAGAACTATACCAAATAGTGCGGGATGAGGGCGGTGGCACTAAGCCGTTATATTGCAATAAATGGGAGTCTGAGTTGGGTACACTACCAAGTGATGTAACATGGCAGAATATCTTCAACGCAACACACAAGTCGGCAGTTGATGTGAGTACAATAGAATCAAATTTTAAATGCTTGGCCAGATGGTACATGACGCCAGACAGGCTAAACAAGATGCAGGGAGAATTCTCTGGTAATTGTTGGAGGGGATGTCCCGCCAGGGGATCGATGGCACACCTCTGGTGGGAATGTCCAACAATTAAAAGGTTCTGGCAAGAAGTTCTCAAGATAATACAAGAGATAACGGGGACAGAGATCAGAGAAGATCCTTGGGTATGCTTGTTTCACGGGACGGAGGGTCGGACGGGCAAGTACAACGCTTCTTTGACGCCCATTCTCTTAAACGCGGCCAAAAGCTCAATACCAAAAAAATGGCAAGAGATAGCAGGCCCAAGCATTCGAGAATGGTTAATTAGGGTCAACGGAATCTATATTCTAGAGGCCGGCGACGTTGAAGACCTTTCGGTAGAGACAGAGGAAGCCCGGGAGGGAACAAAATGGGCGAAATGGGTAGCCTATAAAAAAAACATGGACGTATGCGGAGAAGTTCATATGAGGTTGCACATACTAGAGTAGATATTGCTGAGTGACTAGGGTGGGAGGGGAGAATCGGGGGGGTGAATTTGGGGGGTGGGGGGGAGGAGGGACTAGGCTATTAAGATACTATTCGGGTTAAGGATAGTTGGGGTTCATATATTTAATATTGGAGTGTCATAATAAAGTTTTTTATTTTAAAGGAAATAAGAATACTATCCCTGCTACCATGATGTGATGTTATAATGGGAAGAAATGACCTAATTATGGTGATTTAAACCCTCTCATTGTAAAAGCTGAAGTAGCAAAAAAAAAAAAAAAAAAAAAAAAAGTGAGTACACCCCTCACATTTTTGTAAATATTTTATCATATCTTTTCATGTGACAACACAGTTGTGAGTGTACAGCTTGTATTACAGTGTAAATTTGCTGTCCCCTCAAAATAACTCAACACACAGCCATTAATGTCTAAACCTTTGGCAACAAACGTGAGTACACCCCTAAGTGAAAATGTCTAAATTGGGCCCAATTAGCCATTTTCTCTCCCCGGTGTCATGTGACTCATTAGTGTTACAAGGTCTCAGGTGTGAATTGGGAGCAGGCGTGTTAAATTTGGTGTTATCGCTCTCACTCTCTCATACTGGTCACTGGAAGTTCAACACGGCACCTCATAGCAAAGAACTCTGAGGATCTGAATAAAAAAGAATTGTTGCTCTACATAAAGATGACCTAGGCTATAAGAAGATTGGGAAGACCCTGAAACTGAGCTGCAGCACGGTGGCCCTACACAGTGGCCCTACACAAGACCATACAGTGTTCAGGACAGGTTCCACTCAGAACAGGCCTCGCCATGGTTGACCAAAGTGGTTGAGGGCACGTACTCAGCGTCATATCCAGAGGTTGTCTTTAAGAAATAGACATATAAGTGCTGCCAGCATTGCTGCAGAGGTTGAAGGGGTGAAGGGGTCAGTCTGTCAGTGCTCAGACCCAACTCCACACGCTGCATCAAATTGGTCTGCAGGGCTGTTGTTTTAGAAGGAAGCCTCTTCTAAAGATGATGCACAAGAAATCCCACAGTTTGCTGAAGACAAGCAGACTAAGGACATGGATTACTGGAACTATGTCCCCTGGTCTGATGAGACCAAGATAAACTTATTTGGTTCAGAAGGTGTCAAGCGCGTGTGGCTGCAACCAGGTGGGGAGTACAAAGATAAGTGTGTGGGAGTGTCATGGTCTGGGGCTGCATGAGTGCTGCCAGCACTGGGGAGCTACAGTTCATTGAGGGAACCATGAATGGCAACATGTACTGTAACATACTGAAGCAGAGCATGATCCCCTTGCTTCGGAGACTGGGCCGCAGGGCTGTATTCCAACATGATAACGACCCCAAACACACCTCCAAGATGACCACTGCCTTGCTAAAGAAGCTGAGGGTAAAGGTGATGGGCTGGCCAAGCATGTCTCCAGACCTAAACCCTATTGAGCATCTGTGGGGCATCCTCAAAACGAAGGTATAGGAGTGCAAGGTCTCTAACATCCACCAGCTCTGTGATGTCGCCATGGAGGAGTGGAAGAGGACTCCAATGGCAACCTGTGAAGCTCTGGTGAACTCCATGCCCCAGAGGGTTAAGGTAGTGCTGAAAAATAATGGTGGCCACACAAAATATTGACACTTTGGGCCCAATTTGGGCATTTTCACTTAGGGGTGTACTCACTTTTGTTGCCAGTGGTTTAGACATTAATGGCTGTGTGTTGAGTTATTTTGATGGGACAGCAAATTTACACTGTTATGCAAGCTGTACACTCACTACTTTACATTGTAGCAAAGTGTAATTTCTTCAGTGTTGTCACATGAAAAGATTCAATAAAATATTTTCAAAAATGTGAGTGGTGTATTCACTTTTGTGAGATACTGTATATGGTGTTTGGCCTTTTATTTCCCATTTGTGTATACACAACCTCATTGAACCTGTGAGCATTGGATGAAGGCAGCTTTGTTGGTTGTGACTAGGGTTGTCCCGATACCACTTTTTTAGGACCGAGTACAAGTACCGATACTTTTTTTCAAGTACTCGCCGATACCGATTACCGATACTTTTTTTTTAATGTCACGTGACAGTGTTTTTTTTTCATTTTTTTTTTTTTGTGGGGGGGGGGGGGGGGTGAACGTTGTATGTGTGTGTTATTTTTTTTTTTTTATAATTTTTATTTTTTACAATAATATTTCTTTTATTCTTTATTGTTTTTTTTTTTTTTTAATCAGCCCTTTTGGGGGGCTTTGGTGAGATATCAGGGGTCTTAACAGACCTCTGATATCTCCCCCTTGAGACAGAGAAAGAGACAGAGGATAGAGAATCCCCAGTCCCTTTCTCTGCAGCGTCAGCTGCACTGACAATTAAAGGAGAGAAGACAGCGGCTTCTCTCCATTCATAAACTGACACATTGTAATCACAGGAGATTACAATGTTTCAGTTATGTGAATGGACAGAGTCAGCTGACTCTATCCATACACAAAGGAAGGAGGGGGAGGACGGAGGAACGGAGGGGGAGAACGGAGGGGACAGATAAGAGCAGAACGGAGGGGACAGATAAGAGCAGGACGGAGGGGACAGATAAGAGCAGGACGGAGGGGACAGATAAGAGCAGGACGGAGGGGACAGCTGAGAGGCACAGAGGAACGGAGGGGGCATGGAGGAGGATGCAGTGACAATCAGCTGTGAGCGATCACCGCTGTCTGTCACTAAAGCAGCTGAAAGCCGCTGGGGGAGAATCTTGTAACTCCCCCACGCGCCGATCACAGCTGACAGTCAAGGTATCGGCAGAAGCATCGGGAGCATTTGCCCGAGTACAAGTACTTGGGCAAATGCTCGGTATCGGTGCCGATACCGATACTAGTATCGGTATCGGGACAACCCTAGTTGTGACATATTTACCTAGGGTCACTGGTTGCGGTGAACAAACAGTTGCTCCACCAAATAGGAATATTAACTATGGACAACTAGACATCTTGGAACTGTTCCAATTTTGGTTGTAATAATTTGTAAGGTGTCTTAAATCAAGTCTTGTTCCCAAAGTTGTCAACTTAAAAGTAAACAGAGCAAAATCCAAACATAGTAAATGTATGTTCATACTTAAGGTTGACAAGACATGGGACGTGGTCAGTTTCTCAATTAGTAATCACAAGTTTTCAGATCTTGAAAACATGCACTCCTTCATATGCTAGGCATTTAAAACAAATGTTGCAACCAAAGAGATGGGAGAATATAAGAATATTTTTAGCTCTTTTTCTCATGGATATTTAATTTGAAGAAGAAAATGTAAACTACTACAAGAATACATTGGGTAACATTCCCAGGTACATTCTATGTGAAGTGATCTTTTTTTATTACAACCTAGGCCGGTAGTTCTTAGCTGCTGGTTGAGACTGAGGCTACTGTAATATTGGTTGGATAAGCCTCTGCAGGTTATACACCCCAAGGATGCTGCATGATGTTAGGCAGATATACCAAAGTAGGGGGCTGCTATTGCTAGCCTCCCTCTGAAATGCTAGTTGTTGAGCTGTGGATGGATCTACCACTTTGTGAGTTCCAGGAAATCAAGTGCAAGAAAAGTAATATTCCTTATCTCTATGCTTGTTCCAAGTCATAACTCAGAAGACAATGAAACCATTGCATCACCACTGAAAACCAGGCAACTAACATAAAGAAACATTAAGGGAAGGAACAAGGGTAAAGGGGACTGTAAATGAGGCCAGTCATAAACATTAAATATACACATATGATAGTAATTTTATTACATGATAATAAAATACAATGCACAATATGCAAACATGATGGAATTGGGTAAAAACATTTAATTGAGTTGAGTCATATTGACTAATTCATCATAGTACCATAGGACTATGTAAGTAATAAATAACTTTTCATAGGTAAAATCAAGCACCAAACTTAATAACAGCAAGACAATCCAAAAGATAGTATTTAAGCATCCTATAACTCTACATGTTTCGTGAATTGATCTCTACTTCTTCAGGAGTAGATGCAGAAAAGGGAGTCTAACTAAAATAATTAAAAAATAATTCATGGGAGAGTGGCCTGGCAAGCGACCGCGATGGACGTGTGCTAGTGGAGCTCCCGGACCGACACAGCCTAAAGCCGGACAACCTGAGAGCACAGACCCGGAGATGGGCAAACTGACCCAGCAGACACCTCACTCCAGATCACGCCGCAACTCTGCAGCCCTTTCTGCCACTAGAAGCATTGCGGAACTCCTCAAAGCACAGCCGTCTCCACGAGGCAGCAGTACAGGCCTCAAGATGACGCGGGCTCCGCAAGACGAGGAGGACTTCAGTGAGGACTCACAATCGGCACAGGAGGATTCAGGTAGGGGACGCAACCGCTCTAACAAGCCCCTCACATATGCGGACATGTCCGGATTTGCCGCAGATATAAAATCTACATTCTCTGCCGCCATCACGGACCTGAAATCCAATTTACTCACACTGACAGACAAGATGGAGACTGTGGAGGCGGCGGGCAGGCACAGGGACAGGGCCATACACAGGTTGGAAAAGATCACTGACTCCCATGCTGAACAGTTCATTGAAATTTACAGACATTTAGAGGATCTTGACAACCGTGGGAGGAGGAACAACATTAAGGTGAGGGGGATCCCTGAAACTGTGGACTCTGACCAGATAATACCAGCATTACAGCGTGTCTTTAATTCACTGCTGGAAAGACAGGAAGACATGGACATTGAGTTCGTAAGAGCACACAGGGCCCTCAGAGCCAGGGGTCCAGATACAGCCCCCCCAAGGGATATAATCTGCTGCCTTCAAAGTTATCCACTCAAGGAAGATATCATGAGAAAGGCACGCAGAAATGATCAAATTGTTTTCAATGGTGAACATATTATGCTGTTTCAAGATCTCTCTCAAATTACTCTGAAAAACCGTAGAGCATTGCGTCTCCTCCTAGACAAACTCAGGGAACATGATATGCGTTACACGTGGCGCTTCCCTTTTGCTTTGGTGGTAACGCTGGCCGGAAAACAACACATCTTGCGCTCACCATCTGATTTAACAGATTTTTGTGCAGGACTGGGTTTAGACAGAGTGGAATTGCCTGAATGGTACCAGGAGTTTGCCCTTCCACCACTCACAAGAAGTCCCCACACCTCACCATCCTCCACACCGGAAAAGCAGTTCCCTAAGTGGATGAAACATGGCCGCGGCGGTGGTCAACACTCAGGAACACCAAATAGGAGACAAAACCTTCACGGGTCTCAAGCAGCGGAATGAGGCATTGTGCTTACAACCCTGGAGTCTGGCACTTCGACTCCTAACAATCCCTATCGTAGATTATGGATCTGGTTAATCACAATTTACTATTTTCCTAAATCCTCCACAGACAAGGTGGGGATATCAGAGGACTTACACTTATCTCTCATAAGCTAACGGACCTAGCTGTTACAGAATTTTCCTTAAGATACCAGTGATTGATCGGTTAATATTGCAAGATACTGTCTTTGGTCACGACACCTGACAACACTCTGACCCCTTCCACTTTGGGCTTTGAATGACACAAGACCCCCAGGAAGAAGTAATGCAGACGGTAGCATCCAAATAGAGTCAGAAGCCAGGGAAGGTAAGCTGGAATCCCTAGAGACAAGTAACTCTTTCCTAGCAAACCTTTCTACAGGGTTGATTCCCCAAGACATTATTTTTGGCCTAATTTTTAAGGCTGTGTCGTTCTTTTTAGTTCCATTTTGTTTGGTTTACACTTCCTAAGTCACGTTTTGATACATCTTTGAATTTATCCTATATAAAGGTCTCGTGGCTGGGACTTGTTCCAGACCACGACACCACTGATTGTGGCTTCTCCACCCACGTACCAATAAAGTACACCTGGGCCGGAGGTTCCACGACCTAGGTGCACTAACTGCTTTAGAAAAGTTGTTTATTATCTAAAGTAGATTTACCTGAAGAATTCCTCTGTTGTTATAGGATTCTCTATCTGTTTCTGAATCCAACTCTTTCTATTCTTTCTTCTATACCCCTCACTCTTCTATACCTGTATCTCTCTTGCGCTCTCTCTCCTTGGTCTACCAATCATTTCTGTAAACACTGAGTAACCCGGATTTGTTTTCACAAGAGTAAGATTGATATATCCCCCTCATATTTGACCTACAGAGATGGCTTTCTCGTCACTCGGGGGGAGGCCTATGATGATCTCGCACAATATCAAGGGACTGAACATCCCTGAGAAACGGGTGTCCCTTCTCAGAGAGCTGAAGAAAGGTAGGCCTCAATTTGTTTTCCTACAGGAAACCCACTTCCGAACCAACCAATTTCCTAAATTAACTAATGCATACTTCACCACAGCATACCACGCGACTAACGACTTAGCAAAAACCAAAGGGGTGACTATTCTACTTAGCAAAAACACCCCCTTTACCCTTACTGACAGATTGACAGATCCAGAGGGTCGCTATATCTTTATTAAGGGAACTTATGGAAACAGGACTGTGACGCTGGCTAACGTTTATTTCCCAAACTCTTCTCAGGTCACCTTCTGTCAGAAGGTCACTCGCAAACTCAAGGGCTTTGCAGAAGGGACACTAATAATGGGAGGAGATTTTAATGTCCCACTAAACCCTATCATGGACTCCTCCACTGGAAAGTCCTGCATTATGTACAGAGCCCTTAAAACAATCAAAAAGTGTTTAAGCACTCTACAATTAGTAGATACCTGGAGATTCCTCCATCCAGACACCCGAGATTTCACATTCCACTCTATTCCACACGATCGACACTTCCTCATTGATCACATTTACATCTCCCAAAGAGATCTACAGACAGTGACAGAGGCACACATCGGCATTCAGACGATTTCAGATCATGCACCTATATCCTTAGGGGTAGATCTGCTCTCCACACCACATAGGGCTAACACCTGGAGATTGAACACATCTTTACTGTCAGACCCGGACTTGCTCCCTCGTATTCGTGAAGCTATATCTGACTTTTTTTTTCTTAACAATACACAGAACATGGATCCGATGATGATATGGGAAGCACATAAATGCACAATTCGGGGGGAATTAATCAAGCTGGGTGCACAACGCAAAAAAAAGCAGGAAAAAGAAATTCGGGACTTGTCTGATAGAATACGCACACTAGAAGCCTCACACAAACAATCTTTGGCGGTTAAGACAGCTAAAGAACTGTTAGAAGCTAGAAAAACACTACAAGAGATAATTCACACCAAGACACAGAGATCAATATTTTTTTTAAAAAGAGTATACTATGAATCGGGAGACAAGACTGGACGGTTCTTGGCAAGGGCCCTGAGAGAGGCTTGCTCCAATAACGTCATATCTGGCATTAGATCGCCGGGTGGGACATTGGAAGTAACCCCAGAAGTCATTGCGTCACAGTTCCACAACTATTACTCCAAACTTTACAATTTACCACAACAACACAGACCCCCCACAATACAAACTGACAGAATGCAGGCCATACAGGACTACCTGAATGATAGCAGTTTACCACGGCTAGAAGTGGAGGAGACAACGCCCCTAGAAAGTCAGATAACGATAGCTGAAGTTCAGGGGACAATCAAAGGACTTAAGTCAGGAAAGAGCCCAGGCCAGGACGGCTTCACATCCACCTACTACAAAACATTTCATGACATTTTATCTGCCCCATTGGCAAGAGCACTGAACTCCCTCTCCTCCCCCAGACAGGTACCCACGGACTTTCTTTCAGCCCATATAACGGTGATACATAAAAATGGTAAAGACCCAACAGAGTGCCCAAGCTACAGACCCATTTCGTTATTGAATCTAGACCTCAAACTATTATCTAAAATACTTGCTAATAGACTAAAGCCACTCCTATCTTCCTTAATAGGACCAGATCAAGTGGGTTTCATGCCAGGAAGAGAGGCAAGAGACAATATTATCAAGGCCTTGCTCCTGACGCATGCAGCGCACTCACGGGGCATCGAGGGCCTTCTCCTGTCCACGGACGTGGAGAAGGCCTTCGATCGGATTTCCTGGGACTACATGTTGGCAGTTTGTCGCCATGTAGGGTTGGGAACACACATGATGACTTGGATCACAGCTTTGTATCAGAACCCTTCTGCCAGGATGAAAGTAAATGGCATGCTGTCAGACAGGGTCCAGATATCGAATGGGACCAGACAAGGATGTCCCCTATCACCGTTGCTGTTTATTCTGTCATTAGAGCCCTTTATCAGGAAGGTAAACAAGAACCAATCCATATCAGGTTTTGAAGTAGCTAATAGAACTTACAAGACAGCAGCTTATGCAGACGATCTCTTATTTTTCCTGACCAAACCCCATACCACAATCCCAAACCTATTGGAAGAATTCGCACATTATGGTTACATATCTAACCTCAAAATTAATTACTCTAAATCTGAGGCAATGAATGTTACGCTTCCAGATGATACACTCTCCAGAGCTCAGGGGACCTGTTCGTTCCGCTGGGTTGCAGGTGTACTCAAGTATCTGGGGGTTTCATTACCTTCGAGACTGACGAAGACTTATGAAGAGAACTTTCCCCCTTTGCTAAAAAACATTGCCTCAGACTTACAGAACTGGAACTCAAAATTTTTCTCTTGGTTCGGAAGGGCGGCCATTCTTAAAATGACCATTCTTCCACGACTACTGTATCTTTTGAGATCACTACCTGTTAGGATCCCACTGCATTTTTTCAAACAATTACAATCAACTCTCACACGCTTCCTTTGGAGACATAAATGACCCAGAGTATAAATTCACCCTTCTAGCTAGACCCAAGGAGTGAGGTGGAATGGGCTTACCACATTTCCACAATTATTACCTAGCCTCTCACCTTACTAGGGTGATTGATTGGCACTGTCATGATAAATCAAAAGATTGGGTCCAGTTGGAAGAAGCTCTGACCTCGGACACGCTTAGGTTTTCCCACTGGCGGGGACCACCATGGAGGCCTTTCAGACGGTGATTAAGAAATATGACTTAACGACACAACTGAGCCCATTGACACCTATACAGAATAATCCAGATTTTGTCCCTGGTTTGGTGGGTGTAAGCTTTCAAGCGTTGGACCCATCAAAACTACTGACCGCAGGAGACTGCATCAGAAATGATAGGGTTAAAGACTATTCAGTGCTGAAAGAGGATAACAATCTGACCCACTTACCCAGATGGTCATATTTCCAACTACGCAGCTTCATTACGGATAAGACTAAACAACCCCACTTTCAAAGACCTATGACACAACTGGAGACAGTGTGCCCTGGAGGAGATGACTTTGCCAGGGCGACCTCTGCCGCATACTCCTGGCTTCAACACCCTACAACAACTACTGAGGACAGATTCAGAATAAAATGGTCCAGAACACTACAGAAAGATATCACTGACAATCAATGGCTGACAGCTTGTACGTTAGCACATAAATGTTCCATCAGTACTAAAACTCAGGAGACGGCCTACAAACTTCTGACTCAATGGTACGCCACACCCCATAAACTTAAAACATGGTTTCCAGAGGCCTCTGACAGATGCTGGCGATGCAACAGGGAGACAGGTACACATTTGTTGGCAATGCCCAATACTTGAAACTTTCTGGACAGGAGTGAAGAATATCATACGGCAGATTACGGAGACTAGAATCACTTTAGATGCAGCATGCTGCCTACTCCACATTTCTAACTTTCCTTATAGAAGGTACAAAAAATCCTTAACGAAGCACTTCCTAAATGCCGCTAAGGCCTTGATTCCGTTACGCTGGAAGAGTACTCAGGCTCCTTTGGTAAAAGAGTGGTTGCGAAAAGTCACCGAGATCTGTCGTATGGAAGATTTACTGGCCCAAACCTCAGATGACATAGAAAGATATCACAAATCATGGACCCCCTGGTTCCATTTCAGGGTTACACCAACATATGACCAATTAATGAATATTTAATATCCCTTTGAGTACTGGTTTCCCTTGACACTCATGTGTAAAACCAAAGTGTGCTATGGTGACCAAGGAGAGAGAGATATTATTACTTCATAGACTAACTCTAATCTCTTATTCCTCCTCTACTTTTTCTACTTTCCCTTTACTACTCTATACCTCTCTTTGAACAACAAAAATTGTGCTTCTATGCAAAGAATTCAAAGCTATATAATAGAAATGTTAGATGTCATACTAGTTAATTTGATCCAATTATCTAACTGGTTGAAACAAGAGATAACTTTAATAGCAATTTCTTTTCTGTTCAACTCCAGTTTGGACTGTAGGCCTACACGATTTATAGTCTGTATTCCGTAAGTTAATTCAGATGGTTGCTATTATACTTGATGTTAATTAGATGCTATGGACACATATTTCAGATTAACAATGTAAAGTGGCTTTGATTGTTAAACCTCATTAACCTTTAATAAAACTCTTTAATGGAAAAAAAAAAAAAAAATTCATATATATTTCAGGAAGGATATTAGAGGGGTAAATACCCCAATACTTACATACCAGCTCAATAAGAAAAAGAAAAGAGAGATTCTGGCAACCCTGTGCTTGAGAGGAGCGTCGGATAGTGTCCGCCACGGGGACTGAGGCGGCGAAAACCCAGGAGGTTCCCAAAGGGAGGGCTGAACAGCGGACCAAGCATTCACGTCCAGGAGTGTTACTATAGAATAGATGGGAGATAATATAATAACCATAAAAATATTTAAAAATATATACGACAGGTCTAGCTGTAGCCATGGAAGATAACCATAAAGGGGAGGTATAGGAGTATAACCCCAAACCCAGGAACAAAACCCACATAGAAAAGAGAAAATAGGGGTTATCCCACAGATCTTACATACCCAAATTCATAGTTATATGTGCCAGAAAACGTCAGGGAGCCAGAGATGAGAGTAGTAGAACAGCAAGCAGGATCTGGAGCAAATCTTTAACAGGAACACAGGAGAGTGTCTCTAGAGATGTGACCAAGGCGAAGGCAGAGATCATCTGGACTGGACGGCTTAAGTAGGCAGGACTGATGAGCAGAATATCATTAACAGGTGAGTCACTGTGGAGAGATAGGAGCTGGCAATTAGCCAACAGCTGAGCGGCCAGCTTTGAGAAGGAAGGGCTAAGCCCAGCCCTGACAGTACCCCCTCCTCAATGACCCCTCCCCCTATGAAGACCACCAGGCTTGAGGGGAAAATGTCTATGGAAATCACGGAGGAGGACAGGGGTGTGTACATCCGAGGATGAGACCCAAGAGCGTTCCTCCAGACTGTACCCTTTCCAATTCACCAGGTACTGTATGCACCCACGGAACCTATGGGAGTCAACAATGGACTGTACTTCATACTCCTCATGGTTCACAACCTGTTCAGGGTGAGAACGAGGCACAGAGGTGGTAAATTAGTTTTAATAAGGAGACATGAAATGCATTTGAGATTCACATAGTAGAAGGAAGGTCTAATGCGTAAGCCACTGGGTTAATCCTTTGAAGAATACAAAAAGGCCCAATAAACCAAGGTGCAAACTTCAGAGAGGGAACACGAAGTCAGAGGTTGTGAGATGACAGCCAGACCCTGTCCCCAACCTGGTAGGAAGGGGCAGGCAAGCGTCTGTGGTCAGCATAGAGTCTGTACCTATCATTAGCATGTCGCAAAGCCTCCTGGATTTGTGCCCAAGTGGAACAAAGACTACGGAGATGCTCCTCTAATGCAGGAATACTCTGCGGAACAAATGAGTCAGGCAACATGGAAGGTTGGAAACCAAAGTTCGTCATAAATGGGGACAATCGGGAAGTAGAATTCAAGGCACTATTGTGAGCAAACTCCACCCATGGTAAGAGGTCTGAAAAGTTGTTATGATGGTCAGAAATATAGCAACGTAGGAATTGCTCCAAGGACTGCTTGGCTCATTCTGCGGCCCCATTAGACTGCGGGTGATACACAGAGGAGAAAGCAAGCTGAATTCCCAACTGTGCACAAAAGGCTCGTCAGAACCGGGACACAAACTGACAACCCCTGTCCAAGACAATCACCTTGGGTAGCCAATGTAAGCGAAAGATCTCCCAAACAAAAATGGAAGCCAGTTCCTTAGAAGTGGGCAACTTCTTAAGTGGAATACAATGGGACATTTTCGAGAACTGGTCAACCACCATAAGAATAACTGTGTTGCCCTGGGAGTCGGGTAACTCCACAATGAAATCCATAGACAGGTGGGTTCAGGGCCTCTCTCCATTAGGAATGGGTTGTAGGAGGCCCACTGGAAGGTGTTGTGAAGTCTTACTCTGAGCACACACGGAACAGGCAGCTACGAAGGCGGTTACATCAGCACGTAGACTAGGCCACCAGAATTGATGGGAAATGGCCCAAAAGAGTTGATTCTTCCCAGGGTGGCCAGCAGCCTTGGGAGAATGGTAAGTTTGGAGCATGGCAGTACGGAGACTCTCTGGGACAAAGCAGCCGTCACAAGGTTTCTCAGGAGGAGCATGGACCTGAGCAGCAAGAATTTTGTCACCCAAAGGAGAAGTGAGACTGGTGCGAACCATAGCCAGAATACGATCAGGAGGAATCACAGGTACCAGAACGGACTCCATCTTGGAAGTGGAGGAAAATTGTCGTGACAAAGCGTCAACTCTTACATTCTTCGTACCGGGTAAGAATGAGACAATGTAATTGAAACTAGACAAGAAAAGAGCCCTTCTGGGAGACAAGAATGTGAAATTCTTATGGTCAGTAAGAACGAGAACTGGCGCAGTGGTACCTTCGAGGAGATGTCTCCATTCTTTCAGGGCTAAAATGATCGCTAACAGCTCTTTGTTACCAATCTCGTAATTGCACTCCGTAAGTGACAATTTCTTGGAAAAGTAGCGACAAGGATGCATAGCGCTCCGAGGTAGGAGTTGAGACAGGAGGGCGCCAACTCCAGTCTCAGAAGCATCAACCTCAAGGATAAAAGGTAACGTAGGATTAGGATGTTCCAACACAGGAGCAGAAACAAAGGCAGCCTTGAGACTCTCAAAGGCCTTAATGGACTCAGGAGACCAACTCTGTGGGTTACCGTCCTTTCTGGTCATATCAGTCAGGGGCTTGACCAGAGATGAGAAGTTGCGAATAAACTTCCGATAATAGTTGGCAAAGCCAAGAAAATGCTGCAAAGGACGTAAACCCATGGGTCGGGGCCACTATAGGACTGCTAAAAGTTTCTCTGGGTCCATTGAAAAACCAGCAGTGGAAATGACATAACCCAGGAATTTAACCTGTTCACGATGGAATTTGCACTTCTCCAATTTACAATAGAGATTGTTCTCTCTTAGTTTCTGAAGCACATGACAGACATCTGTGTGGTGGCTCTCCAGAGACTTGGAAAATATGAGGATATCGCTGAGATAAACCACCACACATAACTGCAACAAATCTCAAGGGACGATGTACTCATAATGGCCTGTTCTAGTATTAAATGCAGTTTTCCACTCTTCGCCCTCCTTAATCCTCACGAGATTGTATGCCCCTCTCAAATCAAGCTTCGTGAAAAACGTTGCTCCCTTGAGACGGTCAAATAACTCAGTAATCAATAGAATCGGATAGGCATTCTTAATCGTGAAATGATTGAGATCCCTATAATTAATGCAAGGTCTCAGTTCACCACTCTTCTTCTTCACAAAGAAAAAACCAGCACCAGCAGGAGACGAGGATTTGTAGATGAAACCTTGAGAAAGTGCGTCTGCAACATATCCCTCCATGGCCTTATCCTCCAAGACTGACAAAGGGTATACCCGGCCATGAGGGGGTATGGCACCAGGTTGAAGGTCAATTGCGCAATTATACGACCGGTGTGGAGGCAAACTACCGGCTTGACCTTTGTCAAAGACATTGCTAAACTCGCGGTACTCCTCTGGCAGGGAGGAGAGCGAAGAGGTGCACAGGACCTTGGTTACCTTCTGGAAGCATGTCTTACTACATTGTGGCGACCAGGAGAGAACCTCAGCATGGAGTCAAAAGAGGGGTTGTGCCTCTGTAACCAAGGATAACCAATAACCAATAGAAACTTGGGTGAGGAAATAACTTGGAATTGGATTATCTCATGGTGAAGAGCCATTATGGCAATGGACAACAGAACAGTCTCATGAGTCACATGGGAAGGATGTAGAGGTCTCCCATCAAGAGCCTCAATGGCAAGTGGAGTGTCACACAGCTGCAGCGTAATCGAGTGCTTCGATACAAAGGCAGCATCAATGAACAGGCCTGCAGCCCCAGAGTCGATTAGAGCATGGGAGGTGTGGGAGACAAGGGTGGGACTGCAAAGTTCGGAGACAAATATACAGGAGGCTTCCGCAAGCGCTCCTTAAAAGGGAGTCTTTCTCTGAGTCTGGAGTCAATGAGGATGGCAAATGCGATCAACTTCTCAAGCTCAGTGGGTATACCTCAGGCTGCTATCTCATCCTTGATGGTATCCTAGAGACCATGAGAAAAAGCAGCCACGAGGCCCTCGTTGTTCCAAGCAACCTCTGCTGCCAGAGTACAGAATGCAATGGCCTAATCGGCAACAGTTCTCGTACTCTGTTTGATGGACATGAGGCACTTGGCAGCAGAAGCAGAGCGTGCGGGAATGTCAAATACCCTTTTAAAAGAAGCCACAAACTCAGGGTAACTTAAGACAGCAGGTTTTTGTGTCTCCCATAGAGGGTTTGCCCAGGCCAAGGCTCCCTCAGAAAGCAAAGATATCACGGAACCTACTTTGCTTCTGTCCGTGGGAAACGCCTGGGGCAGCATCTCAAAGTATATCACAACCTGGTTGAGAAACCCTCTGCATTTGACTGGATTGCCCCCAAATCACTGGGGAAGCGGAGCGAAACCAGACATACCTCTTATATAATTGGCATTTGCGTATGTATTCACCCCCTTTGTTATGAAGCCCATAAAAAGCTCTGGTGCAACCAATTACCTTCAGAAGTCACATAATTAGTGAAATGATGTCCACCTGTGTGCAATCTAAGTGTCACATGATCTGTCATTACATATACACACCTTTTTGAAAGGCCCCAGAGGCTGCAACACCTAAGCAAGAGGTACCACTAACCAAACACTGCCATGAAGACCAAGGAACTCTCCAAACAAGTAAGGGACAATGTTGTTGAGAAGTCAGGTTTAGGTTATAAAAAAATATCCAAATCTTTGATGATCCCTAGGAGCACCATCAAATCTATCATAACCAAATGGAAAGAACATGACACAACAGCAAACCTGCCAAGAGACGGCTGCACACCAAAACTCACGGACCGGACAAGTAGGGCATTAATCAGAGAGGCAGTACAGAGACCTAAGGTAACCCTGGAGGAGCTGCAGAGTTCCACAACAGAGACTGGACTATCTGTACATAGGACGACATTAAGCCGTACGCTCCATATAGTTGGGCTTTATGGCAGAGTGGCCAGAAGAAAGCCATTACTTTCAGCAAAAAACAAAATGGCACGTTTTGAGTTTGCGAAAAGGCATGTGGGAGACTCCCAAAATGTATGGAGGAAGGTGCTCTGGTCTGATGAGACTAAAATTGAACTTTTTGGCCATCAAAGAAAACGCTATGTCTGGCGCAAACCCAACACATCACATCATCCAAAGAACACCATCCCCACAGTAAAGCATGATGGTGGCAGCATTATGCTGTGGGGATGTTTTTCAGCAGTCGGGACTGGGAAACTGGTCAGAGTTGAGGGAAAGATGGATGGCGCTAAACACAGGGATATTCTTGAGCAAAACCTGTACCACTCTGTGTGTGTTTTGAGACTAGGATGGAGGTTCACCTTCCAGCAGGACAATGACCCCAAACACACTGCTAAAGCAACACTTGAGTGGTTTAAGGGGAAATATGTAAATGTGTTGGAATGGCCTATTCAAAGCCCAGACCTCAATCCAATAGAAAATCTGTGGTCAGGTTCAAAGATTGCTGTTCACAAGCGCAAACCATCCAACTTGAAGGAGCTGGAGCAGTTTTGCAAAGAGGAATGGGCAAAAATCCCAGTGGTAAGATGTGGCAAGCTCATAGAGACTTATCCAAAGCGTCTTGGAGCTGTGAGAGCCGCAAAAGGTGGCTCTACAATGTATTAACTTTAGGGGGGTATATAGTTATGCTCATTGACCTTTTCTGTTATTTTATCCTATTTGTTGTTTGCTTCACAATAAAAAAAACATCTTCAAAGTTGTGGGCATGTTCTTTAAATTACAGTGGGGCAAAAAAGTATTTAGTCAGCCACCGATTGTGCAAGTTCTCCCACTTAAAAAGATGAGAGAGGCCTGTAATTGTCATCATAGGTATACCTCAACTATGAGAGACAAAATGTAAAAACAAATCCAGACAATCACATTGCCTGATTTGGAAAGAATTTATTTGCAGATTATGGTGGAAATTAAGTATATTGTCAATATCAAAAGTTCATCTCAATATTTTGTTATATATCCTTTGTTGGTAATGACGGAGATCAAACGTTTTCTGTAAGTCTTCACAAGGTTGTCACACACTGATGCTGGTATGTTGGCCCATTCCTCCATGCAGATCTCCTCTAGAGCAGTGATGTTTTGGAACGGTCACTGCGCAACACGGACTTTCAACTCCCTCCAAAGATTTTCTATGGGGCTGAGATCTGGAGACTGGCTAGGCCACTCCAGGACCTTGAAATGCTTCTTACAAAGCCACTCCTTCATTGCCCGGGCGGTGTGTTTGGGATCATTGTCATGCTGAAAGACCCAGCCATGTTTCATCTTCAATGCCCTTGCTGTTTGGAGGAGGTTTGCACTCAAAATCTCATGATATATGGCCCCATTCATTCTTTTATGTACACGGATCAGTCGTCCTGTTCCTTTTGCAGAGAAACAGCCCCAAAGCATGATGTTGCCACCCCCATGCTTCACAGTAGGTATGGTGTTCTTTGGTTGCAACTCAGCATTTTCTCTCCTCCAAACACGACGAGTTGTGTTTCTACCAAACAGTTCTACTTTGGTATCATCTGACCATATGTCATTCTCCCAATCCTCTTCTGGATCATCCAAATGCTCTCTATCAAACCTCAGACGGGCCCAGACATGTACTGGCTTAAGCAGGGGGACACGTCTGGCGCTGCAGGATCTGAGTCCCTGGCGGCGTAGTGTGTTACTGATGATAGCCTTTGTTACGTTGGTCCCAACTCTCTGCAGGTCATTCACTAGGTCCCCCCGTGTGGTTCTGGTATTTTTGCTCACCGTTCTTGTGATCATTTTGACCCCATGGGGTGAGATCTTGCATGGAGCCCCAGACTGAGGGAGATTATCAGTGGTCTTGTATGTCTTCCATTTTCTTTTTTTTTAACAAGAAAATGTCTTCTATTTTCTAATTACTGTTCCCATAGTTGATTTCTTCACACCAAGCTGCTTGCCTATTGCAGATTCAGTCTTCCCAGCCTGGTGCAGGTCTACAATTTTGTTTCTGGTGTCCTTCGACAGCTCCCTGATCTTCACCATAGTGGAGTTTGGAGTGTGACTTTTTGAGGTTGTGGACAGGTGTCTTTTATAGTGATAACAAGTTCAAACAGGTGCCATTAATACAAGTAATGAGTGGAGGACAGAGGAACCTCTTAAAGGAGAAGATACAGGTCTGTGAGAGCCAGAAATCTTGCTTGTTTGTAGGTGACCAAATACTTATTTTCCACCATAATTTGCAAATAAAATATTTCAAAAATTAGACAATGTAATTGTCTGGATTTGTTTCCACATTTTGTCTCTCATGGTTGAGGTAAACCTATGATGACAATTACAGGCCTCTCTCATCTTCTTAAGTGGGAGAACTTGCACAATTGGTGGCTGACTAAATACTTTTTTTCCCCACTGTAAATTATGCAAATCCTCAAACAATCCATGTTAATTCCAGGTTGTGAGGCAACAAAACACGAAAAATGCCAAAGGGGTGAATACTTTTACAAGGCACTGTAGGAGGTCACCGCCCTACCTTTTTACCTCGCCCAACTAGAGAATGATTTGCATCCATTAAGAAAATGCAAAGCATTTTCTACATGATGCCTGTGCTGAACCGATGACCTCCTATGTTCAGAATGCATCAACCTGGTCATTCAGCATGAGACCCGGAAGCGAGTGGAGATGACTGGACCAGCAATGTCTTCTTAAGTGATTTCTGGTTCCACGGGCATTGGCCAGGTATGGTATATAGATCGTTACAAGCTGGACCAATGTAACTATATATAAATTATCCAAACCTGGAATTCCTCTTCAACTTGGCTATCCAAAACTGGAAAAAAGGTTTTGGTTATTTAGACAAATATACACACTCACACAATTTTTTTTTTATAAAGCTCTATCTAAACATTTATCATTATTGTATGAAGAACAAATGTTGCAGCAGTATGTTTAGAACTTCCTTCTAGGAGATGAAAACCACAACCCTGTCTGTTGCATTATGTATAACATTTTAAAAATCTGGGGTGCAATGGGAAATCACAGCTTGTTTTAGCAATTAGAGGCATTTGCTTATTTTCTTCAAGGAGATGAGTTTTTTTTTATTGCTTTCATTTCCTGGCCAAGGAGATCTTTAAGGAATTCCAGACATATAACAGACAGTTATCTCACTTTGCATGAATGCTTCTTTTATAAGTCATGTCTTCTCTTTATTCTAAATGTGAATGAACTGGTCACTCAGCACATGTTCACACTAAAAGAAACTGTAAATGCATAACAGGCATTCAAAAATATGCTAACCACTGTAATACATTTCACCGCTTAGATATATTTAGGAGTATGGTTTGTTAAATGTCTGAAATAAAGAAAAAAGAAAACAGAAAGGCTGACTGCATTTCTAAAATTGGTTGTAAAATTTTTGTTATTATACAAATGTTCATACTTTTTGTTAAAACCTAATTCAAAAATATTGCAATTAGAAATAAGAAAAGAGACGTAGAAAAAACTATTATTTTGACCATTTTTTTTTTTTTTAGAATAAAGATTTATTCATTTTGAGTACTTACAGAAAATAGGTGCATAAGCACACAAAGACAATAGCATATTGGCATGGTTCAGCTAGACCACAGTAAGTAAAAAAAACATCCGATCAAATTTAGCCAGTGCAATGAGTGCATTACCAAATCCTGTACGGTACAACATGTGGAATGTCGTGGAAGACTTATTGGTGTGGACCTGTCATGATTATGATCGATAATCATCATCACAGAGACATCTCTCTGTGGTTCTGGGATAAAGGAGAAGAGAAACAGGATAGAAAAGCACGCAGTGAGAACAGTAGCTAAACGAGTTGATGAAGACAAAGGGGGATTGTTTCCATAGTATCTTTTATTTTATTTAAAATCTAAACTTTATACGGTACTGCCCTGGTTTCCACAAACACTAAGAAAATTACTTACGGTATATTTGTAAAGTATTTTCATCACTAAGCCCTACCTATGTTTGCTTTGCTGTCCCTCCAAATCACCCCACTGATCATACTCCTTTACTTTTTTTTCCCGGTTTTATGAAGACCCATGAGCCCCTATCAGTTCCCTGCTGAGCTGGAAACACCCCAAGGGGCAAAACTAGTCAGATTTCTTCAGATGAGGTAAGCTGTGGTCCAGTGCTATTTGAACATTTATCTCATGCTAAAAAAAAGTTGAAAATGGCTGGTCTACCCTAAAAAATCACTACACACACCTCCGAGATTCAAAAGAAACAACATTTATTTGTTAGGAATATGGTATTTTCATGAACTTTTGACTGAGGTTTTGGACTTATTCATACACAGTGAGCACCTTGTTTTACATGGTTCAAATTTGTAAGCATTTGTTTAAATTTGTACTCAGATCTGTATAAATTTGTATTACTTTAACCACTTTAGCTTTCATACTTTTATGAATCAGAGCGATTTTTATATTTTCCCTTCAGTGATAATTTTGATATTACTTTAGATAATAAGTAATATATACAATGTTTTTTGGGGACAAACTAGGCTTTCTTTTAGCAATATTGTCTCACAAAAATTATTTTTATTTTCTCTATAAACAAAAAATAAAATAAAAAAAGGATTTGTTTCTATTTTGCCCAGGGTTACTGTAGTTTAAACAAAAGCAGTTCTGCTGTAAATATAAAGTATATGTTTCATTCTAACATTTGTCTTCTTTTAAATTATACAAAAATGATGTTTCTGGTATATGGCATGGCAAATGTATTTATGAATTTTATTTAAAAAATGCTTTTTTTGCAATGCTGAACAAATGACAAACAAAACTAACAATGTAAAAAAAAATAGAAATAAAAAAAAATCAGCAGATAAATAATATCTGAGAGGTGAAGGGGAGTGTGGAATTAATTGCTTATTATGGTCAGCTAAGGATTAAGATAATGGATTTGTCACGGAACGTCCCACTGCTACTATGGCAAATACAGGGTCCTCAGAGTCTGTGTGTCCTGGGGGACAAGGACCCTAAGCCAAAGTAACAACACCTCAAGGGTACCCCAAATGCCAGGGCCCATAATCTGTAGGCAAGAGGCTCACATTCAGTCCCCTCCAAAAGCCTCTATCCCGGGTGAGTCTGTCACAGGATTCAATAAGATGCTTTAGCTTTACCCCAAGATTCAGAGCATTATTTTACCAATGATCTTGCAATGCTTTGTGTATGCAATCTTGACCATAAAGACTGTGAATAAATGGGCCACAATGATTTGTCTTCCATGGAAGTCTGACAAGTCACCTATTTTACTGACTAATTTTTGAGAGAGTTGCTGAACACAACACTGTTATACAACCTAGAGACCATAGACCAGTGTTTCTCAACTCCAGTCCTCAAGGCGCCCCAACATGTCATGTTTTCAGATTGTCCATTATTTTGCACAGGTGATTTGATCAGTTTCACTGCCTTAGTAATTACCCGGCCGTTTCATATGAGGGAAATCCTAAAAGCATGACCTGTTGGAGCGCCTTGGGGACTGGAGTTGAGAAACACTGCCATAGACAAAGAAAAGGTAGACACATTATAATTGCAATTTGAAAGACCTTTAATAGAGTTTTTTGTTAGATTATTGTATTGTGTCTGTACAGTTACCAAAGTAAGGCATAATTTGATTCCCCTAGGAATCTTCCATCACATTTCTAAATATGGTCACCTCAAACAACTGTTCATGTTTAGGCCTATTGAAAATATGATAGGCTGTATACACCTATTATGCCAACTAATAAAAAAGAAAAGAAAAAAACAGTGATTGCAAAAGGGTGACTTACCTGTCTAATCACTATTTCCATTCAGAAGCTGAGCTTAGCTGGTTGCATCTGCAGCTAGCTCACAAATATTAGATCCTTCCCCAACTTAGCAGTTTATTGTCTACATTCACCTTTATGAGTCATTTGATGTGTGCTCTTTTTCTCGCATAGTTAAGAAAACACAATTAGAAAAGTAAGACATAGACTAATTCAAACTAATTTAATTAGACAGAAAATGAACGCCAAGTGTTCTTAATTTGAGGGTCAGTGGAAAGGGCTTTGCTGAAGAGTCTGTATCCTCCTGACTTGGATTAATAATGAGATTAGTGTACAGCATACATGACCTATTTTCTACACTGCTTTATTCTCTAACATGCCAAGCCAAATGTGCCAAGGTTTACAAATCGAGTAAGACTTGTTAACTGTAAAGTAATACTTATGTATTAATTATTTTGTAAAAATCATATAAATAAAGGACTAAGATTGCAACTTCAAGTGAATTTATATTAAGAAAGTCATTGTCTTTATTGTTGATATGTAACTATATAACATGGTGAAAACGTAACTTTTTAAATACTGTTACTGTTGTTCATAATTTTGCCAACATATCCTAAAATAATCTTATAGGAAAGAAAGACAAAATAGGTTTGAAGATGTGGATATGCCTTGCAGGCCTACAAGACCTGTCTGCTATAACTAAATTTAGAGTATAATGATAAGCTTGGTAGAGCTATGCATAGTAGTTATTATTAATAGTAGTATTAACTGCTTCCGGACTAGCCGCCATAGTTATAATGCGGCAGGTTGGCTCCCCTGCAAGAGCCGTCATAGCTGTATGTCGGCACTTTAAGACGCCTCCGGCGGTGCGCGCTGTACGAAGCGTGTCCCCGGAGCCAATGTGAGTGCCCGTAGGGCCCGATGACCCCCGGGCACCCGCGATTGCTCGTTACAGAACAAGAACAGGAATGTGTGTGTGTAAACAAATCCCGGTTCTCTCAGGGGGTTGAGACAGATTGTGTATTTATACTAAGTATGACCACTGATCTCTCTCCTCCCCTAGTCAGTCCCATCCCCCCTACAGTTAGAACACACCTAGGGAACACAGTTAACCCCTTGATCACCCCCTAGTGTTAACCCCTTCCCTGTCATTTATACAATAATTAGTGCATTTTTATAGCACTGTCGCTGTATAAATGTCACTGGTCCCAAAAATGTGTCAAAAGTGTCCAATTTGTCCGCCGCAATATCGCAGTCCCGATAAAAATCGCAGATCACCGCCATTACTAGTAAAAAAAATAATAATAAAAATGCCATAAATCTATTCCCTATTTTGTAGACGCTATAACTTTTGCACAAACAAATCAATATACGATTATTGCGATTTTTTTTACCAAAAATATGTAGAAGAATACATATCGGCCTAAAATGAGGAATTTTTTTTTTTTTTTTAATTGGGATATTTATTGTAGCAAAAAGTAAAAGATATTCAGTTTTTTTTTCTTTTTCAAAATTGTCGCTTTTCTTTTGTTTATAGCACAAAAAATAAAAAACGCAGAGGTGATAAAATACCACCAAAATAAAGCTTTATTTGTGGGATAAAAAGGACGTCATATTTGTTTGGGTACAGCATCGCCCGGCCGTGCAATTGGCAGTTAAAGCGACGCAGTGCCATATCGCCAAAAATGGCCTGGTCATTGAGCAGCCAAATATTCCAGGGCTGAAGTGGTTAAACACACTGTGTAGCCTTGAAATTGTAATTCATTTATTCCTATGAAAATTAATTTGAGGACATGGAAACTTAGGCTGGCTATAGATGGCCACTGCCAGTTATCACCATGAGTAAATGATGAGCAGTAGGATATTTGTCAGCCTCTCCTTACATATCTACCTGCTGGTTTCTTCTTTCCCATTCAGCTGCCAAACTGATGTAGTATAAGCATTCTGAGAATCTTTTCTGCAAAGAAATGTGGTCAAGGTACATGAAGACTTTCAAAAACATTGGACTTTGTCCTGTTTCTAAAAACTGTCAGGTGTCTATGATAGGGAGCCCTTGTAGATCGCCAACTCCGGGTTTTCTAGGGCACGGAATCTAAGCCTCAGCCTGCTTCATCACCAGGGCCCCTGTTAGTGGGGATGGACTTGCAGTAAGCTGGAACCAGGATGCAGCTCCCAGGTACGCCCAGCTGAGGATGCAGTGACCACTAGCGTGCGCAGAGTGCATCGGCAAGAGGCAGAAGGAAATCCAGGAAACAAGCCTAGGTCAAGGTGGGTGGCAGGCAAAAATAGACAGTATGTTCTGCTTTTTCCTGGAACTGGAAATCCCTGGAACTGACCGTACTGGTGTAAACTATGCCATTGGAAACCATATGACCTACTTTCCATGCGTTTCTGATGCAGAAAAAAAAACACACTGGACCGCATGTGGTGTGAACATACGGTTTTATGTGTATTCTGTATAGAGTTTTCTGAATCTTATATTATTCCATCATTTAAAAATTCATTTAAAAATCCTTTAGGTTGTAACATGAAAGAATTCTTCTATATAATAACATACGTCTGATTTGTCTAGATGTTTTGTTTTCCTGTTTCCACTGATCATCCTTGAGATGTTTATACAACTTGATTGGAGTCACCCTGTGGTAAATTCAGTTGATTTGGAAAGGCACACACCTATCTATATAAGGTCCCACAGTTAACAGTGCAATTCAGAGTACAAACCAAGCCATGAAGTCTAAGGAACTGTCAATAGACCTCCGCGACCGGATGGTATCTAATTTTCTGCAGCATTGAAGGTCCCAATGAGCACAGTGGCCTCCATCATCGTGGAAAGAATGAAAGAAGTTTGGAACCACAAGGACTTGTCCTAGAATGGGCCATCTGGCCAAACTGAGCAATTGGGGGAGAAGAGCCTTAGTCAAAGAAGGGACCAAGTGGTCACTGTGACAGAGCTCCAGCGTTTCTCTGTGGAGAGAGGAGAACCTTGCAGAAGAGCAACCATCTCTGCAGCACTCCACCAATCAGGCCTGTATGCTAGAGGGACCAGACGGAAGCCTGCCTGGAGTTTGCCAAAAGGCACCTGAAGGATTCTCAGGCCATGAGAAACAAAATTCTCTTTTCTGATGAAACAAAGATTGAACTCTTTGGCCTGAATGTCAAGCTTGATGTCTGGAGGAAATTAGGCACCGCTCATCACCTGGCCAATACCATCTCTACAGTGAAGCGTGGGGGTGGCAACCTCATGCTGTAGGGATGTTTTTTAGCTGCAGGAACTGGGATACTACTAAGAATAGAGGGAAAGATGGATGCAGTAAATGTACAGAGACATCCTTGATAAAAAAACCTAACCACACAGCCAAGATATGAAAGGAGTGACTACAGGACAACTCTGTGAATGTCCTTGAGTGGCCCAGCCAGAGCCCAGACTTGGACCAGATTGAGCTTTTTCTAGAGAGATCTGAAAATGGCTATGAACTGACACTCCCCATCCAACCTGATGGAGCATAAGAGGTCCTGCAAAGAAGAATGGGGGACACTGCCCAAAAATAGGTGTGCCAAGCTTGTAGCATCATACTTAAAAAGACTTCAGGCTGTAATTGGTGCCAAAGGTGCTTCAACAAAGTATTGAGCAAAGGCTGTGAATACTTATGTACATGTGATTTTTTTTTGTTTCTGAACAGTGTTTCAGGCCTGCCCTGTCCTCATAACCATTACATAAGAGGGAAATGATCTGTAGTTAATAATGGAGAATTCAGACAAGGCTGGCCAAACTGTTTGTGATTTCAGCATGGGCAGTGTTGTTGGCTCACTACAGGAAGTAAGGAGCACACTCATTTTCTGGCCGGTTTACTATGTATATTCCTGTACTTGCAGCATTTTGAAAGAAATAAAACAAGGGGAAATGTGCATATCTTGCAGAGATGTATTGCTTATTTTTATTTTGCCCAGACACACACTTTAAACCCTAACACCCTTTCTGTCTGTGTGTACTTGGAACTGTCCTTGCAAAGGTTTTGCTTGGTACCTCCCTCAATTCTAGTTCCCCCTTTAATGGTTTATATAATGCTCTTCAAAAATGATGATGCCTAGTTTGCATTTTTACGAGCCATTTCTAGTTTACACCTGTAAAGGATGGTGGGATATCTAAGCCCCCAAGAATGTAATGTGTTGCAGCTTACTATCCAGTAAGCCGGTGTCGGGGAAGACATCTGCAAAGTACTACTGTTGTTTCCAGGCACATACCTGTACATGACTGTGGGCGCTTCTGCTGATGCTCATGCGCGTGCGCGAACGGGACCGCGCGCACCTGTTACCAGAACTGGCGCCAGTCGGTCTATTTAAACAGAGCTTCAACACTGGCTGGTTGCTGCTTGGTCTACAGCGTTACCTGAATCCTGATTCCTGTCTGTTTGACTTCTGCTACCAATCTGGCTTGTTCCCTACTACCATTGCCTGCTTCCTGCCCTGACCCCTTGGCTTTCCACGGACTACTCTCTGTCTCCAGTTCCTGTTACCTAGCACCTGTTGCCGAACCTGCTTGTGACCCAACTACGCCTCTGCCTGCTGTCTATGCCTGATTTGCCCGTCTGTTGCCAAGACCTGCCTGTGACCCAACTACACTTCTGCCTGCCACTGCCTGATCTGCCTGTCTGCTGCCTACCCGATTCGTCTGACCCTGCTTCTGGCTGTCCAGCCTGCTTCAAGCTCCTGCGTCCAGTGGTGCATCTCTACCCATCTCCTACCAAGTCTGCCAGCCATCTGCCACCTCTCCTGCCTGCTACCTGCTGTGTTCTGGCTTCCTGCTGCAAGTTCCTGGCTTTCGCTGATACAGACTTCTGGACTGATCATAGGCACTCTTACCCCACTGTGCTCCTGAGCCTGCTGTCCCACTATCAGGGGCTCTCGAGCCAGAGCTGTACGAGAGGCCTTCCTCTATACGTCAGGCTCACCCACCAGGTACGTGATAGCTGGCCATACATAGGTCAGTTATTTTTTTTGTGCAGCCAGTGGGTTGCAAAAATAAAACTGAACTGGTTCCCCCATCCACAAATTTGAGGTGCATGGGGGAATCCTCCAGGATGTGATGTAAAAAACTAGTTGCGCTGACCCCAAAAATAAACAAATGTGAACAGGTGATAGATAGCTGCTAGCACACAAACAAACCAAGTCCCATTAAATATAAAAAGAATAAGTGCAGCGCTAAAAAGTGAGTGAATCAAACATACGATTGGTGACTGAAACCAAATATGATATGATATTAATCTACACAATAATAAAGACTGGTGAAGTGTATGTAAATGTCCAAACAAAAAGTGTTAAATAAAACAAAAATGTCCAGTAACAAACAATATGTTAAGCTCCACAGACTGCAGTCAAGAACTGGAGTCAGTGCATAAAAGGAGTCTTCTCAGACAGCTGGGGCAGTTGAAGGCTTTTCAGTCGAAATGCGTAGGGCGTTCAGCTTTCCACATTGCCACCAATTTTTATCTTGTGATCACTTTTTATTCTGTAAGGTTTTTTATCCAATAAATCCCTTTATTTTTGACCTGCGCCATGTGGAGCCCCTTTTTTCTTCTTTTTTCTCCATGTTTTTATCCTTGATTGGTCCCTTTGAACCTGCCTGGAACCTGAGAGCTTGCGAGAGGGCTGTCCACTCCCACCGTTGACTGTCTTGGCTATCGGTGACCGCGACTCAAGTGACAACCTGGCCGATTGGAGATCGTGATCGAAGGGAGAATCCTTGGAGAGAGTGCATGGGAGGTTACCTCCACAAGCTCCGATAGATGCACAGCTATATGGCTGATACGTTCTACTCGCTCTGGTAAGAGTACTTTACTCTACATGTTTTGTCGTGCTGTCCATGATTGATGTGCTTTCCAGTCTCCAGTCAACATCATTGGTTAAAGCCCCCCAGCTGTCTGAGAAGACTCCTTTTATGCACTGACTCCAGTTCTTGACTGCAGTCTGTGGAGCTTAACATATTGTTACTGGACATTTTTTATATTTAATCCTCCAGGATGCACTATTGTATTGCGACAGCGTGGAGATTCCCCTGCTGTCAAAATACACAGGCCAGTGCTGCAACCATTGGTTGCAGCCACTGATCATGTGGATTTTATCCGACAGAGCGGTTGAACAAAAGTTGATTGGTAGATCAACATCTGTTCAATTGCAGTGGCCACACATGGATCAAAATGTGTCCGCTCCCTGCTGAACCTGGCTGAATTTCACTCCATCTATGGCTACCATACGTTTTAATTTATTTTAGGCTAAGATAATTTTCAGCAAATATAGAATTATCTGTTGATTGCCAGAAATGCAGTACCCTTGTTCCTTCCTGTCAGCTGAGAAGACAGCAAAAACAATGTTATCTTCTTTTGTAAACTACTACTTCATTGGTGTCAGTGGGAGTAATAGTGCTCTATTATTGGTATCAGTGGGAGGAATAGATAGGAGGATAACCAAGATAGAGCAGAATCTTGAATGCCAAGGGAACTGAGTTTATTGAAGAGGAACAGGTGGTTAACAATATCAAAGGTCGCAGAGAGATCAAGTAGTAGGTGTATGGAGTAGTGGCCATTGGTTTTAGCAGTTAGTAAATCGTTAGTGAGTTTTAGTAAGGCAGTTTCTGTGGAGTGCTGCAAACACACAAGCCAGACTGTAAGGGGTCAAGAAGGTTATTTTCACTGAGATAGGAGCTAAGATGGTTGTAGACTAAGCGTTC
Source organism: Lithobates clamitans (assembly GCA_037952925.1). Lineage (NCBI taxonomy): Eukaryota > Metazoa > Chordata > Amphibia > Anura > Ranidae > Lithobates > Lithobates clamitans. Next base: position 3,012,163 of record JBBGZY010000190.1, read on the forward strand.
TAGAAGTTTAGAGGTGAATGGGAGCAATTGATATGGGTCTTAAGTTGTTCAGGTTGGTGGGGTCCAGTAAGGGCTTTTCAAGTATGGGAGTGATCTGTGCATGTTTTAGAGGGGAGGGGAAGGTGCCACTAGAGAGGGAGAGATTCAAGATGTGAGTGAGAGAGCATAGGATAAAGTAAGAGGGTAAATGGGTTGTAGGGGGCGCTTGTGTGATTATACTACTACTAATGTATTTTTATTTAAAAGTAATAAAAACAAAAAACGGGTGCCTGTTTACATTAGTAGGTGCCTTAGCCTGGCACTGAGGATAGCCTGCAATGATTGCGGTATGGAAGCTGCTCACCACTGGGCTCGCGTCCAAAGCTGGTGTGCGTTCCACACGTGCATGGGAGAAAACCGGAAGCTGGGATCTCAGTTTTGTTTGTAATGCTTTTAAATAATAATATAGTATTGCGCTATGGATCGTCCCTTTGTTTCCTTATGAGATAACTTGGAGGCAGGGGCAGACTGACCATTGAGCGACTCGGGCACTGCCTGAGGGCCCTGGGCCACTAGGGGGCCCCATCAGGGTTGCCAGCCTCAGTAAAACCAGTGACAGTATGTATAAATCTGTGGGTTTTTTTTACATCTGTCTGTGTATACTGTGTGTACATGTATGTGTATACTGTGTGATTGTATACTGTGTGTGTATACTGTGTGGCCCCATAATCTCTGATTGCCTGGGGGCCCTATAATCTCCTATTGCCCGGGGGCCTCATGAGTTATCAGTCCGCCCCTGCTTGGAGGAGAGGAGGATACAGAACAGATGGTTTATCCATTAACTAAGGGTAACCAAAAGGATTTCCCTACAGCGCACTAGACCGTCTTTAATTAAAGAGGTCATATCCATCTGGTGTGCAGTTTTCATATCTGAGCACTTTTGGTGTTGTTTCATACTAACGGTGAAGGAATTCTCCTCTGCTATCAAGATTTAGGAATTAATAATATACAGTATCTCACAAAAGTGAGTACACCCCTCACATTTTTGTAAATATTTTATTATATCTTTTCATGTGATAACACTGAAGAAATGACACTTTGCTACAATGTAAAGTAGTGAGTGTACAGCTTGTATAACAGTGTAAATTTACAGTCCCCTCCAAAAAAATCAACACACAACCATTAATGCTCAAACTGCTGGCAATAAATGTGAGTACACCCCTAAGTGAAAATGTCCAAATTGGGCCCAAAGTGTCAATATTTTGTGTGGCCACCATGATTTTCCAGCATTGCCTTAACCCTCTTGAGAATGGAGTTCACCAAGCTTCACAGGTTACCACTGGAGTCCTCTTCCACTCCTCCATGACGACATCACGGAGCTGGTGGATGTTAGAGACCTTGCGCTCCTCCACCTTCTGTTTGAGGATGCCCCACAGATGCTCAATAGGGTTTAGGTCTGGAGACATGCTTGGCCAGTCCATCACCTTTACCCTAAGCTTCTTTAGCAAGGTAGTGGTCGTCTTGGAGGTGTGTTTGGGGTTGTTATCATGTTATTGCCATTGGAATATTACCCTGCAGCCCAGTCTCCGAACTGAGGGAATCATGTTCTGCTTTACTATGTCACAGTTTACTATGTCATGTTGGCATTCCTGGTTCCCTCAATGAACTGTAGCTCCCCAGTGCCTGCAGCACTCATGCAGCCCCAGACCACGACACTCCCACCACTATGCTTGACTGAAGGCAAGACACACTTGTCTTTGTACTCAGCTGGTTGCCGCCACACACGCTTGACACTATCGGAACCAAATAAGTTTATCTTGGTCTCATCAGACCACAGGACATGGTTCCGGTAATCCATGTTGTTAGTCTGCTTGTCTTCAGCAAACTGTTTGTGGGCTTTCTTGTGCATCATCTTTACAAGATGCTTCCTTCTGGGACGACAGCCATGTAGACCAATTTGATGCAGTGTGCGGCGTATGGTCTGAGCACTGACAGGCTGAGCCCACACCCCTTCAACTTCTGCAGCAATGCTGGCAGCACTCATACGTCTATTTCCCAAAGACAACCTCTGGATATGATGCTGAGCACGTGCACTCAACTTCTTTGGTCGACCATGGTGAGGCCTGTTCCGTGTGGAACCTGTCCTGGTAAACCGCTGTATGGTCTTGGCCACCGTGCTGCAGCTCAGTTTCAGGGTCTTGCCAATCTTCTTATATGCTAGGCCATCTTTATGTAGAGCAACAATTCTTTTTTTCAGATCCTCAGAGAGTTCTTTGCCATGAGGTGACATGTTGAACTTCCAGTGACCAGTATGAAAAAGTGAGAACGATAACACCAAATTTAACACACCTGCTCACCATTCACACCTGAGACCTTGTAACACTATCGAGTCACATGACACCGGGGAGGGAAAATGGCTAATTGGGCCCAATTTGGCCATTTTCACTTAGGGATGTACTCACTTTTGTTGCCAGTGGTTTAGACATTAATGGCTGTGTGTTGAGTTATTTTGAGGGGACAGCAAATTTACACTGTTATACAAGTTGTACACTCACTACTTTACATTGTAGCAAAGTGTCATTTCTTCAGTGTTGTTACATGAAAAGATATAATAAAATGTTTACAAAAATGTGAGGAGTGTACTCACTTTTGTGAGATACTGTATGTTATGGACTTTATCACCTTTTCACTTTTTAATTACTAATTATTTTACATTGGCAAATTTATTGTTGCACTTTAAATTCAAATGGTTTAGTTTATGTCTTATACCACTTTCAGGCATGTATTAGTAACCTCATTGCACTTTTATTGCACATGTCACTTTATTCCATGTTATATGGTCTTTAAATAAAATACATATTATAATCACACAAGCGCCCCCTACCGCCCATTTGTCCAATTGCACAGTGTTTAGTTCATTGTTTTGGGGAGCAGCTGCATATATTATATATATTATTTCACAAATTATTGTTAAGTTGAAAAGTTGAGCTGTAGCTGGACTGTTAACATTGACAGGGATGTTGAAGTCACCAAGAGTGAGAGTGGATATTTCAGAGGGGAGAAAGTAGCCAGGCAGCGAAGTCATCAAAAAAGCACGATACTGGTCCAGGAGGCCAATAAATTGCTGCAATCCTCAGAAAAATGGCAGAAAACAAATGACTACAGTACATCTCAAAAGAAGAGAGGGCTAGAGAGGGAGGGATAGGAAAGATTTGGAAGGTGCTTTGTGGGGATAGAAAGAATCCAACTACACCTCCCTTCTGTCCATTGGGTCCAAGGGAATGAGTCCAGTGGAGGGCACCATAGTAGAGGGCCTAGGAAAAGGCAAGTCAAAATTTTGAAGCCAGGTTTCAGTTATGGTGAGTATGTTAAAGCCGTAAGAGATGAAAAGGTCATACACAGATGTGAGCTTGTTACAGATGGATTGCATTCCAAAGGATGCATGAGATTGGGGGGGCTGGTTTTAGGAAGCATAGTGATAGAAATTAAACTGAGTGGATTGTGGCTGTTGCCGGAGGAGGTGTTTTGGATATGTGGTTTGAAATTCGAAAATGGAGAACCAGGATTTGGAGAAATGTCCCCCGAGACTAGGAGAAGGAGGGTGAGGAGGGTAAGATGGGAGTTGGATGTGTATGAGCGCACATGTCTAACTGCCCTGGTGTTTAGGTCAGCATGTGGGTTCAGCAATTGCAGGAAGTAATGGGTGCAGTAGTAGGGAGAGGGTAGGAGTGAGGGTGATATGCTGTGGGGTAGAGAGGAGGGGTAGAGTAAGGATAGTTTGAGGATAGAAGACACCGATGTGAGAAGGAAGAGTAGAAGGAGCATGTTAATGGATAGAGAGTGGGAATCTGACTTAATAAATTCAATGTCAAATGTTGATTTGCTTGCCATCTTTCCAGAGTGGAGCAGAGTTCTTGTTGTATCTTCATCCAGCTTTAGTTATCCTTCTTTTGTTAAACTGCGGCAGTGAAACTGCGCACCACTCGTGACAGAGCCACTGAGGAAAGAGACATGGTGCCTCCCCATAGACCGCTTTAAATTTATAGGGAGATTGAGTGGACATGCATTTCTTAAATGATCATTATAGGGTTTGATTTCAGACACATGGATATGGGAGGGGAGATGGACAATACCAGACCAGCCACAGACATATGGTTGTGGTCGTAATTGTTAATTGAGTCTCTTGATCACTCAAGCCAAATAGAGTTGAAAATCAATCACCAGTTATGTTGCTAATGCAGTGAGTTTGTTAAGGAGTTAGCATTAAATATATAAGTTTAAAGATATATCAGCAGAGGATTTTACCAAAAAATAAACAGCAAGGTCAGATAGTCAAGCAAAGCAGAGTATACATACGGATAGTAGGAGACATTTACCAAAAAATAAATACTTATGCCACAATACCACTGCATGAATGCATCCAAGCCCATTCGCTAGACAGAATAGCAAGTGTCACTTGTATATACAAGATAAGTGCATGTGTATATGTGCATATAAACTGTTACATCCAGGGCAAACAAATGCAAACAACCATGTACTTGCATACACATGTTGCATTATAGTCTGTCTATGCCTGTGTCCCTGCTCCTATTATCCTGTGTTTGTTTTCCAGCTTGACAAACTTGTGATTTAGAATTTTGCTTTGATATCTGCACCCTCATTTACTTTCAGATTAGACTAATTACTCATGTTATGTAACAGTATTGTGTGCTTGGCTGCATGCCTCCCTGGTGTCCTGGGGCTGAGGGGGGGGGGGGGGGGTGTTGCTTCCGCTCTTTAATCCTTTTGCATCTCAATCCTCCTATGATCATCAAGCCTGCCAGGATACTTTCACATGAGACTTCAGTATATGTTGCACCTAGGAGGACACCTATCACGGCAGCACAGCCTGGCCTAACCAGCTTCCTTGCAGCTTTATAGTCCATGCCTTGTATTGGTCCCCAGCAACATACCGCATTCATTTCAGTCTGCACTGGTTCATTCCCAAGAGACATTCGCACCTGTGGTCAGAATAACAAAATGTCCACATTACAGATGCCTTTGGCCTTTGCTTTACTAAATAAAATGTGAAAGTATTTACAAGCAATTCATTCAGGCTTCCAATGGAGTCAGTCAATTCTTAAACTTTAACTAAAGGCAAAACTTTTTTTAGTTTTGTATAGATTGGAGAGGGATTAGAACATCTGTCAGTTTTTTTTTTGCTGTCTGTGCCCCTGTTAGGGAGGTTACCCCTCTCTATGTGTCCTGTTTACCATTATCATTGAAAGTGAAAGTAAAAGAAAATCCCAAATTTTGGTTGTCCCCAGAAAAGTAATAGAGGGGAAATCTTCCGATGGGGACACTAGTTCTGGTGACCTGTGGATCCCCAAGAAATTCCCTTTATTTGCAGGGAATTCTTCCCACTTCCTGTTTGGCTATGGGACAGAAAGTGAAGGGAAATCTCCACAATGGGACACAGATGGCAAAAAACAATCTGACAGGGATTATAACCCTGCCTTGCTTTATCTAAAATGAAAAAAAAAGGTTTGCCTATAGTTCTACTTTGAGTTACAAAGTCCGGAAAGTGAAAAGCAATGTGGTAGAGGAGGAGAGACTTGGGCTATCCAAGTGTCCTATCACCCCTCCTAGGGATGAGAGTAGTCCTAAAGCATAGTTCTTAGCACATGACAGCTCCTGGCTGCCCCAAAGGGAGCAGCCTCCTAACTAGGCCTTTTATCTAGGCTCCCATTATGAGTTCCTGTTCCCATGATGAGTTCCTGTCCTGTTCCTGTTTCACATTGGGATTGCAGATGAGGCTTCTTTCAGGCGCTTTACAGACGCTTTTTTTAACGCTAAAGTACCTGAAAAACGCCCCAGTGTGAAATGGGTCTGAGTCTGGCTACTAAAACCATTGGAAGCTTCCCACCTAAACCATTTTTGTGGTGCCTATCTACTGGTAGGGGCAGGGTATGAGCTTCCTTAACCCATAGGACCCCAGGGACTTTCTCACTGCTTCCTAGGGAACACAGAAACTACAACACTGTAGGTCCGTGCCCCTACACTACATTTAGCTGATACATTCTTTATAATACACAACAAAAAATGTATCAAATAGTAACAGTGCCTTTCCGAACGTTTCTTGCAGATCTCTGTGCTAAGTGGCTATGGACCAATTGATCCTTTAAGGATCTGCATCTTCTATAGGTAATAGATGGAGTTGGTTTCACATATTTGGAAATAACTTTGTCATTGGACAATAGGGGCCAGTATTTCTGAATAATCGCACAAACTTTTTGATGCTGTTTAGAATATGTTGTTATCAACCGAAACCTCCTGATCCGATTTTCGAGGTTTCGACGAATGGATTAAATCAGTTCGATTGTGTGATTTGGCCCTATGATATGCCTTTTTAAGGGTGGAGCGACTATAGCCCCTATCCAGTAAGCGTAGCTGCAAGGCCCCTGCTTCCCTTTCAAAGTCCTGGTCGCGGCTGCAGTTTCTCCTTAGTCGAAGATATTGACTATAGGGGATGCTCACCACTAAGGACTTAGGGTGGGAGCTGGCCGCATGTAAAATGGTGTTCGCAGCCGAGGACTTTCTGAAAAGGGAGGAGCCAATGTACCATCTGAATTAAGGTAAATAGAAATATCCAAGAAATGAATCCTATTTTGATCATACGTCATCGTGACTTTGAGATTATAGGAATTGGGTTGCTTCTTGATCTAAATAGCTTAATTACTTGAGTTTCCATTCAATTCGCTATCCCAATTTTTTACAAGACCTGCATACAGGTAAACAGATCCCATATTTGGCTTAATTGTCGTATAGGCAGTTTGGATGTGTGGTACTATATTTCTTTGCCTTGTATTGATAGTGTTTTGTCTTTGTCTTCTTTGTGTATTTTGTAACTTATTGTATTGTTCTCTTAGTGCCTGATAAATACTACTCTCCTGAAGAAGCCACAATGTGTGGTGAAACATGTTGGTTGCACTATTTAAAGATTGTTCCAGTACATTGCATGTAAACTCTTTTTACAACCATGTTTTTATTAATTTTTCAAAATAAAATGTGAAAATTTTATATAAAAAATATTGTGTCACCCTGTTTGCACCTTTAAAATCCCAATTTTCTCTTTATTGCATATTGTATATTGTAGGGATGTGGTGCCTATACTCATTTTGAATGTGAGGCAAGTATTTACTTTTTTCCTCTAAGCTAAGGGACAATTACCTTGCAAAGTGAAAATTCACTTGCAAAGTGAACAGCCCCCATATCTTCAATTATAGCTATCCAAGAAGCTTTAGAAGTTGAGTTTACAAGAATCCAGAGGTAAAACATTAAGCAATAAGTGAACCATTTGTAGGGAGAAGCGTAGGCTTAAATTGAACCTGTATAAAGGGTAGGGTTTAGGGTAAAAAAAAAAAAAACATTTTTCACTGGGGTTCCATCCTTGACCTCTTTGTCTTCTGTTCTGGTACTTTTCCTGGCAACTATGTCTGCCATGCAACTATGTCCAACTCAGTGCTAAACTTCTCCACCTTTTACTCAGATCTGGTTGTTTTATTCCAGCTTTTACTAAACTTGTTTACAGTGCAGCAAACCTGGGCGTTGCATCCTACCTTTCATCAAATTGTATCCATTCTGAAGACTTGATTCCTTCTGCCTGACTGGCCTACCATGCCCCAAGTCTTTGCAGTTACTCCTACTATTGGGATTACCAACATCTGTTACCAGGCCAAGCTTCACAAACTGGTTCCTGAATTTGAAGGCTATTATCAAGTACTTCCTCTACTGGGACTGTTCATGCACCAGATGTTACCAGGTAACATTGATAGATTTTGACAGTAACACAGGCATCCCCCAGGCAGTCAAGCATGACTGCCTAGTTATCACAGAAAGGCTCTTTGGATTGGAGAATTGGCAGTTACCCAGATTAAAGCCATTTACACACATAAAAGAGTCGTGTTGGCTATAAGTTGCAAATCAGGAATAATTTTAGGCATGGAATTTACAGATTTGGATGCATTCCAGGAACTAATATTCGTGGGGAATATATGGCCATTTTAAAGCTGCATTCCAAATGTACAAAAATGCATGCACTAATGTAATTAATATATAAAAGGAAGTAGTATACACATCTGAATTTGACTTGATTTCAGTCTCTTTGTATTCAGCTGCAATGAGACTGGTGGATGGAAGGGCAGCACTTGGGTCAAACATGTGCCCTGCATTTGTTTGTGCATTGTCTGCCTCTGTTCATCTTCATTATATGTCGGGAAATTAGATTAATAGTTTATATGGGAAAGATAAGATTGATTTTGCTTCTAGGAAGAGTGTGTATTTATGGCAAGATCAAAAATATATTTTCTGTATGTGCTAAAAATGTACTTAGCCTAAAAAAATGAAAACTAACAGCCACTTCATCAAAGAACTAGTAAGCAGCAATACATTTCCTTTTTATTTTTGGGTTTATTCATGCTTTAACTGCAGTACAGAAAGATCAGGTCCATATATTTAGCTGTCTGTTTGCTTGTATATTTATACTCTTAGGTATACACCGATCAGCCATAACATTATGACCACTGACAGGTAAAGGGAATATCTTGTTACAATGGCATCTGAAACTTGGTGGGATATATTAGGCAGCAAGTGAACATGTTGTCCATGAAGTTGATGTGGTGAAAGCAGAAATAAATGGACATTGCAGTTTGTTGTGTATGGGGCTATGAAGCCCATGGTGACCCATGTACACAGCCAAAAGCTTCTATAATGGTCACATGAACATCAGAACTGGACTACCGAGCAATGGAAGAAGGTGGCCTGGTCTGATGAATTACGTTTTCTTTTATAACATGTGGATGGTCGGGTGCGTGTGTGTCACTTACCTGGGGAAGAGATGGCACCAGGATGCTGTATAAGAAGGCAAGTTGGCAGATGTAGTGTGATGCTTTGGGCAATGTTCTGCTGGAACCTTGGCTCCTGCCATTCATGTGGATGTTACTTTGATGTCCATGCCTCAATGGGCCAGGACTGTTTTAGCTAAAGGGGGCCATACTCAATATTAGGTGGGTGGTCATAATGTTATTGCTGATCTGTATATACCGTGTTTGATGAAAATAATCTTATCAATGTGTCTTAATCTTTAAACTCTGTTTCTATCCTTATATACAGTGCTTTGCAAAAGTATTCACCCCCTTGGCTTTTTACCTATTTTGTTACATTACAGCCTTTAGTTTAGTAGAATTAGAAAAATATATACATAAAACTATTTTTCAGAAATAAAAAACTGATAAATGGCATGTGCGTATGTATTCACCCCCTTTGTTATGAAGCCCACAAAAAGCTCTGGTGCAACCAATTACCTTCTTAAGTCACATAATTAGTAAAATGATATCCACCTATGTGCAATCTTAGTGTCACTTGATCTGTCATTACATATACACACCTTTCTGAAAGGCCCCAGAGGCTGCAACACCTAAGCAAGAGGCACCACTAACCAAACACTGCCATGAAGACCAAGGAACTCTCCAAACAAGTAAGGGACAATGTTGTTGAGAAGTACAAGTCAGGGTTAGGTTTTAAAAAAATATCCAAATCTTTGATGATCCCTAGGAGCACCATCAAATCTATCATAACCAAACGGAAAGAACATGGCAAAACAGCAAACCTGCCAAGAGACGGCCGCACACCAAAACTCACGGACCGGGCAAGGAGAGGCAGCACAGAGACCTAAGGTAACCCTGGAGGAGCTGCAGAGTTCCACAGCAGAGACTGGAGTATCTACACATAAAGCAACAATAAGCCGTACGGTCCATAAAGTTGGGCTTTAAGGCAGAGTGGCCAGAAGAAAGCCATTACTTTCAGCAAAAAACAAAATGGCACTTTTTGAGTTTGCGAAAAGGCGTGTGGGAGACTCCCAAAATGTATGGAGGAAGGTGCGCTAGTCTGATGAGACTAAAATTGAACTTTTTGGCCATCAAAGAAAATGCTATTGCCCCGTACACACGGTCGGATTTTCCGACGGAAAATGTGTGATAGGACCTTGTTGTCGGAAATTCCGACCATGTGTAGGCTCCATCACACATTTTCCATCGGATTTTCCGACACACAAAGTTTGAGAGCAGGATATAAAATTTTCCGACAACAAAATCCGTTGTCGGAAATTCCGATCGCGTGTACACAAATCCGACGGACAAAGTGCCATGCATGCTCAGAATAAATAAAGAGATGAAAGCTATTGGCCACTGCCCCGTTTATAGTCCCGACGTACATGTTTTACCTCACCGCGTTCAGAATGATCGGATTTTCCGACAACTTTGTGTGACCCTGTGTATGCAAGACAAGTTTGAGCCAACATCCGTCTGAAAAAATCCTAGGATTTTGTTGTCAGAATGTCCGAACAAAGTCCGACCGTGTGTACAGGGCATAAGTCTGGTGCAAACCCAACACATCACATTACCCAAAGAACACCATACCCACAGTGAAACATGGTGGTGGCAGCATCATGCTGTGGGATGTTTTTCAGCAGTCGGGGCTGGGAAACTGGTCAGAGTTGAGGGAAAGATGGATGGTGCTAAATACAGGGATATTCTTGAGCAAAATGTGTACCACTCTGTGTGTGATTTGAGGCTAGGACAGAGGTTCACCTTTCAGCAGGACAATAACCCCAAACACACTGCTAAAGCAACACTTGAGTGGTTTAAGGGGAAACATGTAAATGTGTTGGAATGGCCTAGTCAAAGCCCAGACCTCAATCCAATAGAAAATCGGTGGTCAGACTTAAAGATTGCTGTTCACAAGCACAAACCATCCTACTTGCAGGAGCTGGAGCAGTCTTGCAAGGAGGAATGGGCAAAAATCCCAGTGGTAAGATGTGGCAAGCTCATAGAGACTTATCCAAAGCAACTTGGAGCTGTGATATCCGCAAAAGGTGACTCTACAAAGTATTGACTTTAGGAGGGTGAATAGTTATGCACATTGACTTTTTCTGTTATTTTGTCCTATTTGTTGTTTGCTTCACAATAAAAAAAAAAAAAACATCTTCAAAGTGGTGGGCATGTTCTTTTAATTAAATGATGCAAATCCTCAAAACAATCCATGTTAATTCCAGGTTGTGAGGCAACAGAACACGAAAAATGCCAAGGGGGTGAATACTTTTTCAAGGCACTGTATATTTACACAAAGGCGGAAATATTTGCTCTCAGGCATTCCATTTTGCTATGCAGTAATATATGATTGTCTTTTGCCTCACAATGCAGGTTTATGAGTTAGGGCTTACTGAAAGCAATGAACTCCTTGTGTGGCTGATACTTTATCCAGCACATTATAGGGTTGCATCTGGGCCATAACTAGGGTTGGGTTACCCTGCTGCACAGTTATTCTTCAAATCAATTAGCTGATAGGACTCCCTGCTTGTCCCAGCAGGTGAATGGAACTTCCTCCATCCATACCTGCAATGTCTCCCACTATGCTGCTACACTGACTGTAAGGGGTGATTTTGAAGGGTACTCTGATGTAAGAGGGAACTTCTAAAGTGGACTCTGATGTGACAAGGGGTCTGATGGGTACCTTGAGGTAAGGAGAGCTCTGATACAGACCCTAATGTAAGGGGAGACTCTGATGTAAGGAGGGATTTCTAAGATAGACTCTGATAGAGACCCTGATGCAAGAGGTACTCTGATGGAAGCCTTGAAAACCACATGCTCTGATGGGGACCCTGATATATAGGGGGGATTTGATGGAGACCCTGATGCCTTAGGGACTCCTAGGGCAGCCTCTGATGTAAGGGGGGCTCTGGTGGGTTTCCTGATGTATTAAGGGCTCTGGTTGGAGACCCTAATATAAGAAGGGACTTTGATGTAAGGGGGCTCCTGTATAATAATAATAATTATTATTATTATTATGGAACTCTAATGGGAACCCCAATGTAAGGGGAGACTCCTAAAGCAGACTATGATGTGAGGCTGGCTCTGATGGGGACCCTGATGTAAGGTAAGGCTCTGATGCAAGGGGGTACTTTGCTTTGTTTTACTGGAGTTCTTTGCTTTTGTTCCAAATGATATCATGCCAATTCCAAAAAAACTAACCTGGTCCATGCCATTACAATAATTGTTGTTCATCCCTAGTGATAGCAATAAAGGTCAATAAAAAAAAATTAAAGAGTAAGTGTAAAAAATAAAGTTAAATAAATCATATAACAAAAATAAAGAATTTAAAGCACCCTAGTGAAAGCAAAAGTGCACGTAGGTCCCGCACGCATATGTAAACGGTAATCACACCACAAATGTGAGGTTTTAATTGTTTTTACGTGTCACTTCAGTGTGCAGCAACTATAGAAGTAAAATATTTATTGACATTAAAACAGTGTGGTACACATCTGACCATGCTGTTCCCTGTGTGAACCACACTGATACACTCATCTTGCTGTGACACTCATCAGCAGATGCTGATGCCCTTGGTGTGGGATGGCAATATCTGTTTCACCCTTTACTGGACAACCCTAAAGGGCACATTGAGGCTGAACAGAGCTCATCATATGATTTCACCCAGCCAATATCTGTATTTGTTTGCAGTTTGTTTGGAGACATTAGGGAAAACTCCAACTGCTGTACTCATTCTGTTTTCTTGCTTACCCTCCTACAAGAGAGGGACCAAGATCCAGGGAAGGATCCATTATGTCACAGCAGCTGTTGTTTGCGATAGCCAAGGTTGTCCTAGAACTTTTGAGTTCACCACCTGGTGTCCCAAAGCGGTAATATGGAATATTTACTGTATAAATACCATATGCTAGGGATGCACTGATACCTGTTTTTTACCGGCAAGCACGAGTACCGATACTTGTGCTCAAGTACTCACCAATACCTATTACCGATACCTTTGCAGTGCAATTTCAGCCCATACAAATGAATGAGCTCAAATTGCAAAGAATTGCATGCAATTTGAACAGGAATGCGGTGCCATTCCTATCCTAATTGCATGCAGTTTCCCACACTGCTCCTGTGTGAACCAAAGCTGATGTCACTATGACAACCCTGGGTTCAAACAGGAGCAGTGCGGGAAACCGCATGTGATTCGAACAGGAATTGCACTACATTCGGTATCGGTCTTAGGTACTGGAGCATTTGCACAAGTACAAGTACTTGTGCAAATGCTTAGTATTGGCACCGATACAGATGCCGGTATTGGTGCAACCCTACTATATACTATACAATTTTTACCAAAAATAGGGGGGAAAGAGAGAAAGCATGCTGAACAATCTCTTTAAAGTTGCTTAACTACCACTGACAGAGATGTAAAGCAAACAGTCCAAGAAGTCCACGTTTCACTTCACGTTGTGAAGCAGCAGAGCCTGGGAGGCTCTAAAATGCAAAAAGCGACTTGAGGAACTAAAGTGAACATTGCCCCTGTTTCCTCCAATTTGGCATTGTCCAAAATAGACAACTTTATTGATCAATATTAGGAAAAGGGATTGAAGAAGAAATGGCCGTTTGAAACGCGTCTACAAGACTTGTGTGTTAGTGTCCTTTGATGTCATTTTGGTGATCAATAAACAGCATTTGGTTTTCTATCGATGTGCAGCCATTTCTTCTTTAATCCATATACCCACAGAGGCGGGCCAGAGCTAGCACTTGACCAGAATTCCTATCAAATATGGATAATTCACCTGGAGTTCCTTATTTCTGTTGGGAAAAGGGAGGTGACCATAGGTTTTGGGCCATGTGCAACTTCATTTACCAAAGTCATTATTTGTAAATTAGAGCACTCTGAACTTCAAGTCTTCCAGGATTTTTTTTAAGTACTTGAAGATATAAGCTTGCAGGTCCATTCTTTACATCTCTTACAGTGGTGTACCTCAAACATTTAAAATGAACAAATAATATGTTTTAATATTTGTATGAAATTCTGATTTAAATCCATATTCTGAAGGTGGTGCAAAAGACATTCAAATCAACTAAGGTTCTTATCTAAACATAAAGGCAAAATAATGGATCACAATTTATTTTTCCACAGCTATACAGTTGTCTGCTGGCAGACGCAACATATATGTATAAAATGACATAAACCAAAATTTAGTCTAAATAGTGTTTATTGCCAAATTATGTGCAAATATTTAAAAAATATTTTAAATATACATATTACTTGGAAGAAAAACACTGTGAATTATTTTACATGAAAAAAGGATCATTAATCAAAGTCACTGCTACAAAAACACTGTTGACCTTTGCCATGCTATAGAAAATATATCAACCACTCAACTCTGTTAACACAAACACTGAATATTAATAACAGTGAAATCATAGAAACATGGAGCTGCCCAGCAACTCCTTTACAAGGCAATACCAAGAAAGTAGGTTGTAGATGTAGATGCTTTTCTATAAAATGAATAAAAAATAATTTTTTAAAAGTCTACATAGTGACTTTAGTGGTAAAATGAATTGCCTAGAGATCCTGTTTATTTGCTCTGATCTCTGTTACCAGGTTATATATAGGATACCAGTCTATAAACATCCAAATACAAAATTCATTCACTAACCAAGTTGATATAAACTTGCTGGAGATTGATCTTGATCAGGGCTTTTTTTCTCAGACAATAGGTGCAGGAACTCCACCTTTCCGAGTCACCCCTTTTCTCCACCCCTACCCACCTCCCAGTACTGTCCCTTTTAGACAATATAGAACCAAGTATCATTTTGAGGTGCTAAGTAATTTATATGGAATTTGGTAATGATAGCAAGAAAAGCAGTAAAATAGATTCCCTGCAGCCAGCAACAATAGATCCCCCTAACAACAATGGACCAACCTCAACAAAATTTCCCCGCCAGCAACAATAGACTCCTCGCAGCATCAACAGATCTCCGCACAGCCAGCATTAATAGTCTGTCTGGCTGCCATCAACAATAGACCCTTCCCCCAACAGTTGATCTCTTTCAACAACAACTGACTCCACAGCAAGATAAGACCTCCCCAGCAACAATAGACCCCCCTTGCAAAAATAGATCCCCAGCAGTGAGCATCAATACCCTGAAGCACACCCCAGCACCCCTTGCTATTACATACAGTCAGTCCAAGAGGTGCCGGAACTGTGTTCCCCCCGCGTTCCCGCTGAAAAAAAGCCCTAATCTTGATGCTAAAGAAGCCCTGGAAGTCATAAAACACTAGCCTCTGCCATTATTTTTAAAACCACTGTTACTTATTTATTTATTGTTGTAGTTCCTCCTTTATTTTTGTTACAAACTGGCAAAAACTTGCATGCTCAGAGCAACTGAAATTGTATGTTAATCTCAGTGGAGGAAGAGGACATGTGCTAGCCAAACATGGCCAGGTAAAGACCGAGTAATCCTCTAGCCGCAGACAGGCAGGTATCAAAATCATGAGATTCCAAACAAATAAGCAACCTCCTTGAAAGTGGTTCCCAGAAGTTGTAGACTCTTTTTTTCTATCCTCTCGTCCTGGCTTTCACGGACATGCCAGGCTTTGCTGTCCTCTCAAGACTGGGTAGTCTGGACACACTGCAACCATTAAACAATCAGAGGGCACATATATGTAATGATAGGTAATATACTCACAAAACAACATGTACATAAAAGCTTTTCAGAGTAAAACCAGCTTCAAATCCTCTGTAAGTCACATCACATGGAGGGACAATGTACTGTAAGTCCAATAGGCTAATGCATATTGAAAGACTTACTCTCTTCCTCAGAGCCAAAGGACCTATACACACACATATATATATATATATATATATATATATATATATATATATATATATACATATATACACCATGCAACAGTGCTTAAATATCCAAATGGTATGACAAGTGTAAGGCAAAAGCACTTCCAATTGGGCAGGGGCTAACCTAATTGTTCTTATAAGGTGCAACCAATAACAATAATGTCACGGAACGTCCCACACTCCGCTTGAGTGCTTCCGTCAGTATACCGCTTACTAAGTTCTGGAACACAAGTCCAATGGATCCGGCTATAGGAACCCCCAAGAACTAGACAACACCAGTCTTGGAGTACATCAGGATTAACTCTTTATTTGAGATCTCACACACATTTATACAGCAGGTTGACCCAAAGCTAACTCAATTACCATGAGCTAATTTACTTCAAAATTTACCCAGACCAGATGACAGACTTGTGGGCACCGAGCTTCACACAGTAGTATAAACACAATAGCTGGAGCTAATTACAATTAACAATACAAACAACAATCCCCCCCTCCTCAGCCTATTCATCAACAGTTTGTCTCCTAGCCAGTCCTGGAGGCTAATGTGATCAGCTCACTCAATTAACAGGTTGAGTTCAGAATCAACCAAACCAATAATAGTCTCTACATACATCCTGGGAGATATTGTGGACAAATATTTCTGTCCCATTTTAAGTAGTCCAAGATATATTTTCTCACTCACCCTGTGCCAGGATAGCACAGGGTGACTTAGACATAAGATGTATATGGGGAGCTGAAACAAGGACATCCCCTACTTTCCAAGGGATTCTGAGTTCCACGGGCCCTCCCGTCACATCTCTCCCCTTTCGGCAGAAGACTAACACAGGAGGAGACCCCAGATGGGTTGACTCCGAAGTTAGTAAGTAGTTCCAGACCTCTAATGCCTGTACCCACACAGTACCCCAAATAAATTGTTCCAAACAAAGCATTACTCACCCAGCCAACCTCTGCCTCTCTCAGAGAACATATCTGCCGCTGGGGAGAGGCCTGGACTGGCCCTTCTCCCTGGAGTCCTTTTTGCCGCTGGAGAGAAGACAGGGTGACTGAGCTCACTCTGTCATGCTTTTTGCCGCTGGAGAGAAGACAGGGTGACTGAGCTCACTCTGTCATGCTGTTGTGGATCTGGGCCCACTGCCCCGCATCCCAGGGGTATACAGGTGGAGACTGAAGTCCCATCCACCTTCACAGGAAATCCATCCTCTGTTAGTTGAGGGCAGAGTCCAGCAGTCCTCGGCAATATTGCCAGCCCTTCTGCTGGAAACCCCACACCATCTGTTTCGGCTAACTATTGGGGAGGGAGGCCGACTGCCCCGCCTCCCTGGAACTCTGTAGTTGTTGTCGGTGCTGGGCAGAGGTTGGTAACACTCTGCCCTGTTGCCAGCACTTCTGCTGGGGACTCCGCATCCTCCGCTCCGGATAACCGTTGGGGCAGGAGGCTGGATTCCTCCACTCCCAAACTGTGTAGCTGCCATTGGGGAGGTGAGCCGGCTGCTTCCTTTTCCATTCCCTCATCTGGTTGCTTGGACGACATGTCTATGGTACTGTCTCCCAGGTGCACTGATCTTTGCTGGGGAGGGAAGGCTGCTTCCTCCACCCTGGCCAACTGTTGGGGAGGGAAAACACACACCTCCTCTCCCTTCTCCCCCTGTATCTGCTGCTGGGAAGTGATTGCCACCTTCTCACTCTGGGCCTCCGAAACTGCCACAGGTGTGGGGCAGAGGTCTTGGACCCTCTGTCCGATTGCCAGATCTTCAGCTGGAGAAGTTTGTTGTAACTCCACAGATACTACTGTTGGTGCTGGACAGAGCACAGTGAAGTTTGGCCCTAATACCAGCTCTTCTGCTGGAGGCTCATCAGGTTGTTCTTCCTCAGCAGAAAAGTCTATTAAATCCCCTATCTCTATAACTGGTGTCTGGGGATAGAGGTTCACCATCTCCTGTCCATGGAACCCAGAAGATGTTATCAGTGCTGGACAGAGGTTAGCAGAGCCCTGCCCTGTTGTCAGCACTTCAGGTTTGGGGATGGCAATCTCCGGATTTTCCACTGCCGATTCTCTGGCATGCTGCTGAACGTGTTCTAGCAGTTTCCTGTATGCCCTTTCCAGATGCTGTTCCTTCCTTAGCAAATGGTCCAGATCAGGTTTGAGCTCTGAGACCCCTGCAAGACCGAGCATAGCCTCTCTATATTCTCGCAGGTCCTCAAGGTCAGGTTCCCCTTCATCGCCAAACATAAAATGATCTGTAAGGCTCTCCCACAGCAATCCAGGGCCTCCAAAGTCATATCCCTCCGGAGAGCATTCTGTTGTTTCCCCTAAATATCCCTGCTCTGCGTGCCATTGCAGAGCCTGATAACGATTGTCCAGCTCTATCTCCTGCTGGACCAGCCTGTCCAACTCAGTCACCCATTGCTCCTGGGGCCGCTCTCCCAGGAATGCCATCCGCAATGCCCGTTGGTCACTGGCCCGTTGCTCTTGGGTTGGAAAGCACTTGCCCTGTTTTATACCAGCGAGCTGGAGGGCTCCAATCCAGAGCCCGACCCGAATCTGCTGCCTAAGCTCCAGGTATTCATCCTTAGACACAGTCCTGATGTATGTTGAAAGGATGATCCGCAGCAGCCCCGGGAACTCTGATGCCAGGTCCATATCTCCGCTGGGGTGACTGAAGTCTTCTATGCTGATCTTGGATCCAGTTGGAGGTTTGGATGTCCCAGACTGCAGGAAGCTTTCCCGCTGCTTGCCACCAATGTCACGGAACGTCCTACACTCCGCTTGAGTGCTTCCGTCAGTATACCGCTTCCTAAGTTCTGGAACACGAGTCCAATGGATCCGGCTATAGGAACCCCCAAGAACTAGACAACACCAGTCTTGGAGTACATCAGGACTAACTCTTTATTTGAGATCTCACACATATTTATACAGCAAGTTGACCCAAAGATAACCTAATTAACATGAGCTAATTTACTACAAAATTTACCCAGACCAGATGACAGACTTGTGGGCACCGAGATTCACACAGTAGTATAAACACAATAGCTGGAGCTAATTACAATTAACAATACAAACAACAATCTCCCCCCCTCCTCAGCCTATTCATCAACAGTTCGTCTCCTAGCCAGTCCTGGAGGCTAATGTGATCAGCTCACTCAATTAACAGGTTGAGGCCAGGATAGCACAGGGTGACTTAGACATAAGATATATATGGGGAGCTGAAACAAGGACATCCCCTACTTTCCAAGGGACTCTGAGTTCCACTGGCCCTCCCGTCACAATATAGATATATATATATATATATATGTATATATATATATATATATATATATATATATATATATATATATATATATACATATATACACCATGCAACAGTGCTTAAATATCCAAATGGTATGACAAGTGTAAGGCAAAAGCACTTCCACTTGGGCAGGGGCTAACCTAATTGTTCTTATAAGGTGCAACCAATAACAATCTTACTGTAATAAATATAAATATATGTATATATATATATATATATATATATATATATATATATATATATATATATACTGTATTTATTGGCGTATAACACTCACTTTTTCACCATGAAAGTTGGGTGCAAATAGTGTGTGCGTGTCATACGCCAATACTTCAATTTTAGCTGCCTCGGAGGGGGCGGGACGAGCGCCGTCAGACTACATTCAGTGAGAATCGCCTGTTTACTTGGCGGCCTCTGTAATAGAAAGTCCCGTCTCCTGGGCCACCATTGGACCACTGTTCTGTCTATCATAGGAGATTCTCACTGTATGTAATCTGTCGGCGCTCATCTCGCCCCCCTCCCTGTCCCCTCTAGGCTGCAGATGGGCATTGATCAGGCTGCACTGATGGCAATGGTGAGGCTGCTGCATTGATGGCAATGGTGAGGCTGATGCATTGATGGCACTGGTGAGGCTGCTGCATTGATGGCACTGGTGAGGCTGCTGCATTGATGGCACTGGTGAGGCTGCTGCATTGATGGCACTGGTGAGGCTGCAGATGGGCATTGATCAGGCTGCATTGATGGCAATGGTGAGGCTGCAGATGGGCACTGACCCTATATTTTGCTTCAAAGTTCCTTATTTAAAAAATATTTTTTTCCCTGAAACTTCCCTCTTAAAATGAATGTGCGTGTTATACGCGTGTGCGTGTTATATGCCGATAAATACGGTATATATATATATATATATATATATATATATATATATATATATATATATATGTGTGTGTGTGTGTGTATACAATTGTATATTGATTGTTATGCATGGTATCAATAATTAAATAGATCTTACAATCCATGTGGTCAGGTTACAAGTTCAGGAGGGGCAAAGTACATATGCTTATGTTATTCACTCCTTACAGTCTATTTGGCTGATGATGCTGTGTGGAAATCAAAATAAATTGTTGGTGCCGAACACATCTAAACGTGCACTGTGGCTTGTAGAATGGGACAAATTGTGGTTGTCCCAAATTTGTCCCATTCTACGAGCCCCACCGCATGTTTGAACATGTGCGGCACCAACAATTTAACTTGATTGACCCACAGCATCATCAGCTGAATAGACTGTGCATCCTGGTACACACTATTAGTTTTTTTCTGTTCAACCCGGTGGGTTGAATGAAAAAAAACTGCTGGCTCTGGTCGGAGCTATCTCCCCCACTGAGCTTTTGTGTTCTGTCCCCCACCCGCAAGAACACTTCGATCAGCGCTCTGGGAGCCAGTTGGCTGCTGGTTTTCCAGCATGAACTTTTTGACAGAAGCCGGCCGTACTTCAGTTGGCAGGCTTCAGTTGGACCACCTGGCATACATAGTATGCTGGCACGGTAGCATACACAGTATGCAATATACAGTATATATATATGTATTTATTACAGTAAGATTGTTATTGGTTGTACCTTATAAGAACAAAGAGGATAGGCCCTGCCCACATGGTAAGTGGGAGGTGCTGTTGCCTTACATTTGTCATACCATTTGGAAATTTAAGTGTTCTTGAAAGGAATAGGTCCTTTGGCTCTTAGGAAGAGGGCAAGTCCTTCAAAATTCATTAGCCAGTTGGACTTATTTTGTCCCTCCATGTGATGTGATGTACTGAAGATTTGAAGATGGTTTTACTCTGACAAGCTTTTATGTACACGTTGGTTTGTGAGTATATTACCTATCATTACATTTTGAAACTTAAAATATATCTGAGGATAATGCAGTAGGCTGGTGTGCCCTCTGTTTTAAGATTGCAAGACATCGCAATAAGATGAGTGATATTGAAACATGTACATATCGTCTCTCACCTCAGTGGAATAATGAGACCTGCCAACCATCTTCTCTATCTAGGTTTTAAAAAACTTGTGTTGAGAGATTTTCTGCATTTATCTCTGCCGAAAAAATAGTCCAGATGTACAGAGATTTTTCATCACATTGGGAAGGCTTTAAATGCAATAAGAACACCCAGAAGACATAGATGGTCAGTTATTTCTAGCAATTATTGAGTCAATGTATTGCTTGTAGATATCAGATCACCAATGCCATGTGGTCCAAAGCCCATCCACAATTGACTTAACCATATCTAGGCACCATGCCAAACATTTGGCTTCAGAGGCTGAACAAAACTAAACAATGCACTAAAACTTCACTCAATTAATTCAGAAAATGTTTCAGTTTTGAAATTTTCTATCAGCTTTTGACAACATTTTAACAGAAATAAAGGATAAATAAACCCCAAAACAAACACCTAATATATTACAGCTTCCCAGTTCTTAAATGTGGTGGCTACATTTGTTTATTTTTTAGGTTATGTACATTTTCTGTAAGTACAGAAAAATAAAAGTTTTTTTTATCCCAGAATTCCAGTGCCCCCCGTAACTCACTGTGCACTGAACTGATATATCAAACATTTGTATCTGTTTTCCCACTGACTTATTAATTAAATCCTCAGTGCTTCCCTTCCTCTATTGTGAGCAGAAGGGGAGGGCTCACCAATGCAAACAGTGCTACACTGTTTACAATTGTGATTGCTGTGATTGGTCACAGCTGTCATATGGTACAATCTCTTTGGCTCTGTGCCTTTTTGCCTGTGATCTGGTGTGTCCAATCACAGTTGATCACAGGACTGTGCACAAGCCAAACAGGTGTACGAGTGCACACAAACAAGGATGCATAGGTGTGTCCACCACCACCGTAAAGGATTTAACTGACTATTTTATCAATATGCCGTAGGTATTTAAATAATTGCGAAACCACTGGAATGCCATTTCAGTATTTCTGATTGATTTTAACAGCAATTTCACATGTTCTCTCACTTCAAATAGATAAGTGATAAAAGTACTGTGTTGCAGATCGCTGTAGTTAAAAGCTGATAGAAATCTTCAAAAGTCTGAACAATTGGCAAGTGTATGGTCAGCATAAGGGTGCAGCCCACAACTTCTAGAGGCATATATATGCTTATTCTAGCAATAAGAAAGTACCCTGTTACACTTAAAAACCTAAATGAAAATGATGATGAAAATGTGCATAGAATAGCATGCCTAGGGTGTCTTTATATGTTTTTACACACATCTCAGCAGTGATTCACACATTTGTTTCTAATTAAATTCCATTAAGGTTTCCTAGGACATATTTCGGAGAGCACTATAAATATGAGCTGCAATGTAGATTTTGTGTATATTTTGCACAGACTTTATATCAGGGTCTTCAGTATAATGCACTATACTTTGAGGTATGATGAATGAGAATTTTTTTGAATAAAAGAATTCATGTGTGTTATCTGTCCAGCCACTGAGGAGAGTTTTTCATTCAGTTTTCTGTTAATCATTTCCATGTTTCTGGCATTCTTTTTAGCTTGTCGTAAAGAGCTCTTGACCTTCTTTACTCGATTCCGGAGCTGTTTGTTGCGTTTCTCAAGGGAAGCCACTTTTTGTTGAAGCTTCTTTGCTCTGTCTTCTTCCTCAAACAGCGCACTCTGGATCGATGAGCACATCAGCTGCCAACACAAAAATATTGTGCTATCAGTAGGTTGCAAAGGACAACTAACTTATTACACATACCAACATGGTGGCATTTATTGTAAGAGAAAAGAAAAGTATACTTGTCTAGTGGATGTTTAGTACCTATGGATAAAGTGAAGCAGTCATGCTCTTACTCGAGTAGGTGTATGCACACTTCACCTGGTGCACTGGGTACCCTATTGAAGCCCAATCTCCTTTAATGCCCCCTCTGCCCCTAATTTAGCTACAAACATAAGAAAGAGAGATCAGTTCAATACAATTACTAATGTATGAGTTCAAAATTGTATGTAATGAGTCAGCCAGTTCAAGTATTCATTCAAGCTGAATCCAAAGCCATCAACCTTCACGTTACATGATTATTAATTTTACCGCATTGGCCAATAAAAAAAGCATATGTGTCCACATACAAGTATTTATTTGTTTGTGGAGGGACAATCTGACTTTTTGAAAAACGTATGAATTTGTATGTTGGCAAACAACTGTTCTGCTCCTTTTCTCTGGGCGTTAACATGAGACATTATGTCACTTATGTTCGTTCAACTCAGAATGGAATAAGTGAATTTACTTTAAAGTTCTTCATTCTGCTCCTCCCAAATTTCACACAGAAAGGAGTAACATTCGCTATTTTCTGCTCCATGATTCAGCTGTTTACTTCCCATTACTTTTAAATGTCGTTAAGTTAGGTGGTTTAGTAAAATGCTAAAATAACTTTTTGGCTTAAGTAGGATGAATAATAATTTTACGTAATTAACACTGCTCCTCAGTCTGTTCATCAGATCAGATGTTCAGATGGTTTGTGACTGTATTGCACAATGATAGCAACTGCTTTTTACTCAATAATAAGGAAATCCTAAAATAAACCGTTAAACTTCATTTATCAGATTTTAATACGTTTTCTGTTTCATGGGTAAGGTCATTTTAACAGTTGGGCAAGAAAACAATCTGTCCCATGCCTACCAAGTAAGAGATCTAGTGAAGCTTCAACTGAGCAGCTGCAAAGTAGCTCACATCATGGACCCCTGGCAGTGTAGAAAGCCAAGAGACCTCTTGTTGTAAACAAAGAAATTATTCCTCTGGTTTATAAGATCAGCCTATGCTTAAAGTGTATCTGTTTTTATTTGTAGATAGAGTTTCTGGTGAGTGTGTGTACTACTGGGGAGCTTTCCCTTCACTTTCTGTTCCAGAGACGCAATAGAAAGTTACAGGACATCTTCCAAAGTAAGGGTGTTGTGGAAAATTTTATTTTAATGTATTGTCATAAGAGTCTCCCAGTGTCTGTTCTCTCGCAGCTTGCTCTAAAGAGCTGACTGGGGCAGACTGACGCTGGTTGAGACCTGATAGGTAGTGAAAAACTTCCTGGTGTTTGGAGAGAGGTGTTTGCAGAGAGAGGACATGTCCGCCAGCAAAGGGCCCCTGTGCAATGCACAGAATGATCGTCTGGTGGGGGTGTGTTCGCTCTGCAAAGACATGATCCGTTTAGCGGTTGTTTGCTCTTGCTAACCCGGTATGCCTGATCAACATATTTGGGGTGCCATGACGTACACCTGCAGATAATCTCCCATCCACGAGGAACTCTAGTCATCGTCATTTGGTTGTATTTTCCTGTGTTGAAAGTCATGTCTTTATTTGGTCATGTCCTTGTGTGTTCATTTCCTGTGAGGTTGCAAGCTTTGTACGAGGTGTTTGGCTGTTGGAAGCCCAACCCTCAAGTTTTGGGACTTCCTGTTATGTTAATAAAGAGTCAGGACACTGCTCAGCAGGGGGGCTTGCTGGCAGAGTAATGCTGAGCTGAGAACGTAAGGATGTATTGATGTCTGTTTGTGGGTAATGAGGCACACACCAGAGGATGGACTTTGTTGAAGATGGCATAGAATCAGAAAGGTGAGATGCATTTATATCATTAGACAAAATTGTTATTATTATAAACAGGAGATTTGGCTGTGTGCTCTGAGTATAGCCAAATTTCGCTGTCAAGGGGAATTCCCTTCTAGACAGTTGTCCCCAGAACAAGTGCCTCTATTAGACTTTGATTTACCTCTTGTTTTTTTGACAGCTCTAAAGATTTGGAGTTCCCCTCTTTCTTTTTGGTAACAATGGTCATCAGTACAAATAGAGTGGCGAGCCCCTCCAATGGGAACACAGAACGCAAAAAAAATAAAAATTGACAGATGGTCTTACCATTCCCAACTCTATCCAGAACTAATCTAGATGTAACTAATGTAACCTAGATATACATATTATTGGAAATGTACAGTTTTTTCAATTATTTTTTAGATAGAAGAGATCAAATTGATGTAAATATTTTAAATGTTTGTTAAAGTGGTATTAAACCCAAAACGAAAAATGTAACATATTGCAGTTTGCTGTGGTGACTGCATTAATTTTTTATGCTTTGTTCCCTCTGCTTTCATCTGGTGATTTGGTTCAGTAAGGTAGGCCATATATAAGTCAGGTTTTTTTAGTTCAATTAGCAGGTTAAATTAAAATAACTGACTCAATTCCAACATCCACACACTCAATGTGGAAAAGGGAATTCTGCCAGTTGAGCTATTGTCTTCTGATAGCGGGGAGACTTCACCAACATCAGAATACACTGATCAGTGTTGCAGGTTATAGCCTGCAGCACTGATCAAGGGGGGGGAAATCACACAGGGCGGTTGTACAGATGTTGATTGGTAGATCGACTTCCGTACAACCACAGTGCCCATACACTTTTTTTCCGCACCCTGTAAATTTTGTCCTCTGTGGGAATTTGTACGCATTCAACCAAAAGAGCATTTTGAGTTGAAGTACTGTTGGATTAAATGATCTGGCTAGCAGGTGGCATTTCAGGTCATTCCAAAGGTGTTCATTAGTGCTGACTCTGCTGAGGTCAGAAATCTGTACAGGCCACTCAAGTTCCTCTTTACCAAACTCATTAAACATAGTTTTTGGCCTTTCCCAAACTGTTTCCACAAGGTTGGAAGTACACAACTGCCTAAATTGTTTTTGTATACTGTAGCATGGTCAGTTATCTACAAACCTTCACCCTGATAGTATAAAAATAAAAAGGGGAAGCATTTAAAATGCCATATTCACACCATAAATGTATTTATGGCAGATTCCGCAATCATTATTAAAAAATGTGCATACATGAAATACACTATACTTTCCTTATATAAACATCTTTGGTCAGATTTAAAACCTATATCAATTTTATCCTAGATCACTACTAACTTTTTCAAGTGAGTTGTAATATTTCCTTAATAAAATATAAAATATTAGATACTATTTTAAGGTACATTTTTTAAAATATAAAGTCTGATTATTGCTTTGCTCTAGCCCCAATTACATCATAATAAACTCATCTTTTAGTTATTAGTTTTAAATATGAAAATTTGGAAAAGCTATAAAACACTTTTTCTTCTTCTCTTGCAATACCTATGTCTCTGCAACAAATAAAACCCAGAAGCAACTTTAGAGATAAACTTTGTGCCAAAACTGAGTAATATTCACACTAGGTGACACCATCAAATGAAAAGTGGAGTTTAACTTTTTCATGACCAGAGGTCACTGATGCCTAGCTACCCAGCTCAAATTTAGCCGCCACAGCATGCGTCGGTTACTTGAAAGCAAATCAATGTCGAAATTGGCTAATCCAGATAATTTCTTTATTAATTCATTTCAGGGGCATATAAAACGTTCTCATGGTACAATGTTTAATTAAATACCATGCCCAGTTTTCTTATAGCCTGACAAATATGTAAAAAAAAATCAAATTTTTTATTTAGTAAATTACTTTTTCAATACTGTAGTAGTTGTATTTGACAATTAAAATATGAAATAAATGATCATTGCCATTTTCTGTCTGCATGTCCGCAGTGCCATCTGCAAGCTGAAGTCTTATGCCCCGTACACACGGTCGGACTTTGTTCGGACATTTCGACAACAAAATCCTAGGGTTTTTTCCGACGGATGTTGGCTCAAACTTGTCTTGCATACACACGGTCACACAAAGTTGTCGGAAAATCAGATCATTCTGAACGCAGTGACGTAAAACATGTACGTCGGGACTATAAACGGGGCAGTGGCCAATAGCTTTCATCTCTTTATTTATTCTGAGCATGCGTGGCACTTTGTCCGTCGGATTTGTGTGCACACGATCGGAATTTCCGACAACGGATTTTGTTGTCGGAAAATTTTATATTCTGCTCTCAAACTTTGTGTGTTGGAAAATCCGATGGAAAATGTGTGATGGAGCCTACACACGGTCGGAATTTCCGACAACAAGGTCCTATCACACATTTTCCGTCGGAAAATCCGACCGTGTGTACGGGGCATTATTCTGCCTCCAGTCTGCATGTAATCGGTGCCATAATTGTCATAGTGATCACATGACTGGGAATCACTGTGATCAGTTCCTGATCTTCAGTGGAGACCAGCGCTTTTAGCAACAGCCAAGATTTACAGACACAGGCAGCTGATGGCTGTCAATGTGAAGGTATTTACTGATGCATCAGTAGTATGGAGCATTGGGCTGAGGTATACAGATTGCAGGTAGGAATGGGTCAAATTGTTTGGAAAGTACAGAAAAATAGATAATGGTGTAGCTAGCACTACCCCCTAGAGGGCCGCTGGATTGTGGTTCCCCCTTTGTCCTGCTCAGCCAGGCAACAAGCATTTTCCACAAGCATTCAACAGTCAATTAATTAATCCAATGTCTTTGTTTTTTGTTGTTTTATTGGGGTGGTTAACTTGGATGGGGTTAGGTTAATATGGGATGCCCAGAACTGTATCTACGGAAGAACTCTCAGGACAACTGCTCCCAACTTTCAGAATAGATTCCAGACTGCACTCCCGCAGGAGTAATCACAGATTCTTACTAAATCTTAAAGCACAAGTCCCAAACAGACTGCAATTATTCTCTTCCTTTCAGCAAAATGCCAGCCCACCTGGCTTTACTTGAGCTTTCCCCAAGCAGGGACGAAGGTAAGCTGTACACTGTCCTTTCTGAAGGCTAACTAGATATTGCACCTGGCTGCTTTCTACCTTTTTTGGCTTTGGAGGATGAATAGAAGGGGTTACTCACTCAGTCCCTTCAAATCCTTCAGCATGACAGCGACTTCTGTCCAGGCCTCCTGCTGTACAGGTCCCATTTACTTGGCAGGGTGTCTCCTGGATGAGACTGAAGGAGGTGAGGGTCCCTCTCCGGCTCCTTCACTTCTCCCTCTCTCTCTCTCTCCCCCTCTCTCTCTCTCTCTCTCTCCCTCTCAGCAGCAGCACTTCTGCCTGGTGGCAAACCCCCAGCACAGGGGTTCCCCCAAGCCTATGGATCCTGAAACCCACTCTCCCCACCTGGCCAGGCTCCAGAATACTTATGGGTCACTCTCCACCTACTGAGCAGTCTTTCCCCCAGGGAATGACAGACTCCCCATGAATATTCAAGCTGTTGCCTCCACCCCTTCACCCACTAAGTTCTGGAACCTACTAGAAGCTTCCAGAAGCCAGGGGGAGGTGACAGACCCAGCCCTCAGGGCTTGCCAGCTAACTGTACACAAATAAATTAACCCTGGCTCCACTGGCTACAGTGGAGCCTAAATTAAATTTACCTACTATACACTATGTACACAGGGGGTGCTACAATGGACAATATATATTTGTTTTTGTGTGATGCATTGGATATGTAACTATGTCTTCTCGTGTTGGGATTTGAGCTGCAATAGAAAATTTTGCGAGGAATATGTAGGCTGTTGCTCTAAGCCCTCTTTCCGAGAATGCTATCTTACTGGTTGCCATGCTGATGCTTTGGCTTCAAAATTTTAAGTTTCTCAAACAAGTATAGAGATATAGAAGGCTGGCTCTTTTTTCTTATTGTGTGCTTGTTCTGAGCTTGTGACTTATGCCCTGTACACATGGTCGGACATTGATCGGACATTCCGACAACAAAATCCATGGATTTTTTCAGACGGATGTTGGCTCAAACTTGTTTTGCATACACATGGTCACACAAAGTTGACGGAAAATCTGATTGTTCTGAACGCGGTGACGTAAAACACGTACGTCGGGACTATAAACAGGGCAGTAGCCACTAGCTTTCGTCTCTTAATTTATTCTGAGCATGCATGGCACTTTGTGCGTCGGATTTGTGTACACACGATCGGAATTTCCGACAACGGATTTTGGTGTCGGAAAATTTTATAGCAAGCTCTCAATCTTTGTGTGTCGGAAATTCCGATGGAAAATGTGTGATGGAGCCGGAATTTCCAACAACAAGGTCCTATCACACATTTTCCGTCGGAAAATCCGACCGTGTGTACGGGGCATTAGAAGTACTGATGTCAGCCAGGCAAGGAGAACTTCAAGATGGAGGCCACATATTTCTCTCAGGACAGGTGTGCTTTAAGCAGAATATCTAGTCATGTTTGATACAAAGTATGCAGAAATCTTGCCACATCTAATCATGCAATTCTCGTAATCACTAGTTAACTGTAAAACTGACATGCAGCATTTTGTTCAATTTCAAAGGAGGACATAAATAGAGAATTCATGTACATATGCTCTGAAAGGCACTTTATGGGTGATAAACGTTGGGTTTGTTACTTTTTGGTCATTAAACACATATTTCAAATTGACTTGAAAGAGTAAATGAACCCTACTCTGTTTTGCTTGCTGTGGTTCAATGAGAACAGGGTCCTAATCTGCAGAGGAAGGTTGCTGGAAGTATTTGGCTCTTTTAGCCTTTGTTGCCAGAAGCTGCAATCATCAAAAGGTCAAGTAGAGATTTCCTAACTAGTAGGTTATTCTATCAAAGGTGAAGTATAGTTTTATTTAAAAGGCATATTGTTAAGAGAGGCTCAAATGTCCTCTTCTAATAATGCTAAAAAAGCTGAATTCTGCTACTTACAAAGTTTAAAAAATGTTTTAACTTTACCACCAAACTGAAAACAAGTCTCTTAGGCTGGATTCACACTTATGCAAATTGGATGCAGGTTTCTCCACATCCAATTTGCATGACAGGAAAGTTTGCCTGTCTCACAATGGTGCCCGTTCACACACGTCCTGTGCATCTTTGGTTCCAGTTCAGGTGCGAATTCAGGCAACAATTCAGACCTGATTTGCACCTAAATCAGTGAACAGGGAAGCACCGGACTCCCTGCTGTGAGCATGCCGGCCGCAGCATGTATGAACCCAGACTTAAGTGCTGGCTAAAAAAAAAATCTAACTTACAGTTTATCTAAAGTTGACACTACTAGAAATCCTTTGTTTAGCCTGTGGGCTGAAGGAAAAAAATGTTATGGATTCCTCTATTCGTGCTAAACAGCTTAAATGAACAAATTTCCTGCTAAACAGTCGGCTGTCAGAATAGAATAGCTTCAATGGGAGATTCATGGGCTCTACCAAGCAGTGGCTGCAGCTGATTGACTGTAGTCACTGTTTGGCAGAGAATTATATGCCCGGCACCTTTGAGTTTGAATCAAAGGATGTTGGACAGTAGGGTGCCAACAGAGCCACCCACTGCGCATATAGTGAATTTTTCCAAACGCAAAAGTGGTGCATTCGTAGACATACACCTTATGAGCGTGCCTGGGTAAATGCCAATGCATGAGCCATTGCCGTTTACATGAGTATGACTGTGTACAACCGTTCACTTGTGTGGGCGGCTGTATTGATCACCTGCCCGCTCCCCAGGTGAAGGAAAGCACCAGGCATTTTATGTTAAAGGAGCCTCTTGGTGCCCACGTACATGAGGAGCAAAAATACTCAAACTGCTAAAGAACTGTCTTCTTCTCCTGTAGGCCAACTCCCCTACATGGATTTTGTAACAAAGCAGCATGGAGTGCAATCACTGTACATATTCTTTATCGTTTCTGTTAAAGGGAACCTGTCACAAGAGAATCTCTGAGGCTACCATTGCTGAGCTCCTTCTGAAAATTATAGCTGTTTGCCATTCTGGCTTTAGTGCTTTCACTGGCCTGTAGAAGTATATAACAAGTGAGATAACTCCCAGAAATGAAGATAAACAATCAGTATGACTATGATCTTCAGTTCAAAGTTTGTGCCCACAGATCGAATTTTGGCTGATTTAGCAGAAAATGGTCAAAATTGAATCCATGTATAGTTGGCTTCACCTATATATACACTGAAATGAGTAACTAACTTCCTGTGAAAGTCAGTATACTAGGCAGTAGACAACAGTTATTTTGCAGCAGCTGAGTACCTTGTTTTTAATATAACATTATTCTTTTGGCAACTGGTAACATTTCCACTTTCTTGGGTGTGGTTGGATTAAACTCTGGGTACATAAACTGGCAAATACTTTTGCTCAGAGTAAATGGCGATTTTGGCAAATCTCAAACCCTATAACGTATTAGCTTAAAATATAAAATGAATGGCATAGAGAGCTCATTTATATAGTGGTAGCATTCATATCCAGTTATTATAGTATTCTTAGCAAAAAAGTAGAAAATAAAAGATTATACCTGTTTTCTTTGAACAAAGCTACTATTTAGAGCAGGGAAGGGTTAAAATCCCCGCCAGGTTAATTAACTGTCTTTGTACCATTAAAGAAATTTACCTTTCCTGTTCGAAAGATGCAACGCAAAGTTAGGAAAAATCTTGCAAAGTTAGTGGAATTCCCTTTTTAGAGAGTTGTCCCCCAGTTGTGTCCATTGGACGATTTCCCTTTTCCTCTTGTTTTGGTGACAACTCTTACATTTTGGATTTCCTTTCACAATGGCGACTGCTATAAATAAAGGGACGATTCCCCCAAATGGGGACACAGAAAACAATAAAATCTAACCCTCTGCATTTTATCAAAAAATAAAAAATACATTTGAATTAGTCATACACTTTAGGCCTCTTGCACATGATACTCCTGTTTGGCCTCTTGCACAATGGAGCTTGAAAAAGATAAGTACAGCTTTTTTTTTTACTGAGCTAAAATACAGCCCATTAATTGTATTGTGCCTATGCACACAGGTGCGTAAACAAGCACCATGCATTCTTCAGTAAAAAAAATAAAATTGAAAAATCTGCTTTTTTGGTCAGTAATTTACGCCTCATGCACGCAAATTCGCACGAATGCGCATGAATGCATGCAAATACCCATTTACATATTGTGCAGAAAGAAAAGGCAGAGTAAGTTTTCGCGCATTGCACAAATCGAACGCATATATGCAAAAATGCGCATAAATACGTACATAAAAAAAGTCTGAAAAGTAGATGCTCAAACAGGAGTATCATGTGCAAGAGGCCTTAGAGCATCTACTTTTAGCGATTTTTTTTTGTATGTATTTGTGCGTATTTACATACATTTACGCGTATATGCGTTTGCACATTTTCGTGCGCACTTATTCTCGCATTCTCATTCTGCACAATATGTAAATGGGCGTATGGGTGTAAAATTGCACGTATTTGTGCATTTTTTGCGTGCATGAGGCGTACATTACTCACCAAAAAAGCTAATTTTTTTTTTTTTTTTACTGAAGAATGCACAGTACCTGTTTACGCGCCTGTGTGCATAGGCACATTACAATTAATGGGCTGTATTTTAGCTCAGTAAAAAAAGCTGTACTGAGCTTTTTCAAGCTGCAGTGTGCAAGAGGCCTTAATATAGCTCTGCTGATCAACTCTTAAGAATTAAATAGAAATGTAAATAAGCCATATTAAATATGTACTTTAAAAATCAGACCACATGACATTTTATTTGGCACTTTTCATAAAGTTTGAGTATGATGGGATTAAAATAGCATATTCTGCATGTGCTGAAATTTGAAGCCAGGTTCCAAATGCCACCAGTTCTCACAATGTTTATGAGCATTCATCAGATGTTTGCAGCACCCAGTCATCTGGGTAATACAGGCATACACTGTATGTAGCTCTTCTCTGAGTAATAAATACATTACAGAATAAACACCGTTGCACTAAAAAATTCTCTTTAGGAATGTCTTCTGACCTCGATTCCCTATTTGTTCCTGGATAGCTAAACATACTCATCATGAGTTCATACTGTCAGACAAGAGCAAACAAAATATACATAAACAGAGACAGAATCTATGCATGAGTACAAAATTCATTTTACACATAAAACAAACCCAAGTAGCAAAACACAACCAAAAAACTGTCCTGTTGCTATCTCTGCATGAACATTTGAGGGTCCCGTATTACTAGTGATGGTACTGCAGAGTTATGCTTTCATTTGAAATACAATGAAAAATACATTAAACGTACTTGCTTGGTTTAGCAGACATTCCTCACTAATTGCGCTCAGATGCCATGAATACTTTCCTATCTTTGCTGTGAACATGTTTTGCAAACCTGTGATTTTTCTGCTCGCAAAAAAAACTAAAATAGCTGAAAGCAAAGACAGATTATGAGCAAACTGGAATC
The DNA here is from genome assembly GCA_037952925.1 of Lithobates clamitans. Classification (NCBI taxonomy): domain Eukaryota; kingdom Metazoa; phylum Chordata; class Amphibia; order Anura; family Ranidae; genus Lithobates; species Lithobates clamitans. The sequence goes on from JBBGZY010000190.1 coordinate 3,045,228, forward strand.
TTAGACAAAGTAATAGTAAGTAAATATCCAATTCACATAATTAAAACATAATTCTATCTGCCTCTCAGGTGTGATTGTTGTGTCAAGGGGCTGGGTGCCAACTGCCAAGCTGCACGTCTTCCACATGTACAGCCAGGGCCGCTGATAAGGCAGTACAGCCAGCCCTCCTGTACTGGGCCCAGGCTTCATCAGTTCAAAAGGGAAGCCCAGACACCCTCCGAGCAGGAGCGACGGCTGCACTGCCCTGCTTTATTGCCAACTCTTGTAGCCACCCCTGCAGCTCTGCCACCTTCTCCTCCTTTTTCTCCCACTGCCTGCACTGCAGGGTGATTGGTATCTGCTCCCCCACTCCCCTGCTGTCCAGGTCCCCCTTTGTGCCCCCCTCCTCCCCAGTTCTGCTGGCTTCCGTCCTCTCCCACCAGTAGCCAGTGAGGGTACCGCACAAGGGGGTGTTTCAGGATGGAGAGCGGAGGGGAAGGGGTTGGGTGGGGCGTTAAATATGTCTTGGTTACCAGCCCCTTCCTTTCCTGAATGAACACAGTGAGCGATTGGTACCGATCATTCACTTTGTTCATTCATTAATGATGCACAAAATGCTGCCTCTGTCAGCCTCTAGGGGCACTAGTGAGCACTCCTCACCGTCTCCAACTGCGCACCCCCCACACCCCCCCCCCCCCACTTGTGTTTACTATGATTCAATGAACAGGAGACCTCAGAATGCTTCCCATTCATTCACTGGCCAGGGATTGGGGAATCTCCTTCCTCAATCCCTTTCTCTGTCTCAAATGTGAGACATCAGTGGTCTAGACCCCTGATATTTCACCAAAGCCCCCCCCCCCCCCTCCAACAGAGCTGTTAAAAAAAAAGTAAGAAAAAAAGAAGGAGAGGGACCCTTTCAGGTAGGCTCTACCTACCGCCCGTGATTTCTAACAGCAGCCCTGTGTACAACTAACCAAGTGGGGGGGAGTGTGGGGGGTGCGCAGTTGGAGACGGTGAGGAGTGCTCACTAGTGCCCCTAGAGGCTGACAGAGGCACGTGCCTATACACAGGTATGCCATTTAAGGAAGTGATCTCCGCAAAAGCAGCACTTCTCCACACAGACAGTAGTTATGACTCCTTGTAATCCATAGTAAGTTCTTTAGCTCTTTATATTCTGTACAGTATTAATAACAGTTCCTAATACACTTCTCTCTCTTTTTGTGCAGCATTTTTGACCCAGTGCCACAGAGCTTGCACCATACTCCACCAGCCCAGTTACCTCTCACCTCATCCCAGTGACGCCGATCCATATTTTAGATTTGAATCCCAGGAAGTTCAACCACTACTGGGAACTTCTGTCACCTATGACAAGTCAACTTCCGCTTCCCAACCAGCCGGCTGCAATTTACACCTAGACACTAGTACTGAAGTCATTGGCAACGGCAATCGAGCCTTCTCTGTTGGGCATATGTGCTGCATCTTTTTTTGTTTTGTCCTGTCCCTGATGTGAACCATGTTCTGTGATAATCTATGCATTCATGCACCCCTTTACAGCTGTCCTTAAAGTGGTTGTAAAGGCAGAAGTTTTTTTATCTTAATGCAATCCTTGCATTAAGGTAAAAAATCTTCTGTGTGTAGCAGCCCCCCTCAGCCCCCCTTATACTTACCTGAGGTCCCTCTAGATCCAGCAAAGTTGCAGGATTGTCTGCCCGGGACTCCCCCCTCATTGGTTGAGACAGCAGCATGGCTCCTGCTGCTGTCAAAGTCAGTCAGCCAATGAAAAGAGAAAGGGGCACGGCCGGGTCCCAAATCCGTGTCTGAATGGAGCCAATGGCGCCACTGCTGTGTCTCAGCCAATCAGGAGGAGAGTCCCGGACAGCTAAGACACTCGTGGACATCACTGGACAGAGAGACCTCAAGTAAGTATTAGGGGGGCTAAGGGGGGCTGCTACACACAGAGGGTTTTTTTTCCTAATGCATAGAATGCATTAAAAAAGCCCTGCCTTTACAACTCCTTTAGGTAACTTCAACAACATTTCTTTACTAAAGTTGTTACAATATGAATAAACAATCACAGCTTCTTCCCATCCATTCATAATACAAAGTGCTTCCTATGTGGCCCTTGGGGCCCCTGCCCTTTGAGGTAGCCATACCTTGTATATTGTAGAAAGTTTTTAGAGTCCTTTTAGTCCTTAGATTAACAGCATACGTCCATGTCACTGGAAATCTGACTGGTTTCCCTCCAAGGGGTGGTATCAAGCAAAGTGACAATCACATCCTAGCACAGTTCCTGTTCCCTTCCCATACATAGAGCCCCCTACCTGGAGGTGGTTCCCTCCTTTTTATAGGTTTTCCCCAACAGAGTGCGATATTCCCCAAAAAGCCTGGGAAAACCTTGCCAGCAGCGTAAACCTGCCCTTCCCAAGAACCACCAGCTCGGTATGGCAATACAATTAAACAGTGCACGGGTAGTACAGTCAAAACATAACACAAAAACAAAGGAAACACACAATACAAAAAAAAAAAACACAGAGTAAGCATCTGCTTACACACTCTTTAACCCATTCCTGTCTGAACAAAACATGGTACTCTAGATGTATGGGAGCACTATGAACACATCTTCCCCAGCATACCCTTTGTAACCTGCCATTAACTGGGCACACACTGGGAGTATACCCAGGGCTCCCTGTCTGTCCTAACCAGCACTCTCCAAGTAGTCTATCCCATACCAGCTTCAGGCCTTACAGCAATGGACCCCAATAGCAACCTCACCCAGCACCATCTATTTCCAGAGGACATCCCCATCTTGACGATAGAAGAACAGCTGTTTACTGAGCCAATTTATTAACATGTTCACATACTTCAGTCATCCCAGAGGTGCAAACAATAAAGAGAACAATAATGAGAAGAGAGCCAAGTCAAGAAGCCCATACCTTTAGTTTAGATACATTTTACATGACAAACAATATTCGCTTGCTGTTTGTTGTTGTAGGATGTAGTTTGTCTCTGGGAATGCACTTTATTATCTGTTCTTAATTGCAAACATAGTCTGTCTAAACTTTCACTAATCCTTCAACCACCCCCTTTCCTCCCTCTGCAGTAAATTCATTGCCAACTCCATTTTCAGGTTTCTGACTTCATCGACATCCTTGCGAATGCTATAGATGAAAGGTTCTGCAGGTTGTTTAGCCAGTTTTGGCTACTACACATTTTCAGTGAAGTGGGGTGCAGGACCCTGTACCAAAACCAGCACTCAGGTTCACTACAGCGTGGCCTTCAGGCCATGTTGGGAAACACCGATTCACATACACAAAATGTTCTCCTCAGCTTATAGTAGTACCAGGCCTAGTCCACGGGGGAAGTCCCACGGAACACACACTATTATCCATGTACCCACATATTCATAAGTAATGGTTCTTTACATCTAAAACATTTTGTGACATGTTCTTTACGGTTGTGCAATGCAGTGTTTGAATTTTGAATTGAAATATAAGTGTTTTTGGTGGCTTTGTCATGCATTGCATTGCTTTCATTCCTGCATACAAGCCAAAGTGAAAGCATCAGAAACACTTCCCAGACTGAACCGGTAATGAAAAGTGACCCTGCCAGGGGGGTGTAAAAACTTATAGTAACAATGCCCCGTGAAAGAAGACGTTTTATACATACTGCCCAGCAGGAGGTGGAATCTTTATTCTCTTGAAACCTTCCAAGTCTCACTACTATCTGTATTACTGTTGTCAGTTTTTATACCCCCTAAAATAGTAGTAAGACTGAAGAAGTCAAGTGTTTGATGAAGCTTCTTAGATGAATTTAATATAATACAGCTAACCAAAACTTACATGTGCTGGCTACTTTAACTTTAAAGGTTTAGGCCTCTTTCACACGAGGGATCCGTATGTCTGTTTTTCATCCTTCCGTTTTCGGATGAAAAACGGACATACATGTATCCCTAGGCTTGTTTCCCTTTATTTGCACCAGGTGATCTGGCTATTATCTGGCAGTAATGCCTCTTGAAAGCCTGCAAACCTCCTTTCACAGTCCTCTGAAATATGACCCTATGCAGATTGCTTTTCAGGGGAGTGGTAAAGACTGTTGCTAGTGTAAAAGGAGCCTTCAATGGAAAATCATTAGTTGAAAATAAAGGGAAAACAGCCTAGAAAAAAAGAAAAAGAATGCAGTGACTATATTTAAGGATTGCTAAACTGCAATATATACAATTTTTGCTTTTTGCCGCGTACACACGGTCAGAATTTTTGATGTGAGCTTGTTGTCGGAAATTCCGACCGTGTGTAGGCTCCATCGGACATTTGCTGTCGGAATCTCCGACAACAAATGTTTGAGGCAAACATTTGGCCAATTTGTTGTCGGAAATTTCCGAGCGTGTGTACCCAAGTCCAACGCACAAAATTCCATCCATGCTCGGAATCAAGCAGAAGAACCGCACTGGCTATTGAACTTAATTTTTCTCTGCTCGCCCTGCGTGTTGTACGTCATCGCGTTCTTGGCAATCAGAATTTTCCACAACATTTGTGTGACCGTGTGTATGCAAGACAATTTGGAAAAAAATCCATGGTTTTGTTGAAATCCAATCCATGGATTGTTGAATGTCTGATCGTGCGTACAGGGCATTTGAGTTTTGATACACTTTAAATCTCTTTGAAGGCTTCTGCCTCATGGGCTGTACAGCCCAGTTAAAGCTCTGGATATAGTACATGCTGCCTTTAATTTTCTGGCAGATCTTTATAACAATAGTCATTTAATATAATCAGTGCTAAACAGAGTGGAGCCTGTACAAAGGTGTTATGCCCCATACACACAATCGGACTTTCCGACAACAAAACTGTGGAATTTTGTTTGAAGGTTGTTGGCTCCAACTTGTCTTGCATACACACGGTCACACAAATGTTGGCCAACAGTTACGAACGTAGTGACGTACTACGTGGTTTTTCAGCTCTTTAGCGCCACCCTTTGGGCTCCTTCTACTAATTTCGTGTTAGTAGAAGTTTGGTGAGTGTTGATTCGCGCTTTTTGCGTTTTTCATTTAGCACTATGATTATTATTATTCTTGATATCACTTGAAAAAAAAAGCCTTTGAAAATCTGTTTGCAATAACTCCATCAGTATCACTAGCAAAGCAGCTTCATTATTCTCCCATTAAAGAAGAGAATTATGCGCTGCATTTGGAGATTTCATAATTTGCCACGCCACGAATGTTAATTCTCCATTACGAACGCTAGTCTACAAGACCGGCCGCTTCTGCTTCTGAGCGTGCGTGGACTTTTGTCCGACGGACTTGTGTACACACGATCGGAAAGTCCGACAACAAAAATTTGTTGGCGGAAAATTTGAGAGCCTGCTAGCCAACATCTGTTGGCGGAAAGTCCGACAACAATTGTTCGATGGAGCATACACGCGGTCGGATTTTCCGCCAACAAGCTCACATCCAACATTTGTTATCGGAAAATCCCATCGTGTGTACAGGGCATTAGAGTGTCAATGCAGTATGATTACTAAATACAATGTCACTGCACTGCTAGAGAATCGGTTCTTTATTTCAACTACTAAGGTATAATCATCAATCTAAATTTTTTTTGACACAATTAACTGTTCTGTAACAAATATTGATGACACATTTCTACTTTTCCCATTGATTTACCTCTACATTACAAGCTCAGACCATAACACAACTGACTGGTTGTGACTTCTTTGCAGCCACCCGATCAATTACTGTAGTACAGGACAAGTGAAGCATGCAATCCATACATTCCCATAGCACCAATTAAAACATTACATCTACAGATGAATCCAAGTATTTGCACAGAACTTCATGTGACTACAGGACAGAAAAATGACTGATTCTCTGTGTTAGGATGACATCCACATCTATGAAATATGCAGACCGACAGCTGGGAGAGAACAGCTCATTGAACGAAAGGCATTTTTACAGCCCCACCTGCATGTTGATTCTAGTCTTTGTCACACATCCATCAATCTCACTCAGAGTAGAAAAGACAATGATTGTGTGAGGACAAGGGATACACACGCAACAATATTTATTTTTATTCTCCTGATTTTAAAATATGTACTGTAAGACAAGACATCAGTTGTTATATTATAGGAGAAGGATGGCAAAAGCTGTTGTGGCCATACTTCTCCTTTGGGTCACAGGATTCCACTTATGCCGCGTACACACAGTCGGACTTTTCGGCTACAAAAGTCCGACAGCCTGTCCGACAGACTTTCGACTGACTTTTGGCGGACTTTTGGCGGACTTTTGGCGGACTTGCGGCAGACTTTCTTACGAACGGACTTGCCTACATACGTTCACACAAAAGTCCGACGGATTTGTACGTGATGACGTACACCGGACTAAAATAAGGAAGTTGATAGCCAGTAGCCAATAGCTGCCCTAGCGTGGGTTTTTGTCCGTCGGACTAGCACACAGACAAGCGGATTTCTGGGTCCGGCGTAGTTACGACGTAAAGATTTGAAGCATGTTTCAAATCTAAAGTCTGTCAGATTTGCTGCTGGAAAAGTCCGCTGAAAGTCCAGGGAAGCCCACACACGATCGGATTGTCAGCCAGCTTTAGTCCGTCCGCGTCCGTCGGACTTTTGTAGACGAAAAGTCTGACCGTGTGTACGCGGCATTAGTTCTGCACTCCTACGACACCAATTCAGCTGACAGTGGGCTAAAGCCCACTGTCGGCTTTTGTCACAAAGCCGGTCCAGGCTCTGCAGGGATCCCGGCAATAATGGTGGGATCCACCTACGTGGCTGATTGGCTGCTGGCTCAGCCTCTCAGCGTGCCACTGGGAGATTGAGCCAGCCACCTCCGCCCCCTCCACAGCCTGATGCTCCAGTGAGCACTGGAGGGGTAGAGCTCACTGGAGCATTATAGGATTAACAGTCACTGCTCTTTTCTCAGAGCAGACCTGAGAACTAAGCGATCAGCAGCCTTTGATCACTCAGTTCTTGGTGTAGAGGTGGCAGAGAACAAATGCAGCATCAATTCAATATATTCTTCTCCCAGGAATACATCTTACTGAGCTCTGTTCCTGGAGACACTGAGAGCAGCGGCAGCCATAGGCTCCTGCTGTTGTCAGTCAGATGACTGTGAGGAAGAAGAGGGGGCATGGCTTGCCTGTGTGTGTTTATGGATAGGAGCACAAGGGTGCCCCTTTAGCAGCCAGCAGGGAATTGCCGAAGAGCAGGTAAGTGACTGCTCTATACAATATCAGTGTACAGAGCAGGTAAGTACAACCTCTTCTTTATTTTAAGACAAAAAAAAATAACCTTTAGTGTCACTCCCCCTCCCCCCTGCACAGTTAAGGTACTCACCTCCCCAGTGGATCCAGCATTGTCCTACTGATATTCCGCTTCTCTTCTGCCCCCGATCAGTCCTGCACGTCCCATCTTCTCTGGTAGTCATCTAAAAGCTTCTGGCTATTCTGGGTTCAGCCTGTGGCTCTCCAATGACATGCTTCTAGGCCCCATCCTCCTCCTCATTTCTCAATAAAAGTATAAGCCTACTGAGATATACATATCTCAGGAGGCAAAGCGAGCAAAGTGCAGTCGTGCAGAATGACATGCACGAGGGGTGGGGGGGGGGGGATTGGGGGGTTAAGCCAGACCTTTAATAGAAAAAAAAATGTAAACAAAGGGAAAAAAAGCCAGATTTGTGCAGCAGAGGGGAGGAGGGGTGAATGAAAGTCAAATCTGCTTAGCCATATTTATCTGAGGATATGACTGTAAAGTCACAAAATGTGTCATATGATGGTTTACAGACAGTCCACGAGTTACAAATATCTGACTTCCATACGACTCACACTTGCAAATGGAGGGAGACAACAGGAAGTGAGAGGATATCTACTCCTAGGAAAGGAAATTCACTCCTGTAAGAGTTATCATGGAAAAAAATGTGTCTCCTCTGAAGCTTTATCACAAATCTTTGTTTCCACAACAACCCAAAATTTTCAAAATTCAATAGTTTCAGGGACAGAAAGTGAGGTGAAATCTTCTGAACAGGAGCACAGACAGCAAAACAAATGTTACATAGGGTGTTAACCTTTCCCTATGTTATCCAAAAAAAAAGGAAAAATTTTTTTTTTGGGCTGGAGTTACACTGAAAAAATGTACCTGTTCCAACTTACATACAAATTCAACTTAAGAACAAACCTACAGAACATATCTTGTTTGTAACCCAGGGACTGCCTGTAATTACTTTTTTCACATTTACACTTCAGTTTTCTTAAATATCTTTCTATCAAATCTGTTATTTTTCACCTTTACATGTGTAATTAGTCTTGCAATATCCAAGACAACACAAGTGGGTGAGTAGCATCCATTATTTCTCTGTCCAGTGCTACAGTAGTATGGGTCCCTTTTCCTCTCCCAGGAATACATCTTACCAAGCTCTCAGTATCATATTATTTTTTTCATACCTCACTCAACAGTATGATAAAGGCAAGATCAACTTACTTCCAACCAGAAGGTAGAGCTCTAGTCTCATTTTCACATTTTCTGGATGAACCTGAAGCTCAAATTACACACACAGCTGAATGAGGGAGAGGACTAACAGCAGCCATAGATGGTTTGAATCTCACCTGATCAGCAAGAACTGGCTGGGATTCAAACCAAGTATGGGCAGGCTAAATGTACCCAGGTTAATTGATCAATCAACTTGGGCACAACCAGCCTGCTGGTGTTTACATACACTTATCGTCAGCGGCTGGTATAGCCAATAGCAATAATCACTGTCTTCTCCTGGCAGGGATGGCTAGCCGCTGCCCCTCCGCCAGAAGGAATACAATGGCTCGGCGGGAGGGATTCCCCTGTCAACACTGTCCGTGGTTGCAGGAAAAAAATTCACTTTGTGTATGGCCTGCCTAACACATCATAGTCTCCCTCATCTGAATGGCTCAATTAGAAGGGTCAATTAGCAAGAGGCAGTCAGAATGAGAGAAGATATTGCTGAACTTTCTATTTAAAAAATCCAGAATGATCTGTAATAAAGTATACATCTAAATTACAGATTTTTTTTTTTAAATATAAAGAAATGAAGTAAAGCATCAATTTAAAAGCATGTAAAGTTTAAGTGCATGTAAAAGCTTAAAGTGGAAGTAAACTCTCCTATCGTTTTCAGCCAAGGAAGCTGCCATCTTGGCCTCTGTTTAATCTACAACTGCCATGATGCTGCACATGTGATAAGTTATGACACCAGCCATTGGATGGTTTGACAGTCTGGTTGAGAGCACAACTAATGGGAGGGTTACAATCCCAGTACATGCCGGAAATGTTACTGTTAATGTAACTGTTATTTGAAACGGTTAAATGGAGGGGTTTACTTCTGCTTTAAGTGCAAGAAAACCCCGTAGCATTAACATATGCAATCATGTACTGTAAAATGTAGTAAATGTGATAATTTTTTAGCCATACCTCTTCATTTATTATTTTGATATGGTTAAAGCTTTTTTTGTTAACCTAAAAAAAAAACATTGATCCTGTTCCCTTAAAGCATGTTATACAGCACAGTACGTGTGCTATGTAATTTGGCCCCTTCTATCACCTAAAAAACCTGGCTGATCCAGTTTATCATGGCTGCTTAGCCCTGGCACTGTGATCAGTTTACTTGCCTCCATCATCTGCAGCTCTCCTGTCCTCCTCTGTCCTCTCCCCCCCCCCCCCTCTCTCTCCTGGTCTGTCATCTCCTGTGTCAGTGCCCCCCCTCCCCTCTTGCTGCTGAAGTTCAATTTAAAATTTCATACTACCTCTGTGTTTAATAATCCTATGTGCCCCTGTGTCTGTGCCTTATAAAAATAAGCCATTCTTTACCTGTTTTCAGAGCGCCGATCGCCACTCACGTGAACTGCCGCCTCTCTCCTCCTCCCCATTTGACAGCTGCAGTGGGCGGGGGCGAGGATTCTTCACTGATGTCAGTCAGGAGGGGAGGAGGAGAGAGGCGGTGGGTCATGTGAGTGGCGATCATCACTCTGAAAACGTGTAAAGAATGGCTTATTTTTATAAAACAGACACAGGGGCACATAGGATTATTTAACAGAGAGGATGGCATAAAGTGCATAAAGTGACTTAACAACCACTTCAAGTGAAGGTCTCACTCTGATTTTTGCTGTCCCTTTCTAATGCTAGATTACAGAAGTAATTAACTAGATTTACTGTTGTAATACAATTTGGTGCTATCTGCTGCTCAGAAATACTTATTGTATACTATTTTTTTGTTCTTCGAATTACTACTTATTATTTTGTAAATATAAATGTAGCACCCTCCTAGGAAGGTGCTAGGATTCGATAAGTTAGTATTGGTTGTGTTTTTGATAATTAAATTTAGTTGCCACACTGTAGTCAGTGTGGCTGCATGTATTTGGTATGCAAAAGCATATTCTGCTAACTGTATCTAGTGAAGCTGTAATCTGCTATTAAGGTCTGCTCAGTTTGTTCAGCTGCTGCCAGTCTGGCCTATAGCTTCCTCTGTATCCAGGAAACATAAGGAGTTTCTGGATGATAGGTGTGAAGCTATGCAGATGACAGCATGAATATTGATACAGCCCCAGCCTTTCCTAGAGAGGCAGGCTCTGAAGCTATTCTGGGTAACGGAATATATTCAGTGAGCACACTGAGCACAGGGTCTTTTTCCAGAGTAGATTAGTCCAGCCTGGGGAGGCACGCTGTGCTCCCAGGCGGAACCTGTTGTTGGTGATATCTCAGGTGGGCAACCTGAGGAGCTTGAATGCTGAAACCCAGGAGCTAAATAAAGCTGACTGAGAGAAGCTGTCTGCTGACCTTATGTCTGGTATCATGGGAAGGTTTCACTTGAAAGTAGGATGGAGGCTACCAGCTGTCCTTGGGCCTTGTGAGTACAGACGCTGAGAGATCTTGGGGACCTTTGTGTTTTAGGTTCCCCTCTCTTACTACATAGACAGCCATGGGTCTATTTAAAGGGGCGACCAGCTGGTGTCCTGAAGAGCTTGGTCCACCTAATCCTCTACTTAAAGGGACTCTGCTCTTGTGACCCAAACTACTACTACTAAGCGGAAGTATATTAAGCTGAAGCCCAGACTTCAAAATAGCTAATCTGAAGAATATCTAAGTCCACAGTTGTACATAGTTCTTGTTTTTGGAGTATCCCACCACTACCCCCAACCCTATCCAAGTTCTCCAAAAATAAAAACCACAAAAACAACATCCCCTAGATTGGTTATTGAAGAAATGTGTGAATGAGCCTGTGTGCCTGGTTGTGGGGCAAAGCCTGTGGGGAAGACCTGGACAGTAATCCTGCGGCTCCTATGGGAGTAGCGCTACATAAAGAAAAAAATAATCTATTTTTCTATCAAAGCATCAAGCTATCTATGTATGCTAGGATTTCTGAAATACTCTCAGTATACATTAGTAGCAGGAGGTGGCAAAAGGACTCATGATCATTCATGGCATCTTTCCTCTCTGTGTAGCCTGGATTGTAAGGGAATGTATTCTTAGGTAAAAACCCCAATGAATTTGATCCAAAGGATCCTAATTCCTTGTTATAGATGAGCTGTTCAATATTTTCATCATTCATCAACAGACACAGTTGAAAAGGAGTACATCTATCTTCATGCCTGCCTTGTTTGCAGTTACTGTTAACCAGTTTGGTCACACCACGTTATTCTCAACATAAAAAGTGAACATCTTTACCTACACTAGAGATGGAAATGCTTCCCAGAAACTACTGATTTAATTGGCATTGTCATTGATTTACTGTATATTTCTTACTACAGCCATAAAAATTAGTCCTGGCATTTTTGCTTCCATTGCGAACAAAAATAGTTGACATCTGGTTGCAATAAAATGTTGCAACTATTCATTTTTGTCCATTAAATGACTGGACAGGGATGTTAAATATCTTCTAGTGCTGTCTGCTTATGAAATATGGCCTGCACTGTTCTAGCACAGGAATACAGAAGCCTACACACTTTTGAAATGGATTCACTATCCCACATAATTTTTTAGTACAAACTGTAGTCCAGTATTTCCACAGGTGTTAAGCATATTGTATCATTAATTTGTTCTAGTAAAGAGAATTTCCCAGAAAAAGGCAAATCCATTTTTATTAGGACTCATCTTAGTACCGTAGCATGGAGAGTCTCAACCATGTAGAGACCCCTTATGATTAAAGTATATGTGAACACTTAGCTTGTAAAATAACCCAGGGTAAGACCTGAAGAAGGATTTAGTCGCTTCTGATGTGAAATCTGTGGATAAAGTGCTCTACAAGTGCAGCAGCTACACAGATCAATATCTGTAAAAACTTGAATAGTAATAACCTGGCTGCAGGTTCACTTAAACAAAAACTAAAAAAAATGTGCTTCCCTCATTTAGGACTAAGCAACATGTGTACTTTAATGCTCCTCAGCATATGTTTACCTTTCTTTTGCTGGCTCACCCGGTAAGAAGTACCCGGTATCTCCAGGTATGGAGAAGCATGTGATTCACTATATACAGTATGATCATGCTGGACCAATCTGTGCTGTCATACACGTAGTCCATAGCCCTGTGTAAGTTCTTACTTCAGTGACTCTTAGCTTTCCAAGTGCTTTTGTTGGCTCTCCGTGGCTGAAAGGAGTGGCAGGGGAGTGAAAAGTAAGATAAGTATATGGTTTAACCTCTGCATACAGAAAGCTTTCTTTACAGTAAGTGCTGTAAAATGTGGAATAGACTTCCAAGTAAGATAGTTCTAGCCAATTCTGTAGGTTAAAAACAGACTCAACATTTCTAAATGCACACAATAAAACTGCCATTTACAATGATCAAGAAGTAACACTTTAAATTGTTGAACCAAGAAGTATCCAGTTTGCCATACGGGATCAGGAAGGTTTTATTTTCTTCTCTTGAAGCAATGAGCCATGCTCCATACAGGGTTTTTGCCATTCTCTGGCTCAAGAAGGGGGTTAAAGTTGTGTAGATACAGCTCTATAAATTATACATTTTTGTCCTGAATGAGATTGACATGTGCCTTTTTTTTAAACCTGACTAATTATGCAACTATTGGGAAAGAGTACATGAGGAACTGAACCCTCCTGAAGATGAGCTCTAAAAAGGTAGTTGGAGGGCACAGGACTAGCCTCCAGTTTTGTCCAATGATTTCCCTGTAGCTGATCTTTCCCAATTACAGGCAGTCCCCGGGTTACAAACAAGATAGGGTCTGTAGGTTTGTTCTGAAGTTGAATTTGTATGCAAGTTGGAACAGGTATATATATGTTTTAGGTGTAACTTCAGCCCAAAAAAATCATTTTTATGGTATTTTGGATAGCATAGGGAAGTGTTAACACCCCTGTAACATTTGTTTTGCTGTCTGTGCCCCTGTTCAGAAGTTTTCACCTCACTTTCTGTCCCTATGACAGTTGGATTTGGAAAATTTGGGGTTGTTGTGGAAACAGGGATTGGTGATAAAGCTTCAGTGGAGACACTTTTTTCCCATGATAACTCTTTCCTTGGAGTAGATTTCCTCTCATTTCCTGTTGTCTCCCTTCGTTTGTAAGTAGGAGTCATTTGTAAGTCACATGTAATCTAGGGACTGCCTGTACTGTATTTAACTACTACAGGTACTTATATAGCACCATCAACTTACACAGTGCTTTACATATATTTTGTGCATTCACATCAGTCCCTGTCCTCAAGGAGCTTACAATCTAAGGTCCCTAACTCACATTCATACATACACATATTAGGACCAATTTAAACAGGATTCTTTTAACCTACCAGCATGTCTGTAGTGTGTGGGAGGAAACCGGAGTACCCGGAAGAATCCCACGTAGGCACAGGGAAAACTCCAGGCAGGTAGTGTCATGGTTGATATTTGAATCCAACGACCCTAGTGCCATATCTTCTTCTGGATAAAGGCAGAACTGAACTTATAGAGGCAGAACTTCTCATGTCAGAGTCTCCAACAGGGAAAACAGTAGGCAACACATCACCAAATCTCACCGAGACTAGCAGTCAGAAGCAGTAGTGCCTTAAATCTCACATCTCACTTGTAGGCACTGGAGTGCCTAGGCACCCTTACATACCAGAAAGTGCATGGCTACTTTTTGGAATTCAAAACAAAGTGTTACATTTTTCAGGCCGCTTAGTCACTATTAATATTTCTGGTAGTTCCCTATGGCAAAGCAAATATTAATTTCCTGAGTTCAGTTCCACTTTAACATAACCCTGTTGCTTTGTTCTCTATAAACAGTTAAACAGTTTTTCAAATGCCCTCAAATGCATGAATGGTTAATTGTTCTCAGGAAAGCACTGTCCTGTGTCTCCCCAATAGACATAAAGGATAACATATAATGATAATAACATGATGTTACATGCACAAATTTGCTACAACCCATAGAAAATACAATATAGCTGTCATCATTTGGATTTAATCCTTGCTATTGTAAATGTGATTGTGTGACTCAAAGAAAATTGTTTGTCTTTAATTAAACTGTTCATTTTTTATAAAGGATGGTTTTCTATGGCAGTGTCATTACAAGATATTATTGTTCAAGCGGTTTTACAAGTTTGGATGTTTTATGAAATTGTGTCTTTGGCATTTACAACTTCAATCACCTATGGAGTGATGTGCACGGAGTTCAACACTGAACTTAGCTGACAAATATAGCCCGCTGTGTCTTTTTAGTTTCCAGTCATCTGTGTCTGAATCACCAATTTTTGTTGTTACACTAATTGGTGCACATTCACCAAAGCCTGTTTACCACAGCAATTAATGCAAAATAATTGCAATATGTGCAGCCTTGATGTTTGCAGTAAATTGCTTATATTGGTTGAATGACTTAATAAGTTAATTATTGTATATGACTGAGTACACATTTAAAGTTATTTTAGATTACCACAATAGTTATTACGTTTTTTTTACTGCTATTTCAATGTTTCATAAAGGGGTTTCATATAAAAAAGCACAGTCTTTCACTAGTCCACCTGGCTCTTTGTATATCTAACTCGTTCAGAATTAGTACCCTTTCTGAACAACTGCCGAGACAATAGGATTAACCACCAAAGAGAATCTTTTTTTTTCAGCCAAAGTAGACTAATAGACTACGGCTGAGGCTGCCTGAATACCCAAGCAGTGACCGTTTCTGATACCCTGTTTCCCCGAAAATAAGACCTAGCGTGATTGTCGGTGATGGCTGCAATATAAGCCCTATCCCCCAAATAAGCCCTACCCTGTTTCCCCGAAAATAAGCCCTACCCTGAAAATAAGACCTAAAAGGACTTTAACTAGGGATAATTTGGGGGGTAGAGCTTATATTGCAGCCATCACCGACAATCACGCTAGGTCTTATTTTCGGGGAAACAGGGTAGGATGTAGTCACTTGAATTTCATAATAGTTTTCTACCAAATTCACTCCATTTTTTAATTTACTTTTGTTGAGCTGTGTGGTGGACTTTTGTTGACAGGCTGTGTGTTGTCAGCCTAAAGTAAAGCCTCGAGTGTGCAATAAAATAAATGGTCCCCCTGCAGGTTTAAGTCATAATGTACTAGTATGCACTGTATGCTAGTACATTATGACAGACTTACCTACAAACAAGCCTTCCAGCGATGCGCTGTCAGGGCTCTCCCTGCTCCCCGGCGTTTCCAAATTTATCTGGCCTTTCTTCCGGGTTTTTCTGTTTTCGGCCACTTGAAAATTAGTTTATTGAGATTTTGGCATTCAAAATAACAAACCAACAAAAACAAACATAAAACAAAGAGTCTCATAGATTAAAGCCTCCCAGGGGCCAATTACATAAACATACAGGGGTCTAAAAACTAACGAGAGGGCTACATCCATAAGTGTTTAGGTGTGGCTCACATCTACGTTGTAATATACCTGTAAAGCGTGATGTTACCTATTTGTTTTTTCCATATTCTATGTGTGACATCCCTCTTTTGCATTATATGCTTGCACAATGTTCATCTTTGCTCTACAGGTCATATCAGTTGCAGTGGAAGGTTGGGCTGACCGTTTAGACCAGGGGTCTCAAACTGGCGGCCCTCCAGCTGTTGCAAAACTACAAGTCCCATGATGCATTGCAAGGCTGACAGTTACAAGCATGACTTCCTCAGGCAGAGGCATGATGGGACTTGTTGTTCCTCAACAGCTGGAGGGCCGCCAATTTGAGACCCATGTTTAGACCATACCTTGTCATATTTTCTGAGGCAACCTCTGGACGGATTTTTAACTGTATGACTTTACTACATATACTGTATAAGTAATATACTGTATATGAATATAGCTGCCCCTATCTACAATTTTATTACAAAATTGTAAAAACAAACAAGCTTGTTTAGAGTTTCGCACATGTTGAGATTATTACAATGATCCACACACCTAAGAATACTTTAACAATTTTAAAGGTTACACAGGGGGAATTTGTCAAACAAATTAATAAAATTAGACCCACATTTATTGCAAATCAGACTGTCTCTAATTTAGTTAAGTAATATATATGCAGTCTTTCCTTTCTTTGTGATCTTCTGCAACCCTAGGTAGCCAACTCAGGAGTCTGCCACAGATTTGTCCCTTTTGAGAAAAAAAATGATTACTAAAAACAACTAATTAAAAATTGGTCGGGCAGGTTTTATATTGTACCATTGCTACTTCAGAGGGAGGAATTTATGATTCCAGCTGCAGTTGTATAGTAAATCATTCTCATTACTCCTGTACAGCATATTGCCTTGCTGTGCAACAGAATTTATAAATGTTCCCCACTGGGGAGATTCATCACCAGTTGAGACTGTTCGACAGATTTGAATATTTAATAGTGAACTCCAGACAAAACACAGCCAAAGGGAATATGTCAGTTTAGAAATAGGAGAGCTGCTAATGACAACTGGTTTTAAAGGTACAGTCTAAAGGCCTGTTATGTTTAACTATACTTATTAAGTCACTGAGCCATGGCATGAATGTAGGTCAGGTGTCTTGAAACCACTGTCTGCATACTTGTTCTGGGCTATTATGTAGTCAACCAAGGATACACATAACAGCCAAACCACCTTTAGAAAACAAAATAGCAATGACTGCTCTGGTATTTCTGCCAGGTAATGCAGGACCTATTGGTATTTGGTCTAGTCTAGGTAGTCACTTAGAAGGAAGCCCTTGAGGTTGGGATCCCACGTTAGGATTACATGGCAACCGTCCCCTATTGCTTACTATGTTTCAGAAATATGCATATAAGTAACGCAGGGTGGAGCCCCAATGTAGTTGGTGGGAACAGTGATAGAAGGAGGATTTTTCCCTTGGTAAGTCAGTGGTAAGTTCCATGTGAGTGCTTACAGTGCTGGGGTCTGCACCCCTTAGGAGACACCTAGACTGCTCCCTGTGGGGAGGGCAAGAGAACTGGATCATGGTCTAGAACAAAAAACAATCTTTGACAATGTAATAGATGGGTGCAAGTGCGGACACAGGTCTCTCTGAGAAGACTAGACATGTGGAACATGTGGACATGTGGAATAATGCAAACAGGCAGCTAGATGTACAATTTCAGCATCTAGGAATGACATGATCTCAGCCCGGCCAATCAAAATGGCTGAATATCAGAACCTGGAAAAACACCTGCTGAAGAAGTCAGTGGCTGGCAGGGGGGTTCCTGGATACCACATCGCTGGACTGGAGGTGAGTTTAGTTCTGCTTTAAGATTTGAGCCTTCTGACGTGCATGTGAAGTAACACCTGCCACTGATGTATCATTCTATTGTTGATTTGTTTAGTAACGTGTTAATCATTAATTACCCAATATAGTTTGTGAGAAACAAGAACTCTGGGATCCCTATGCAAAGGATTACAGAGGCTCTACATTGCTCAATTGCGTATAGTTTATATACTGTTTTTGTCGGTGTTTGCAAAATTAAAGTGGCCCGGTCTGGATGAACTCCAGGGCCAAATTTTTGTCCCAGTCCAGTCCTTCATGGGAGGGCAGTAAAAGCGCAGATCAACCACCTGTTTTTAACACACCCTGGCAACTCGTGTAAAATGAAAGGAACATTAGATCTGTGACAGCAACAAATACATCTGTGTACTGCTGCAATTTAAAATAAAATACCTAAATACTAACAGACAAGGGGCTTGATGCTATTTTTGCATAATTTGAGAAATTAATAAATATGCGTCATGTTATAGTACTGTGAAATCTTCTCAAAAAATTATGGGCTACAGGGGGACTACTTAGAGCTATGTATAAAAAGGCTTGAAGAGCTCTGAAAACATGCCCATACTTACCCACTCTGTGCACGGGTTTTGCACAGAGTGGCCCCAATTCTCCTTTTCCGGGATCCCCCGGCGCCGTTCGTGGCCCCTCCTCCTCATCGAGTGCCCCCACAGAGAGACGCATTCCATGGGTCCCTGCCCCCCCAACTTCCGTATCACTGGATTTGATTGACAGCAGTGAGAGCCAATGGCTCCCGGTGCTATCAATCTATCAGTCTATCCAATGAAGACCCGAGACAGCGGCTGGAGCTGCTGTATTCGTCCTCGACGCTGAAACGATCAGGTTTAGGTAAGAAAAAGGGGGCTCGGGGGGGGGGAGCTGCAGCACAGAAGGTTTTTCACCTTAATGCATAGAATGCATTAAGGTAAGAAACCCTGAGGGTTTGCAACTCCTTTAAAGCAGATTGTAACTGTTTCTGACTGCCATAAACTGCTGTTTAATCGATTTTTACTGTTTAGAACAAACTTACCCGTCAAGCCTTGTCTCCATGCTTTATTTTGCTGAGAAATTAGAAAAACACCCCCTAACATTTCTAACCATGGCCATTTTGAGTAAGAGAGCGGTCGGCTCTTCAGGGATAACAACTAAAAAAGCCGTTAGGCTGTTATACCCCCCCGACGTCCCCCCTCCAGCCGCCTTCCGCCGCTCTTCCCGGGCCTCCCGTCCCACCAGGAGACCCGATCCGTGATCCGGCACTTCCGCTGGCTAAAGTGAGACTGGAAGGAAGCCGGAAACGGCTTTGTTCCAGTCCTCTTTCTGTAAACACGGAAGCAACATCACAGCATCACTAGGTATTCAGAATCGCCGTTTTTGGCAAAACGAGCAAAAGAGGGATTTGGGGTCTTTTAGACCCCCGATTCCTCCATAAAGAGTACCTATCACCACTTATCACTGTCACAAGGGATGTTTACATTCCTTGTGACAGCAATAAAAGTAATCAAATTATTATATTTTTTAAAGTGACAATGTCAAAAGGCTGCAAAGAAAATGCACACGTAAGTCACACCTGCATATGTAAACGGTGTGGTTTCGTCGCGAACGTCAGAGCGAGAGCAATAATTCTAGCACTAGAACTCCTCTGTAACTCTAACCTGGTAACCGTTAATTTATTTTTAAAGAGCCGCCTATAGAGATTTTTAGGTACATACGGTAGTTTGTTGCCATTCCACGAGCGTGCACAATTTCAAAACATGACATGTTAGGTATCTATTTAGTCGGTGTAACATCATCTTTCACATTATACAAAAAATTGGGCTAACGTTACTGTTTCTTTTTTTTTTTAATTCATGAAAGTGTATTTTTTCCCTAGAAAATTGCGTTTGAAAGACCGCTGCGCAAATACAGTGTGACATAAAATATTGCAACAGTCTCCATTTTATTCTCTAGTTTCTCTGCTAAATATATATATATTTATAATGTTTGGGGGTTATAAGTAATTTTCTAGAAAAAAATACGGATTTTAACTTGTAAGCAACAAATGTCAGAAATAGGCTTAGGAATGAAAGCGTTAAAACAAGTAAATATAACATACCTTCCTATCTATTTACTGATGCTCACAGCATAAGGATTAAAATTAAAAATAGTTAAAGCTGATTTTGAGAGTTTTGTTCCTTACTTTAAAATGAGGCAATGGTATAAATCAGGCATCACTAAATGACGGACTGCGGTCCAGATCTAGACCAAGGGAGGCAGAGGAGGACACTGATGTGGGGGAGTGAAGGGAGGCAGAGGAGGAAACTACTCTTTGTGTATGATGTGAGGGAGAGCAAAGGAGGACACTGCTGTGGGGTGTAAAGGGGGGCAGAGGAGGACTCTACTTTGAGGGTTGATGAAGGGGGGCAAAGGAGGACACTACTGTGAGGGAGGGGGTGGGTTATGTGAAAGGGGGCAAGGGACAACACTAAGGAGAACACTGCTGCAGGGGAGTGAAGGGGGTCAGAGAACACTACTGTTGGAGGGGTGCTGATGTGAAGGCAGGTTGAGGGCACTGTTGTGAATGAAGGGGGGAGGTGATGTGAAGGGGGGTTCAGAAGGCTACTGTGAAGGGGATGGGGGGGTGATGTGAAGGGGGGCTGAGAACATTACTGTGAAGAGTAAATTGAGATATACTTAGAGGGGAGGGGGCTGTAAAATAAAGGATCTTAGTTAGCGAACAAACATGCGATTCTGACCTCTGCTGTAAGAAAATGTTTCTGACCTGACCTCTTTGAATTTTAATTCAATACCCTTGGTATAGAATAAGTAGACTACTTAGATCACAGAGGGATATGCCCCCCTTCATAAATTGTGATAAGTCTGGGCATGCCCCCGTCTACAGCAAATTTATCCCTTCATTAAATCATTACAGAAAGATAGCTCAGATTTAGCAGTACGCACCATGTTTGAGAACAGGTGTATGCAAGAGACCTCTACGAGGGGGGTGCGTATCCATGCTATATAAATTATTCTCCAATCCCCCCGTCAGGTTGACATATTAGTCGCAAAGCTCCTGAGGCAGAGAACTAGCGAACATAGAGCACATGGATCCACTTATACGCCGATGACACCCAAATCTATCTGTCTACTCCTCATCTTGCGCCTTCAGTCTACTTTCGCATTACTAACTTACTAACTGACATATCAGCATGGATGTCGCACCACTTCCTTAAACTAAATATCTCTAAAAGTTAGCTATTAATACCCCCTCCCCATGAATTTTTCATCAAAACCAACAATGCAGCTATCAGTCCCTCCCCTCACGCCAGGGTACTAGATGTAATCCTAGACTCTGACTTGTCCTTTCAGCTTCAAATCCAATCATTGTCAAAAGTTTGTAGAATTCATCTCCGTAACATCTCCAAAATTCGCCCCTTTTTAACATATGAAAGCACCAAGCTCCTCATTCACTCCCTTGTTACAGTATCTCTCGCCTTGACTATTGCAACTCCCTTCCCATTGGCCTGCCTCTCCATAGGCTATGCTCTCTTCAGTCTATTATGAATGCTGCTGCCAGGCTTATCCACCTTACCTCAGCGTCTGCCAACCCTCTCCTCCAATCTCTACACTGGCTCCCAATCGCCCAGCAAATTCAATTCAAAATACTAACCACAACATACAAAGAAATTCACAACTCTGCCCCGAGCTACATCACCAATCTTGTCTCCAAATATCACCCAAACCGTCCTCTCAGCTCCTCCCAAGATCTCCTACTCTCAAGCTGCCTCGTCTCCTCCTCCCATGCTCGTCTCCAGGATTTCTCCAGAGCTTCTCCCATCCTCTGGAACTCGCTACCTCAACCTGTCCAGCTATCCCTTACTCTTTCTACCTTCAGGCGATCCCTGAATACTCATCTCATGTTCCTGGTGGCCAAAATTCCTATTGCGACTGCTTGGAAAAGCTCTGTTATAGACATAACCTTAATGAAGCATAAACTCACGTGGATAATGCTAAATGAAAAAATGATTAGGGTCTTTGACAAAATACGGTTTCCCTGGCTTACATATTTGCAGGTTCCGGATACAAGGTGCTGATTGCAGAAGTTGTTGGCGGCAGATACCTGGATGGACCCTCTATCTTCTCTTCTTTCTTCTCAACCCCCCCCCGGTCCAATTTTCCTTCTTTTTCTACTTGTTATGCCGACCAAAGCTGTTTCCCCCTACCCCTCTTTTCACCTATGATTCATTAATGAGCAGCAGTGGGAAGTGGCACTCCCCATTCATGTCCTCATTGTGCTGGTATAGTAACGAAAATAATAGAAGTTTATAAAGCAAGTCCAAAGCATTATATTTCTGATGAACCCCCAAAAAAGGTCTCACAATATTGTTGATTAAAGCGTTTAGAGCCTAGAAATGTGCTATAAATGGACCTGTAGATCTGACCCTGAGAAGGCTCTCAGCTCTACAGGTCTCTATTATACAACTACCTTTTAAACATTTGTTCCTTTTCTTGGTACTTCCTAAGTAGTTATATTGTTGATCGATCAGGGAGTGGCAAGGATTGTTGCCACTTTACATTGTAATGTTTATTTTTATTCTTCAGAAAACTTTCAATAAAAATAATTGAAACAGAATAAATGGAGTTTCTAGACCTAAATATAATCCATTGTTTGTTCTAGCCGGACATAAGGCCATCTCACTGGGAAAGGCTTGGGCTTAACTGTCTACAGTTCAATGTTTGATCCATGCCTCCCTAGTAATTATCATTTCTTCTAGGACATGACAGTTCTGAATGTATGTAATTATTTAAAAACTGTAGATAAGGACAGCTTCCCATCTGCTGCCTGTCTTTAGGCTTTCTTCTTAATCACTTGGGAAACATTCCAACATGTGGCAGAAAAATATGAGCATTAAAGCTTTACTAAATGATGCCTTGTCAGCATAACATTTCCTCCTTTTCACATCCAAAGAAGAACAGGGCCATTTCAGATGCTACTTATCATCACAATTAATAAGTAGTGCTTATACTAAATTTAATATATGAAGTTTTGTTTCCATACCTATCATTTCATAAGCAACACTACAGATGCAACATTTATCAGGGTGAGTATGAAATACAGCACTTAAAAAGGCTGAAAATGCTACAACTGTATCACAAACTGATGTTTAACTCTCTTCTAAAAAGTTACTTTACATTTTCTAACATCAGAGGCAGAGACATAGACTGTGCCAGGTCCCACCAAAAACGTATTATTCTTAACTTATTCTTCATAAATGATTCACACAACATTCACCCAAGAGTCCTATGTTTCCAGCTGAATTAAGTGGGAAAAATTCTGACGCCTGGGTGAAAACATTTATAAATAGACACTTTGGATTCCAGACTGCAGCTTGACCAGTTTCCCACAAGGGTCCTCTGGGTTACATAAAAAAATGTAGCCACCCGCTGTTATAGGATATTGTGGCGGTGTTAAAGTGATTACTGGGGTAAGATCTTCAGAGCTGCATTGCAAATAGAAATGGCATATAGCTGAAGTAGGGACCCTGCCTTAAGCAGCAGTGACCCTAGTTTAAATGTAGTGCTTCTGGGCTGTAGTCAGCCTGTGCTTTAATAGATAGTTCAGTTTTTCCTTAAGTTATTGTTTGCTTCTGTCTGCTGCTGGGAAATGCCCCTGGTAATAGTGTAAGAAGATGCCATACCCTGAGTGCTGAATGTTTAGGTCTCTCTGACCAAACACCAGGAGGTTTATATCATGTGGTGCATGCTAGGGAAGGGTATAAATGTTTTGGAATTGCCTTGGAAAGCACTCTTGCCTCCTTGGTTCTGCCTGGAGAGGGCATGTTGCTGTGTTTTCTGCTCCTCCCACTGCTGCTCCCTGAGGTGGATGCGCTGTGCTACAGAGAGGCCTAATCCTGGGGACTGGAGCTTCCTGATGTCCTTCTGGAGGGTAAATCCAAGGGAAGTGGAACAGGAGGGTGACTGCCTGGAGTGGAGTGCCTCGGGTGAAGACTGGTCTGCTAAAAAATGTTCTGGAAAGCTGGTTAGAAGCTATTACATTTGGACTTGGCAAGAAGTTCTGATTGCTCATCCAAGGAGTAGAGATTTGGTCCCTAAACACCTTCAGAGGGTAAGGGGGTGCTACACTGCCAGTCACTGCCAGCTATTGTATTCTGACAGCTGGCACCTGAGGTTGTCAGATTAACTGAACGGTGGCTGGAGTTGATTATTTGCAGTCACTGTTCAGCTGACTTTTCATACCCAAAGTTTTTCAAATCAGATGGTGTCACAAATTTTGGCCTAATTCAAAGGACTTGCCTGAAATTAGAGCCATGTATTACTTGAACCTGGGTTGAACCAGGGTAAAACCATTGTGTTTAAAATGCTAAGAATTTTATCTTCACTATTGCTCAGTATTCTCTTAAGATTAGTTGCTTTTTATAGTTCGGAAAGTCTGAATTCCTTACTTCTTTGGGCCTCACCAAGGTCTCAAAGTTGACTTAAAGTATATTGATCTTAACATGCACAAGCTTTAAGAATCTGAGAAATGATTTATGGGGTGTTAAAAGGGATCACCGGGAAAATATGTCAGAGCAGGACAGGATGTCCACTATTAACACACTGATCTTTTCAACCCAGTTGGTATTTTGGTGTAATTTAACTGCTCCACCCAGAACGAGAGAGCTCTCACCCGCCTATTGCAGTATGACAGCTGCACGGAGCTCTCTTGTTCTTGGTGATCATCAAATGAAGTCCTCCCAGGAATGAGCCTCATGTGCGTCCCACGGCTGCGCTGCAGTCCACTCTCTTACCAGCTGTGACCACCGGACACAGCAGATGAAAGATCAGTGTACTGAGTTGCTGCCGGTACCATATGATCGATGTGGCCAATCACAGCATATCACATGACAATGTAGAGATGTTTTTAAGCTCCTAATCCAAGGATACTGACCAGTCTATTCATGACAAATAGCTCCCCAGTTTCTCTAACTCCAAAGCATTGTTTATTAGGCCTACTCTTGAATCTAGAGCTTGACAATTTTAATACTATATTTTTGCATGAGACTCTGTTGCTCGTAAGCTCATACTTAAATTAAAGCCTCTTCTTTGACCATAGAGTCATAGTTGTTCCATGTTAACGCTGTTTTGCCACAAAAAAAACAACTCATATATGACCACAGGTACTGCCCCACTAAATATCAAATGATCTATGATCAGTGGACAGTTCATCCCGACACCTGCAGTTCATCCCCTGCACTATAATAATGTTTCCTCTCTTTGAGGGGCCTCTTCCCTGCACCTCAGGATACTCAATATTGGAGGTTTTTGGACATTGGAATCATTTCTGTTATCATTTCCCTATGCTTTAATTGTCTGCATTACCAAACCCAAAATAGGAAAAGGGATGCTGTTCTTCTAATACTTATGTTGTCATGCGGAACTGGCCTACTATCTAGTCATAGTTGAAAATGAGCACTATGTACTTGGACAGTTACTGTTATTTTCTATTTCCTTTTTTTGTTTGTAGTTTAATCTTTTTTTTTTTAATGTGAAACATGTTTTTAAGATCTGATGGGATTTGGGTCCTTGCCATGATATTTAAAGGATAACAATTATCTTTAGACATTGCATCCTTTTGATCTGAGTTAATTGTTGCATTTTTGAGGAATCAGATTCAGAATTAATAAATTCCCCACACTAAGTAAATGTATTTAGTCTATTAGACAAGCTAATGCAAGGATAGGTTGAAGTGGTCCTAACATCTCATATACCGTATTTATTCATGCTAAGTGTATGCATGTTAAGTAATGTGTAAACTTAGTACCTGCAGGCATTTCTTTAACTCTCCCATAAATAACAGTACTCTACCTAATAATGCATTTATCTACTTTTCTTTCCAGAAAGATAGAGACATCTTCTTTCAGGCATCATCCAGGGTCAGCATTTACCTCATGGACTAAGATGTTGGCTCATAGATAGAACAATCCTGTAAATCCTGGTGCCCTTGCAGTTACTGGCTGCATTTACAGATGTGTGACATTAAACAGTTCCTGCTGGAGCCTCACACCTTGTGACTTGGCCCAATGGTACAATGTTGTATTGTGAACACTGAAAGAGGAGACTGAGGAAATGCTTCATCCTCTCTAAGGTTGGGTTCACACTGGTGAATGCAGCGGCTCACAGCAGGAGTCCAGTGTGTCTCCCTTCACTGTTTCAGGTCCGAATTCAGCCCAAATTTGTGGCTGAATTCAGACCTGAAACAGACCAAAAGACGCACAGGACTCCTGTGCAATTCGTACCAGAGCCGCTGCGGAGATGTGGGAACCGGCTCCATAGAGATGCGGTCACAATCTCTTGCTATGCGAATTGGATGCAGTGAAAACTCGCATCCAATTCGCAATAGTGTGAACCTAGTCTGAAGCAAACGAATGACTTTATCTCAGCATAGGAAAATTCACTTAACTGAAGCTTAGTGATTGATTTTTAATAATAAAAGGTACAGCTTTAAAAAAAAAAAAAAAAAAACGCGGTTTCTACATATTGTTATATGCCAGGAATACATTCTTCAGACATTTGAAGTTTTTGAAAGGTCTGCTGTGAACATAAAAGTTGATTATCTACACATATTGTTTAGTAATGGTGATGTAGTCTCGGATTTTGACAGAGAGAGAGTTTGTTAGATGTTCCTTTTTTAAAATACACAGAAAAGGGGGTCAGGGATTCCCCTGGTCTGTTCCATTATTTAAGGAGAGCAAATGATCAGCTCTTACATCAGCTACTGGATTGCAATATGCAACACAACAGAGCCTTCCTCATAGATTAAATATAGCCCACAGCTTGAGGAGCAGGGTGATTACATTATCTGTTCTGAAATGGTACATAAGAAATGAATATGTGAGTGGCAAGAGGAAAGTTGGGGATAACACATACATACTCTATATATATATATATATAATATATATATATGTTATTAGATTGCAGTGGCGGCTGGTGTTTTTTTTTTGGGGGGGTCGTCAAACAGGGCACCCACAGTCGGGCGACCCGCAACTCCCCCCCGCCGGTCGGGTCACCCGCAACTCCCCCCTCGCCGGTCGGGTCGATCGCAATCCCCCCCCTTCGGTTGGTCAGGCGAACGGTCGGTTAGACCTACATTTACCCCATCTATGAAGCAGGCAGCGCTTCCCTCCGGGCGACGGGCGGCGGCTTCCCTTGCATCACGGTGGCCATCCTCCAAGGCCAATAGGACCGCTTCTCCTTTCAGCCAATCAGGAAACGGGTCTCAAGACCTACTTCCTGATTGGCCGGGAGGAGAATCAGTGTGACAATAGCGAATATTCATTTACTATTGTCACACAACTGGGTGGGCTCAGAGCGCACTGCTCTGCGCCCCAAGCCCACCCTTTTGTGAAGCCTGTTAGAGGCACTGGCTCTAATCACGTGCTTCACAAAAGAAAAACCCCCATTGGAGTCCATGTGTCCGGTGCCCCGCATGTAGATTAGAGGGCCGGACACATGGATAGGGGGATGGTGCCCCTGATGGACGGGCCACCGTCTATTAGATTATTAGATTGCAGTGGCGGCTGGTGTTTTTTTGGGGGGGGGCGGCAAACAAGACACCCATAGTCACCCCCAACCCCCCTCTTTCGGTCGGTCGGGTCACCCGCAACTCCCCCAGCCAGTCGGGTCACCCACAACTCCCCCCTCGCCAGTCGGGTCGATCACAATCCCCCCTCCAGTCGATCAGGCGGTCGTTCGGTTAGACCCACATTTACCCCATCTATGGAGCGGGCGGCACTTCCCTCCAGGTGACGGGCGGCGGCTTCCCGTGGATCACGGTAGCCGTGCTCTTCCTCCCTCCTCCTCCGTCCTCCAAGGCCAATAGGATAGCTTCTCCTTTCGGCCAATCAGGAAACGGGTCTCAAGACCCGCTTCCTGATTGGCCGGGGGGAGAATCAGTGTGACAATAGCGAATATTCATTTGCTATTGTCACACAACTGGGTGGGCTCATGCATCCGGTGCCCCACATGTAGATTAGAGGGTCAGACGCATGGATAGGGGGGTGGCGCCCCTGATGGACGGGTCGCCACTGTTAGATTGTAAGCAGGGCTCTCTGATTCCTACTGTATTAAAGTGTATTGTGGTTGTACTGTCTACCCTCAAGTTGTAAAGCACTGCGTAAACTGTCGGTGCTTTATAAATCCTGTATAATAATAATAATATATAACAGTATACTTGTCCTTCAAATATTGCATCTTAAATATAAATGTTAAATAGACTAACTACTTAAAGAGCTAATACAAAGGTACCTTAGAGGTGTCTATGTTTAACCACAGTTGTAGCACATAGAACCATACTCAATATGATACCTATTATTTTTACTAATGCTGTTCACATTACAGTGCCGATTATTCTGAGCTGTAGAAAAATCCCTAATACTGCAGCTTCAGCTTATTGATGACATGTAGCTGTTATCTATCTAAGTTATAACTTCCATAGTATTAGGGAGGCACTGTCAGTCTTGAGTGGAGGGGGTGATTCATTTACTGGTAAATGACGTGCATTGCAATATAAACAAACCTGACAGATAATTGATGTGTATAGGCATCATAAAGAGGACAGGAAATAAAAGTTAGAAACAAAAAATGAGAACACTCTGGGGTTTTTATGGCCCTATTTGTTTTAGTCTGTGCACATTCAGATTGGGATTCAATAAAGCCTAAGTGTAGTCAATTTTTTTTTTAAAACAGCACAGGGGGCATTACTTGCATTCAAAGCTATGTGTCACTTGTGCTGCTGGCATCAAGAGTGGCAACTATGCCCATCCGTTCGTCATCCCTCTTCCATTCGCAGAAGCTGTATTATAGCTCCAAACAACAACAAAAAAATCTATAGAGGACAGGTGGATACTTCCTCCATTCATAGAGCACTTTCAATAATAAAAACTATAGTACAGCTTCTATGACTGGGGAAGGAGGGTGGAAAGGGTGGGCATAGCTGGCACGCTTGATTAGTGCATATGAAAGGTCGCTCTTCTTTATTAACCCTTGCAGTACCAGACGATTACGACAGCAAGGGTGGGGGTGGGTATCGGAGGTAGAATATATCAATTAAAACCAGCAGCGAGCAGCACCAGAGAAACACATCACACTGACTTCAAGGGAAGTCTATTTTTTGACTAAACTAAGGCTTTAAGTTGAAATTCTTAAGTTTGGGATGACCAGTTACTTTGAATATTATTAAATAGAATGTACAGTCTTTTTATTACTTATATTTAGAATATAGATGAAAAAGATATCATCTTAATTTAAATAATCCAATGAATTTGTGTTATTTTTAAATGATATGTAAACTTAAAGAATAACTGTAGGCAAAACTTTATTTTATATTTTGGATAGAGTAAGGGAGGGATTTTTTCCGCCATCTGTGTCCTATTGCAGAGATTTAACTTCATTTCCTGTCCCATAGACAAACAGGAAGTGAAAGGAAATCCCTGCAAATTAAGGGAATTCCTTGGGGACCCCCAGTTCATCGGAACTAGTGTTCCCATTGGAAGATTTCTCCTCTATTAGTTTTCTGGGGACAACCCAAAACTTGGGATTTCCTTTTACTTGCACTTTCAATGATAATGGTAAACAGGACAAATAGAGGGGGTGAATCTCCTTAATGGGGGTACAGACAGCAGTAAAAACTGACAGGTGTTCTAACCCTTCTCACATCTATCCAAAACTAAAACAAATGTTTTGACTTTAGTTATACTTTAAGAACACAAATGTAAATTATTGATGTTTTCCCGGGCCTTTGATATGATAGCTGCATTAGTTAACTTTTAGGCTAAAAATGTTTTAGGAAAGAACAGAAAATACTTGTTGATTCTGTCAGAAATGCAGTGTCCTTGTCTCTTACTACAAATTCCTCTGTCACCTATGTAATGGAGATGTAGAGAGGAAGACGTTGTAGTCCTGTGATCTGTGAGTTCTTTAAATGGAAACAAGCCGCATGAGTAACTTCCACCAAGTGCTTTTATTTTGCAAAGCAACCAGCAAACCATCATGAGCCAAGATTGCAGAATAGTAGTCACATACAGCCAACTCTGCCTGCCTTTTACCTGGACTGTCATTCAACCATTCTACCTGTCTGCCAACAGCAAGTACCTGTTTGCTTTGCTCGGTTTGCAGATGCCCTGGCCTTGTAGCCAGGCACTATAGCGTTGTATATAAGTCCTGGGGGCAACCGAGTACTGGTAGGCCTGCTTGCCTTATGGGAAAAGGGGCTGCTATAGGTGAAGAACACAGTAGCCAGCTATAGTGTCTGACCACCCATGTTAGGGGTAAGCGTGACAGTGACCCTATTCTGAAAAGCCCAGATTTTTCTAAGCCCTTTTTATTGTCCAAACAGATGCTTCTGAAGTTGGTTTAGGAGATATTCTAAAACCGTGTACACACGGGCAGACTTTTCAGCATCAAACGTCAGACGGTCTTTCCGACGGACTTTCAACAGAGTTACGACGAACTTTTGGACGACTGGACTTGCCCATACACGAACGGACTAAAGTCCATTTGAAAGTCCGTTGGTATGAATGTGATGATGTACGAAGGGACTAGAATAAGGAAGTTCATAGCCAGTAGCTAATAGCTGCCCTTGCGTCCTTTTTTGTCCGGACTCGAGTCCGTTGGAAAGATTTGAAACATGTTCCAAATCTAAAGTCCGTCGGATTTTCGACAGAAAAAGTCCGCTAAAGGTCCGATGAAGCCCACACACGGATTCATTCCGTCGGACCAGTCTGGTTGAAAAGTCCGCATTAGCCAGGAGTTTGTACTGGTAAAAGATCCATGGCCTAACTTCATTAAAACCAATGTTTTGCTAAAAATAAAAACATAAAAAAACAGCACAAAGGACATAACATAACAGTTAGTATGTGTTCCTTGAATTGTATCTTGCTCTGTCCTGTCCTCCGCCCCACCACTGTAATCTGCCAGTGGGTTGAGGATTATTACAAATAAGGGGCTGTCAGGAACTCTCATCAAGAGAGTTTGACTATGCCTGCCCTTTCCTGCCAGATCCGCCATTCATAGAAACCGTACTACATTTTCTACAGTATGACTCAAATTAAATCTATGAATGGGGGGATGGGGCTGTCAATCATCTGCCATCCCCCATTTGGTGTCACGCTGTAATATGGCTTCTATGAATGGCACATCTGGCAGAAAAGGGAGCATGTAGTCAGGCTCTAACACCTGCCGCACCGTAAAATGACAGCAGCAGGGGCGAGGGGTAGGAAAGAGGAAGATTTCTTCTGAAACAAGAAGAATCAGCACAAGTGACAGAACATACTAACTGTAAGTTATGTCCTTTGTGGCTAATTTAATGTTTACATTTTTTAGCTAAACTTGGGATTTTAAGATAAAAATTCCAGACTAACCAGATGGTACTTAGCACTGTAACCCTTTCTAATTATTATCCCACTTCTGACACCATATGCAAAAGGGTTCCTTATATGGATGCAATCTGAAGCAGTAACTTTCATCACAGACCGGCAGCAAACAAATCATAACAAGCCAAGGATGCAGCCCTGTTTTTTTATAAGTAGACATATGAATAAAAAATCCAGCATGCCAACCAAAACCAATTTATTCTTTGCCACGGTCACAATGCCTTAATGTAACCAGTATACTTAAGCAGTGGCACAAACTAACATTTAAAAGAACTCTTGATTTCTTGCAGAGGGCCATCCAAGTTAAAAGTGGCTTTTGTCTGCAGAACAGTACAGCATCTGGATACTACACAGGGAAACCACTGAAACTGGAAGAGACTCTCCATGAGCCATAACTGCAGGAGGAATTCTTTCCAGCCAGCATAGAAAAAGGTAGAAGATGGGAAAAAGAACAAAAAAAGTCCAATAAGCACAGTCATTAAACTAAATATATCCTTTAAAAGAGAAGTTCAGGCATTAAGAGAAAAAAAAAAACTTACATACTCACTTCTCCTGTCGCCGCTAAGACCAAGAACTGAGCAATCAAAAACTAATGATTGCCCAGTTCTCGGTCTTCAGCAAGCAGAGAGCCAGTGACCATCAATCACCAGCTCTCTGCTCTGCCCCCTCCAGAGCTCACTGGAGCACCAGGCTATTGGGGGGGGGGGGTTGGAGGTCACAGGAGTGCAGAACTAAGTGCACTCCTGTGGCCAGAAGAGCTTTAAACCTTTTCTTTACTTCTCCTTTGTGACCCCTGTCACAAGTCTAAATCAAGTGAGCATCCTAACTGTCGTCCTAGTACAGGAAGTGTGTTATTCACATTCTATTTAAATTTTTTAATCATCACATGCCTCATGTTGCAGTGCTACACAGCAGCTATGCTTTACTGCTCCTTTTTACAATTCAAATCTATGATTCTGCCTTATATTTGATCTCCAGTGCTAATTTAGCCTTGTGGTGGCCACAAATGTCTTCAAATGTCTATATTTATTATAATAACAGTGTGAAAGAGCAAGCATGTGAAAATCATATCAAATTTACTTTACTACCATCTCAATTCATAATAGAGGATAACTGAAAATACACAATAGTTACTCTTTACATTTGCTCAGGATGTCTGGTTAATATGCTGCAAAATACAATCTGCTAAATGCTGTTACTGTCCTGTCACTTGAATTGTGTCTATCAATTGGGCATTCTGTAAATCTTTCCGGAGAGAAGCGTGAAAACTGCCATTGTAACCTCATTCTGAAAATACTAGTTACCTGGCAGTTGTGCTACTGGTCTTAATACTTTCTAAATCTCTGACCAACAATACAGTAAGTATGAAGTATGAAGATGAGGTAAGTCAAAGTACAGTCAGAACTCCTTATCAGCATGCTTGTTCTAGGTTAGTTAGATTAGTTAGGTTAGTGAGTCACAGTATTGCAGTTGGTGAAGTCAGAGGGTCAGTACAACAGCCAGATAATTAGCATTTGTAGAATGAGATGTCAGCATGGGCAGTCTCCTTGTTTCTCCCAGGAATGACTTTCTTTACAGCAAGTAGGAAAAGAGCAAGAAAGAGAAAGTAGATGGTACAAATGAGTAAAAGGGGAAAATGAAAAGGATCTGCATGGCCTTTTAATGGATCTTTCTGAGCTGTACCTGTGCATGCGCACCTCGTTATATGGACACCACATGTATAGGTACAGCTGGGAAGATTTCTAAAAATCTTTGACAGAGGCTGTACAGGATTGGGAAGGTCACTGAACAGTGATGTTTTAGGTAGGTACAGTGATGTTTTAGGTAGGTACGGTAAATTATATACTAATAATGCTGGAAGGAAGAAAGGGTACAAAAATAAAATGTACCCTTTAACAAAAATGCAAGATTTCACACACAACGTAGATGTTTCCAGCTGAAATATTTATGTGCACATAGAATTCTTGTGGTGAATTCAAACTACAAATTTTAATCCATGTGGAACATAACCAATAGTCATGCTAAGAGACCTTTCAAAACGGAACAGTGCAGAAACCCCCAGATCATCAGACCACAAAACATCTATTATGGATGCATTGGGGGTTATTTACAAAAGGCAAACCCACTGAAAGTGCACATGGAAGTGCAGTCGCTGTAGATCTGAGGGGTAGATCTGAAATGAGTGGAAGCTCTGCTGATTTTGTAATCCAATCATGTGCAAGCTAAAATGCTGTTTTTTTATTTTCCTTGCATGTCCCCCTCAGATCTACAGCGACTGCACTTCCATGTGCACTTTCAAGTTCACTTGCAGTGCACTTGTAGTGCAAAGTGGATTTGCATTTCATTTCGTAAATAACCCCCATAGGTAAGCATAGACATAGCTTGTGTGCATTAGGCATAGAGAAAAATAGCAGCATGTATAACATCCCCCTGAGAAAGACACGTGACTGATCCCTGTGTCAGACACGTGTAGGGGAGGGAACAGGACGGTGCAATAGGCAGCAGGTTTGAACGCTGTGAACGTACAAGCTATCTCATCGTTTTTTTCTTTTATCTGCTATAGAGTGGTGTGCTTCAGCACCTGGAAGATCACCAGATTGATGATAAATAAAATACGTTTTTAAAACGATAAAACACCATTTACACTTTATTTTTATATATATGGATGGAGGAACTTACTGCTTGACATTTCAGGATACCAAAAAGCTTCATTCGCATAGAACCCAGGGGTGGTTCGCAGGCGTTTTTTGACCAAACTTAGGTGTGCGGTCAATGCCCTGAGGTGAACAGATTCACACGGGAGGAGCACAAGTTTGTTGTCACCTTGTCAACTTTGGAGCACCATCAAAGGATTTTGCTTTGCCAGCACAATGGACATTTTTTATTTTATTATTTCATATGTTTGATATTATGCACGTGTAGTGGTGCCCCCGTGGGGGTCACTGCGTGTTTCAGCATCCACACATCACCCTGCTGGTCAGACTTCCATTTTAGGAACACTTTCTCCAGAATATGAACAGTCTCTTGCTTGCTTTTGTTGTTTTTATTAGGGGATTAAACTTGGATGATGGAAAAGGGACATGGGATGCCCGAGAGATTAATACTTCTTAGTTAAAATAAAGGTAATTGAATCCAAACTGACAGTCTCTTCTACTGCACATCTCCGGAGCACCAGGGACCCAAGAAGAGGAGGATCCGGGCTGCTCTGTGCAAAACCACTTCACAGAGCAGGTAAGTATAACATGTTTGTTTTTTTTGTTTTGTTTTTTAAAACAAGGCTTTAATTTCACCTTAACTCTCACAGCGCTAGAAGGCAGATGTTTAGAATAGTATTTAGCAGCCGTGAGGAGGTGAAGCTCTATTGACTTACATCATCCAATCATGTGCAAGCAAAAATATGATTTTTGATTTCCTTGCATGTGGTTAATTATGGTTTACAAGGAACATTTTCACCACACTCCCCAAGCTACGGGAAATTTCCTTGCAAAGTGAACTGTCTATTTGCCTTTAGTTACCAACCGCAATGCCCCTGCAGTGGATATTTCTACAAACTACACTCGCTGTACTCATGTACAAACTACACTACGCTGTTAAAGTGGAACTTCAGTCATTTTTTCAACTTTCCATCTATGAAATCTTGTCCTTGTTGATTTAACTTTGGATAGTAAAAAAAAACATTCTGCCAGTAAATACCTTATACAGCCCACTTCTTGTTCCTTGTCTGGTAAAAAGCCTAGGATTATGACATCATGCACAGCTCTTGTTGAGTTTGCCAGGAAGGGAGGGAGGGTGGATGAGTCATAAGGGGGCCAATGAGAGTTGCAGAGCTGGATGTGCGATTCTGTATATCTGTGTAAATCCAGGAAGTGAACAGGTAGCAGCTTCAGCTGCCCACAGTTAAAATGGTTGTAGACAGATTCAGTGGAGGGAGATTTCTGCAGCATATTTGGCAAGTACAGAGTCACAGTATATATACAATAATAGGCAAAGTGGTTGGAGGGAAGCTTCAGAGCGGCAAAGATGTTTTTATTACAAATGATGTGAGCAGACTGCAGTTCCTCTTTAATTACAGAAAAAGTCCTGGGTCTTTTGTCTGAAGTTTAGTATTTCAAAGATCTAATAAAAAAAAAAAAAAAAAAGAGTTGGGCTCAGTTCACACTGGATGCTGATGCAGCTCACAGCAGGAGTCCGGTGCATCCTGGTTCACCGTTTCAGGTCCGATTTCAGCCCGAATTTTGGGCTGAATTTGGACCCAAAACAGACTAAAAGAAGCACATGGCTCCTGTGCAAATTTGCACCGGAGCTGCATCGGAGATATGCTCCATAGAGCAGAGGCGGCTCTAGGCTTTGTGAGGCCTTAGGCAAAACTTACACATGAGGCCCCACGGACTGGGACGCTCCGTGATGAGGCCGCTATTCCTCAGACTGCGGGCAGTATCTGATTTGTCCATCAGCTCCTAAGCCACAAAGTCCCAGTGGGGGTAGGCGGAGCCGCTGGCGTCAACTTCAGTGATTGAGAACAGGCAAATTAGGCGGCCGCGAGGCCCCTGTGAGTGCGAGGCCTCAGGCGACCGCCTAATTTGCCTAAATAGAGAGCCGCCTCTGCCATAGAGAGCCGGTCCCAATCTCCTGCCTTACCTGGCCTTACATCTCGCTTGAATATGTCACAGACATAGATGTGCAAAGTTTAAACCATTTGCACAATGCCAAAATATTTACATGGGACAGTTAAAATCTGTGTTATGTCAGAGCCTTATAAATAATAAAATAAAACCACCTGCTAATAAAGATGGATGTGCATACTGTATGTAATATTTATAAATGATTCTAAATTCTAAATACAAAGCAGCACATTCAAATTTTTTTGTGTCTCTCTCCCTACACATGGTCGAAAATTATAGCATTTCCAAACATTGAAGAGGTAATGTCACAAAACAACTGCTCCAACATTTATAAGACGATAATCCCCTAACGTAACCCTAGAATGTACAGTTTGCTGCAGTGACTGTATCTTACACAATGGTCCCCCTTTCCTTGTCTAATCCAGCATTCTCCTGCCTGTTCAGGGATATCTAAATAGTTTACCTTTTTAAGTAAACCAAACGTCTGGTGTGGGAAAAGCCCCAGTTGTCAGAGCCTTGTGTGTTTAGCCTCTCTTGTCTGCCCCCCCTCCCAAAATCAGTAGACATATAATTAATGTGGCATTAGTGAATGGCAACTGTGCGGGAACCTGGTGGCAGTAAAAAGCACAGCTGTGAGGAGCAAGCTATACCTTCAAACAGACCGTGAAACAGGAGGAGTCACCACACTGTGTTCATTGTGGGATACAAAGGATACAAGAGGAAATGTACACAATTACCTTAAAAGCAAAGTCATAAAATTGATACTCCTAAGGCAACACTGGTGTAACAGTAGTAAACGTCAAGTGTTGTTCCACTACTATATTGTACAGTAATAGGAATGTACAATCCAGCCCACCCAACATACACCATGTCTGCACGGACCACTAAAAACACTCAGCTTATTCTAGCTGCCAATTGCATACATGAAGAATTATTGTTGAGGACTTCAGCCATGGATTTCATATGTGCCAAGAAGCAGAAAATTCACAACCATTTATAAATATGCAATTTTTGTATACAAAGTGTTGCAGTTTGCACATTAATTGAACTGTGGCATAAAAATATGCGCAACCGTGCCCTACAGATAAGTAAATCAGTACGCGCTGTATGTTTAGCTTTTTGCATTGCTACTTGTTCATACACAGGCACGCTGACCCTTTCATCAGATATGTGGCTGTAAAAACTTTTTATGAGACACAACACAAAGGAAATAGCACGCGGTCGCTGTGATTGTAAAATTGCTACGTTGTTATTTTTTTATTTTATTACGGTCGCCCTTGAGTGTTTTAAAGCACATTTCTCATCTAGAATCTAATGGCACAAACACAAATCCCATGCTTTTCCATTTATAGGGGTGAGAATTTCTCTGCAGTATATTCTCTGGCATTTAGAGGTCATACAGTAAAATTCCCATGCATGTAAATGGAGGGGTCAACGTCCCTGGTCACTTCCTAACCCCCACCCCCAGTTATTTATTTATTTTTTATTGTATTTTTATTCATTCGAATAGCTACATACTTAAACAAAGGAACAGTAAATCATGTTCATGTCTCATTAAACCAAGCTCCTATTGGATGGATCCTGGACCACATGTCCCTTCTTACATTATACAGGCTCAACCAGGAGAAGAATCTTTAGAGGATGAGTTATTTTCAGCTAAGTCCAATGAGATATGAAAATATCAGTTACATAGCTGAACTAAAGCTTAAAGTGGTTGTAAACCTAGTTACACTACTTGTACCTACAGGTAAGCCTTTAATAAGGCTTACCTGTAGGTACTGAAAATGCCTCCTAAACCTGCACGGTTTAGGAGATATTTACTATATACGCTTGCGCTGACATCATCGGCGCATGCGCAGTAAAGAAACAACTCGCTCGTGCTGTTTCTTCAGCAGCAATGCGGTGACCGGCGGCTCCCGCGCGCATGTGCGGGAGTGACGTCATCGCAGCTCTGGCCAATCACAGTGCCGGAACCTGCGAACCTGAAAACAACTACAGGAGACATGTCTCCGGTCACATCGGTGTACTGGGACCACTGCAACAGCATCGATCTAAGGTCAATTTTTCATAATGTGCTAGTATACAATGCATACTAGCTCTTTATGCCTTTGTCTTACAGGGTTTGTTTTTTTTTTTTTTTTCTTTCTTTCTTTCTTTCTTTCTTTCTTTCTTTCTTTCTTTCTTTCTTTCTTTCTTTCTTTCTTTCTTTCTGCGGGTTTACAACCACTTTAAGTTTAGTTATATTTTTTGTTTCTGGGCTATACCCCATTACTTACGTCTGGCTGATTGCTCCTTAGTGTAGAAACATTCCCTGCAGTAATGACAGGTCCTCTTTACAGCCTTGCAGGGGTTAACTTCCTAATCTGTAACACTGCATTACATTAAAGATGTCCCGAGGGCCACCCGCAACTTACTTTTTACTCCTTCATTCAGGAAAGTCCTTGTATTGTTTTTTTCACAGAATGCAACATGTTCTGTGAATGAGGGAAAGGAGGAAGAATTACAATACCCCCTGCTCCATTCCCAGAATGTGTTGCATTCATCACTAAGAAGCAATATGCAAGGCTCCATCGTGGGTTGTTGTAGGAATTAACAGCCTTTGGGGGCAGCGTCCCATAATGCCACTGGAAGAAGGCCATTGGGGCCAGCGTCCCATAATGCCACTGGAAGTAGGCCATTGGGGCCAGCGTCCCATAATGCCACTGGAAGTAGGTCATTGGGGCCAGCATCCCATAATGCCAATGGAAGGGGCCCATCCTGTTCTTTTGGGCTGCACATGCACAGTGTGTAGTCTTTCCTGTCGCCTAAATTGATCTCAGAAGCTGCAACTGGGGACAGTGCATACTGCACATGCGCACCCCAAAAGAACAGAATGGAATTCTCTCCCAATGCACTAGGGGGCACTGGTCCTGACAGCTGCTCTGTACCTACAATAACTAGGAGCCATTTCTGGCTGCAGAGGATTTGAGGAAATTTCTTTTAGATGTGGTTGTGAACTTCATTGTTTAAACAGAAAGGGGGCCCTGGCTGGAAGGTAGGTTTAACACACTATGCAAATATACCCATATCGGACAACTTAGTGTGCTTTTTTGTAAACCTGAACTTACATTTTAAGTTACAGTGAGCCTATTACATCTAAATAGCAGCCTATACCAATACAGAAATACTCTAAAGGCCCATACACACGATCTGACTTTTTGACAACAAACATGCAAATTAGCTGTTTTAAGGCAAAATCCGACCGTGTGTACGCTCCATCGGACAAACTTTTCCGGTTTTCATCGGACAAATGTTGGCTGTGCGAACAACAAAAGTCCGAGGTCAGTAAGTCTGATCGTGTGTACACAAAACCATCGGACTTTAGTACAAAGTACAAACACGCATGCTCAGAACCAATGCAAAAGATCACACAATACAGAAGTTGACCAAAGGGTGGCGCCGGAGAATTGAACGTCCTCTTTTGAAGTGTCGTCAGTATGTTGAAACGTCACTACGTCGTGTTTGTTGCCTAAAAAGTCCTGCCGTGTGTATGCTTCAAGTTCTTGGCCAACGCCCTTTGTACAGAAATCCACGGGAAAGTTTGTATAAAGTCCGATCGTGTGTATGAGGCTTTAGACACAATAGTAATCTAAACAATGTTGATAAATGGTAGACTTAGCAGACTTTAAGTTTGAAACCTGTAAATGTTGTAGGAACATAGCCTGCATATGTTGAAGCTACACCAGGCTGTTTTCGAAGCAAGGGCCTTTGCAACAACCTTTTCACTCAGTCCACTAGTGTTGACATCCTGATACAAATATCTTGTATACTTATTTGATATTACAGTTTCTTTATTGCAGTGAAAGAAATGAAAGGTAGGTCAATTAAAAAGAAGAGTATCCAGGACTTCTCTATATCTTCCCCCATCCTCTGGAACTCTCTATCTCAATCTGTACGGCTATCTCCTTCTCTGGGTGCCTTTGGACGATCCTTGAAAATTCATCTTATCAGGAAAGCCTATCACACTTCCAACTAACTGAACTCTTATCACTTACATCAGCTCATCCCCACAATTATAACCTTTTGTACTACTTGCCCCACTCTTTTAGATTGTAAGCTCTTGTAAACATTGTCCTTATAACTCTCTTCTATTTTATTGTATAGTAACTGTATGTCTCCCTTTAGATTATAAAGAGCTGGGCAAACTGTTGGTGCTATATAAATACTGAATAACAATAATAAGATAAGGAGCAACAACAAATAAAATCTCAGTATACAGTCAAGAGGGGGAAGGCGGACTATTTGATTTGATATGGTATTTGTACTGCGCCAAATGCGCTTCGTTAGGAACTATGAAATGGATCAGAGCACAAGCAATTCCAGCATGGGGTCTGATCTGGGAGGGGGGTCAACTCCTGGAATGGATGAAGCGTTTAGTAGTTTGAGCTGGTTGGGACCTTGGATATGGGACTTGGATGCTTGGACTGGATGCTTCTGGCAACTGGCTATCACTACAAATAACAGATCTCTTTTAAAAATTGGTAATCCATGTCCGCACACAATGTGGGTTGGTGAATACAGCAGGAAAATGTATGATTAGAGGTTTTTGCCA
This sequence comes from Lithobates clamitans, assembly GCA_037952925.1. Classification (NCBI taxonomy): domain Eukaryota; kingdom Metazoa; phylum Chordata; class Amphibia; order Anura; family Ranidae; genus Lithobates; species Lithobates clamitans. Next base: position 3,085,492 of record JBBGZY010000190.1, read on the forward strand.
CTTAAGGTGTTGCACATGTGATATGAAACTTAAAGTAGGGTTGCATGTCTGACTCGCATGCGGTCTCCCCACCGCTCTTGTGAACCCAGGCTCCTCCCATTACTGTCAGGGAGATATCTGCCCATCTATGGATGGATACCCTTAAACACCATTTTTAAATGTACCAGTATTATATGAGTGTGAATATTTTCTCTTTAGATTAAAAAGAAATCAAACTTCTGCCCAAAACATTGATAATTCTCACAAAAACACATTTGAAGAGAACCACAGATACAAAAATGAAACAAGTATTTTCTTGTCTACACTAACCTGAGGTTAGCTCTGCCTAAGGCTAAAAAACAGGACTATATCATGATTTAATAATGTGTGTATACTGCAAAATATCTGTCTATGTCAGAGTGCTTTCAAATCCAAATGTTTTATGTTACATGGTGGACCTGCTCTTGATTTATCAGACAACACTGTACTAGTATGAATCATTTAGATGCATTATAAACAGAGTCACCTACTATTAATATAACTCTCTCCAATTTTTAGCAGAATATTCTCAGATTTATTGAAGTCTACAGTTAAAATCGCATACAGATGTGTGCATATACGGCTGTATGCTAAAGTATAGGCAATACTTGTTACTCTATACTCCAGTGGGCAAAAAATGTATGTATTTAAAAAATGTGAACCTTTTCGATGACAAAATTCATTGTATATGTCTAGTATAGTTTAAGATTTCTTCAATCTCCTGGACAGCAATAAATGAGGATAAAACAACATAACCCTTGGCCAATCCTTCCACCTAAAATGAAAAGATTTGATGACAAGATCTGGTGCATCTATTGCATGGAACATTATAGCTTACATGATGTGCAATTCCCTTTTCATGAGAAATAAGAAATACTCCCCTTTAAAGTCCCATACATTACAAGGACTGTAACAAGCCTAATTGCATAGTTCTACCAATTGCCATTTGTATTGAAGTTTACATGTGTATTCTTCTCAACGTCGATGCCGACCTCCTACTCCCTGAATGGAATGGTCATCCTGCTGTAGTCAAATGATCAGCCCCAGTGTTATTTTCAGAAAAAAAAAAGATTGCAACAGCAGCAAGCCAATTAAATGAGCAGAAAAATGACAGTTCTGGGGAAGTTCTATACACGAACAGTGTACCCAGCACCCCCATATAAGTCAGCCATGTTTGATTTTATCTACAAGACAACTGACAGCAGACTGAACTAGGAAGGTACTTTTCTAAATTGAACAGATTTGAGTTGCAATAATGATTTTTTTTTTTTTCCATTTTGACAAAAGTGTGCTTACCTTTTAATTGGCTTCCATCTTTAGCCTATCAGCTTAGAGATAATAACTGCTTAATGCAAAGACCTTTATTATATTACATTACATTATACCCGTCTCCTCCTTATGTGTAATTATTAAATAACTCCAAGTATTAGGAAAAACACCCTTTAATTCAGTTACTTATGGGGTTGATTTACTATAATTCGAGAGTGCAAAATCTGATGCAACTGTGCACAGTAGCCAAACAGCTTCAGCTTGTTCAATTAAGCTTTGACAATAAAACCTGGAAGCAGATTGGTTTCTGTGCACAGATGCACCACATTTTGCACGCTCTAGTTTTAGTACATCAACCCCCACTGTGTCATTAAAATTACCTTTTAAATACAACTAGTATATAACTGAAGATTTTTTTTATTAGCTACCGATACTTCCTTACACAGCAGTACTAACATCTAAGTACGTGGGTTTCCAATCACAGCAGTATTGTTTTTGTATGGTGTTGCATTGTCAGTATTATAACATTAAGAACGTACATTTTTGGAAGGAAGGGAGTTTTGGATATGGGACACATATTTGAAGTATTAGAAATTTGATTTTTACAATGAGATCTGCTTTTTCCTTTACTGTATGACATTTTACTTGGCAACAACCATTGACATCACCACTTACTTTGTATTTGTAAAATACTGATTATTTGCAACTATGTTTTTATGCATAAAACCAAAAAAAATACTTAAAAATATATTCATTTATTTTAAGACTTCACAACTGTTTAAAAGTAAACACATACTGTACAAGCAGTTGGAATAATACAAAAAATACAGCTAAATGTGAGGCGACATAAAGGGTCAAACAAAATGGGAGCCTACAGACAGGAAAATGAAAAATATTGAATTTAATTAACATAAACAAAAAACTACTGGCACTCCCACATACCACCATCATTTTTACAGTGTAATATTTCAGGGCGGATGACAGATCAGATTAGAGGGCAAAGTGGAGGAAGTAAGAATAAATGCTAGAGATGAAGAATAGGAAATAGCTTGAGAGGCAGGGTTAAGAGGGGACAGACTTTGGCTATACCTGAAAGGAATATTTTGCAGAACGTCCTTATTTTTCTATAGCTTGTTGTACACCACCCAATCTTTGATAGTAACACAACTCACTTACAATTAAATACAATCTGGTTCTGCAGTTGCAAAGAATATTCAGCACACTGGATATTGCTGTTTTAGCAATAATAATAGCTACAGTTTACATATCACTGCCTGTATGTGTTTAAAAGGTGAACAGAGAAGTCACAAAGGCTTTGGGTGTTCAAGAAAGACAGCTGTTGCATTTTTTTGGTAAGGTCAGTCTGTGTATTAAAAAATAGTAAAGTAACGCTTACCCTACTGTCTTCTTGGCTTTCTAGTTCATCCATGACTTGTTGTCCTTGAGAACAGTTGGAGTACTGGAAAAGACTGGAAAACAGCCTCCAGTTGTCTTGAGTATCTGCAAAAATTGCATCCTGGAAATTCACTCCATGTGGAAGTAGACTGTAATTTTCATCCATTCTACAAGATAGAAAAACATTAAATAAAGTTTGATAAATATACTGGATTACAACATTACCTTTATTGCAAGTGGAATTAGCATAATAACTAGAGATTAAATTCTGATTCAGGTCAAGTCTGTGCTTAAGGTAAACCAAGGCTTTTTGGGGACCTGCCAAACTATCGCAGCCATTTGCCTACCCAAACTCTTTCATTGCTGTAATGTAAACACAATGCTGGGGATCCTGGGGGGCATGATTGATCAAATATGGTCATGACCATATTTTGTTAAGGACTTCACCTGGGATCCCCACTGCGGTGTTTATACAACTGCAGCACCAGGGCTGTGTCATTTAGAAATGGGAGTGCCACAGTACATGAGGAAGAGGTTGTTGTCTGATGACATTGGGACAAGGTGCTTTGCAAGGGAGGAGGCTTTGCCACAACCCCATGCTGTCTCTTTTTAAATATGTACTCTCCTCTAAAACAGAAACAAGACAGCATGAGATTTGAAATTTAAAAAAGAGCTTCATACCTAGGCCTGTAGCTAGGGTTGGTTGGTAAGCAGACTGGTTGGTGAGTTGAGCTTGGAATTTTCTCTTGTTTTGTCTTTCATGCATTTGCCCTTCTATGTGCACCTTCCTATCAAGGCCAGTTATAGGTGGGGGTAGTGGCCATCTCTTTGTTACTGGTGTAATTTTGGTCAGGGGACACACTGGGGACCTTTGCTGCCATTTGTGCTATGTGCTGGGTGTCCAATGTGCCCCAATGTGTGTCTTTAAGGAGGATTGGGCTACCTCCAGGCACACCTGCCCCTTATCTATCCATTATAATGCATGTGCTTCCATTGTGGAGACCCTCATGAATTTAGAATGTTAGGACTGCAAGTGATACAGGGTGAAGAGGCCTTGCAGCTTACGCATGCATTTGCAAATGTGTGCTAACTAAACCCCTGTTTTTAACGCATACTGTTGGACAGGTCAATTCAGTTGGTAAGCAGACTTGTTGGTGAGTTGAGCAGGGAATTTTCTCTGGTTTTGTCTTTCATGTAGCTAGGGTTGCCAGAAGAGAATAGAATCAAGTGTTCCTTACCCCTTACCACCCATATATTAAGCAATTATGCTGCAAGTTTGAAAATGACTTGCTAAGCTATTGCTAGACCTGTCAGACTTCACAAGTTTGTTGCACAATTGCAGCAAGTCCACATTGCATGACTCCAGGCCAACTTTCTTTGCAAACATTCTGCAAGTCTGCTGCAATTTCTGGTTCAGTTATATTGTGCAATAGTCATCCCACCACAGGGGTCACTGTGGCTGAATTCTCATGCTGTAGACTTGCAGAACTATTGCTGTGGACTCATCACTGCAACTTTGACCTTGCTAGAGACTTGCAATGCAAATTTGCTACAAATTGGAAAAGTGTGAACTAGAATGCGTGCTTCAAGTGCTCTGCGAGTGTACAACGTGCCAGTGAAAATGTTCAGCATGTTAACAGACTTACAGTTCAACACTGCCACAAATGTATGGTAAGTTACTCTTGCTATCTTGGCAGTGGCAGACAAGATCCCCAATGTTTCAATGATTTAAACACAGTAGCTGTGACGTCATTGTTCAAATTTCACCAATTATATCACATATATTACACTCATAGGTTTACTTTAAAGGGAATCATTCATGTGATAAACATCAGGACTTCTGACTACACTTTGACTTTCCTGAACAGGGCACCTACTCTGAGCCATTGAAATAAAAAACTGAAGTCAGAGGGTCAGCATAAGAATCAGGTAAATAGCATTTCAGAATAAGGTGAGTGATAACAAATGTCACTTTTAATACTTTTTTGGAGGGTCCACATATTTATAAAGTCAGTCCTAGTGAATGTAAAATGATTGCCTTCCCAGTTAGCAAGGATAACTTGCCACAAATTTGTGGCAGTGTTAAATTGTAAATCTTGTTAACTTGCTGTACATTTTCACTGGCAAGTTGTACACTTTCAGAGCACTTGAAGCACAAATTCTAGTTGACACTTCCAATTTGTAGCAAATTTGGCAAGTCTCTAGCAAGAACAAAGTTGCAGTGGTGAGTCTACAGCAAGAGCTCTGAAAGTCACAGTGACCCCTGTGGTGGGATGACTATTGCACAATATACCTGAACCAGAACTTGCAGCAGACTTGCAGAATGTTTGCATCTGGAGTCATGCAATGCGGACTTGCTGCAATTGTGCAACAAATTGTAAAGCCTGGCAAGTCCAGCAATAGCTTAGCAAGTCATTTTCAAACTTGCAGCTCAATTGCTTGTTATCTGGGTTTTTATTGAGGAAAATCAAGAGGCTCTTCTACTAATCAGTAGGGATGGGCAAACGGTTCGGCTTGAGCATTCACTGAACTTTCACTGTTCGGATATTCAACGAACACCAGAACAAATGAGTCGTTCGGCCCACCGAACCGACCGCAATGCATTGCGGCACTGAACAGTGCATTGCAAAAGATTTTTATCGCGACTGCGAAATTATGGCGGACACATCGGACACTTTTGACACTAATTTATAACAATTGTCATTTATACAGTGATCAGTGCTATAAAAATGCACTGATTACTGTGTAAATTACACTGGCAGGGAAGGGGTTAAACACTAGGGGGCGATCAAGGGGTTAAGTGTGTCCTAGGGAGTGATTTTAACTGGGGGGGATGGGCTACCACTCACATGACAGCGATCACTGCTCCCGATGACAGGGAGCAGTGATCTCTGTCATGTGACCAGGCAGAACGGGGAAATGCCTTGTTTGTATCTCCCTGTTCTGTGCCTCCATGATACGATCGCCAGGAGACCGACAGACATAGAGTCCGCAGATCCCGCGGGCACCATCACGCTGTATGTGCCGTGCGCGTCCGCTAGCCCCGCCAATTAAAGGGGACGTAAAGGTACGCCTATTTGCCCACTGCTGCCATTGTGCCGACGTATAACGGCGTGCAGCGATTGGCAAGTGGTTAACATGTTTTCAGTAGATTATGCCAAAAGTCTTTATAATATTTGATGTTGCAATGGCAGTCCTAGCAGATTCCTCTGTGAAGAGCTGAGTGCTGGGGATATGGCAGGAGAACTTGCCATAATATGACATTATACATTTTATTACAAATTTAACTTGAAGTTTCCATGTTCCAGCACTTACAGTTTTACACTTTCCCCTCCCTCTCTGACGCAGACAGTACTCATTCAAAAAAACATTTAGTGTACTTTCACACTGAAACGTTGGGGGCATCGGCGGTAAAGCGCTGCTATTTTTAGCGGGGCTTTACCGTCATTTTAGCAGCGCTATTCGGCCGCTAGGGGGTGCTTTTAACCCCCGCTAGTAGCCAAAAAAGGGTTAAAACCGCCCACAAAGTGCCACTGCAGCAGCGCTTTGCAGGTGGTTTGGAGGCACTTTGCCGGAGCTGCCCATACACCACTCCTGCAGCGCTGCAAAGATGCTGCTTGCAGGACTTTTTTTACTGTCCTACAAGCGCACACCTCCAGTGTGAAAGCACTCGGGCTTTCACACTGGAGGCACAGGAGAGGCTCTTTACAGGCGCTATTTTTAGTGCTATAGCGCCTGTAAAGCACCTCAGTGTGAAAGCAGCCTTACTAGTAAAAAAGAAAAATAAGAGACACAGAATGCCTATGTATGTCAAAAACAGGAAACTTTAATTGTTACTGATCAGGCTGCATTTAATTGGGGGGGGAGGGCGCCGGCGCGTCACCTCCCTGAAATGAGTTTTTACAGGTTGGGATGTCTGCCATGCTGCGGTGTGAACCCAGCCTCAAAGATATTGGCATGCGAGTAAGATGAAAGACACATATAATTAGACCAATGTTGGGAGCAGAATGCATCTTCGCCTTCTCTGTTAATCACAAATCAGATGCTGAGTATGTTACTCACAATTGACATCAGATTCCTGCACTTATAGCCTATAGCAATAGTCATCCCACCACAGGGGTCACTGTGACTTGCAGAGCTCTTGCTGTAGACTCACCACTGCAACTTTGCCACGCAAATTTGCTACAAATTGGAAAAGTGTCAACTAGAACTTGTGTTTCAAGTGCTCTGAAAGTGTACAACTTTCCAGTAAAAATGTGCAGCAAGTTAACAAGATTTACAATTCAACACTGCCACAAATTTGTGGCAAGTTATCCTTGCTATCTGGGTCAATGCTCAGAAAGCTCTGCACACTCACAGAACCATTCCTAAAGTAATGTGTAGGCTTTTCCAAAGTAGCACCCATTCCCATCAATGACTCCCTTAACCAGAGAGCGTGCTCAGTTAGAATGCTCATATTTCACAACTGTGCATGTCTTTGTGCTCTTTCAGCGGCTTCTGTGCAACAGCTATTAGTATTTCCAGATTTCTATCACTGGAGCCTGTAAGCACACAATTTGACACCCACAACAGTGCTACTGTGCTAGAATCATGTGTCTTACGTGTATATTTTTTTATTTGTTACTGGTCTTAATCTAGTTTATAATTTAGTGACAATTTGTGATATGTATAACTGTAATTTACACTTAGATTAAATGGATGCCCCATCTTCTGGGTGACTGATAACTTGTTAACCTGGACGTGGCTATCAGCAAAAAACAACTTCCAATATTCTCAACTGAGGTGTCTTTAGGATATTGCCTACAGGCACAGCCATCATTATCTGTTAAGATCAGTCATGATCTCTCTATGTATGGATGTGTTTAGTTGCTGCTCTCAACTCTTCAAGGGACATGTAAGAAACATCTATAAACTTGACCATGAATGGATAGAATTTCGAAAGTAAAGTCTTAGGAAAATTCATACGAAAATTCTCCAACAAACCCATCCTTCAGAAGTTAAATTGATTTCTGATGAGCAGGAGTGAAAATATATGGATCAATGTTCAGTCAATGTCTGCTGAACCAGCCAAATTTTCGATCCACATATGGCTAGCTTACCACAAGCTGAAAAATAATACATTAGCTAGCATGCACAGTTCAAATGACACATGGCTTTTGGACTGAGATGGTACAACTCAGGACATACCTAGCCAGGAGAGAGTGAATATTGCAACTTACAATTCCTAAACTGAAGTCCTTCAAGGGCCAAACATGGTTTCTAATGGTCTATCAGCAGGTTCTGTATCATGCATATATAATAGTGGCAAGCTGAAGTTACTTAATATAATCTGCCAGTTAATGTTATTGAAGCGCAACTCCAGCGAAAACTTTTTTTTGGTTTTGGAAAGAGTGGTAAAGAGTATTTCTATGAGGCTTTTATTGCTGTGTGTTCATTCAATAGGGATATTTCCATCTAAATTAATGAGAAGAGAGAGAAATAGGTTTTAGCGGGACAAGAAGACACAGACAGCAATAAAACCTGACAGAGGTTCTAGCCTTTCTCAACTCCCAAAAAGAGGACGTATATCAATACAAATATGGTTCTGTCCTTTCCCTATTCTCTTACTAACCAACGTCTAATGTATTAGCTGGAGTTTTGTTTTAAAACTGAACTGCAGGCACAAAAACTTTCACTCAAATATATATAAATCATATTTGTGTGCATCAAATTCCTTTGCAAATCCAGATATAACCTTGCAAAACAGCAAAGACAACACCACTGTGCTGCATATAGCTTGCACAGAGAGCAGAGCTATGGGAGGGGCCCAGCAGGCCCACCTACTACAGCAAATTGCAGAAGGGGGCGGGTACAGGACCAATCACCCTTCACTAAGAGAGAGCAGCAGTGATTGGTCTTTATTACAGGAAGCGTCTGCAACATTTCACACTGGATTACTACACAGATCTGGAAAAATACACAAAGCACACCAGGATTCAAATAAGACTGCACTTTGCTTATCCCGAAGTTCAGCTTTAACAAAATATTTATCTATAATAATTTATGTAGCTAAGATATATCTGAACAGTATAATTCTTTTATATAGCAGCAGCTATCTACTGGAAGACAACTGCTTGGGGTGGTATATGGCGGCCACAAGGAGGCACAGAAGGGAAGATTTTTAGCAAAAGCCTGCAGGTAATGGGACAAACACCATTACACATAATGAATATAAAAAAACCCATAAACTTCAGCTTTAAACAATAATTGTTTTCAAATGCATGCACTCCATCTCCCATCAGTAAGCTTTGTCACCAATGCGATGATCACTATACTAGCTGAACACAACTGGTATGTCTGAGTTGATCTTCAAGTTTTTATTACACCATCAAAGGTTTAAAATGAAAAGTTGGTTTATGATCCTACTCACCGGAGGAAGAAGAAGTAGGAGTGACCCTGCACAACTGTGTATGAGTGACAGTCAAAGTATCCCAGTCCAGTGATGTTGAGCCTGGATCCTGCAGGTACCTCCAGCATACTGCCCCATCCCTGATCACAGAGCATTTCTATCTCTGCAGAATAGAAGAAGGTGCTGTCCCCTGATTCATACTGCCATGGCAGGTAATTGTACATACTGCTGAAGAAACTACTGTGTGTTTCCTGATGTACAGCCAACACTTTGGCATAGACTATTATCTGTGCCAGCTCTGCTCTGCATCCCTCACTCAGGTGCCTCCAATCTGATGACAGCTGACAACCCTGGGCACAGCTCCATACAAACCAGGCTGTGATCACAAAGTGCAGCATGGCAGACTTACTGTCCTTGTCACTTCTTGACACTCGAATGTAAAGGAAAGGAATTAATCCTCCAAAGGTTTACACACAGAGTATACATTCCATTGCCATGAGCAATACAGGCTTTTCATATGTTACAGATTCATCATCTTGCCTAGTAATGGAAAGCTTGCACTGTCCCTGTGGTGTGTCCTGTCCTGGAGCAGCAGACTGCTAACTGCCTGAACTGTACAGATAGTTTAAAAGGACTCCAGCAGTCTGTGCCCTCCCTTTGCTGCTACATCACACACAATACATTAGGGGGGAGTGAGTTCTTCAACTCAATCATGAATTACAAAACAGGAATGACATCAGATGTATTATATAAACTTCTTGATCTGTAGTATGATCAGAGTAGTGATTTCAATAAATACATATTCAAGAAATATTATGATTGCAAGCATTACATGAAAAAAATATTATATATATATATATATGTAGGAAGGCCAGTATGGTGGCCTGAATTTATGGGAGGAGCCCGGGGGGTACTTAAGCAGCCCGCTCACCTATGGTGCTTGTCGGTTTCCTGTGCGCGATATACGTCACTAGGCCGACTATTCGATATACCAGCGTCCGCAAGTTCTTGCCTCGCAAAATTCCGTATTCGATACCGTTCTCAAAACTTTCGAAGTCCGCGTTTTTCGTTCGTAGTTTGTACCACGCGGCTGGCTTGGCTGTCGCAGGTAAGATCCCGTCGGACTTTTCGTTTTCATATCAGGTCACTAAACCGTAATTTCAAAATTTTTTCGTTTCACTCGCTTTTCATAAACTGCAATGTATATCGCATTTTTCGTTTCATGTCATGTCACTAAACCGTACTTTCAAATTTCGTTACTCGCACTTCACTATTGTAATGTATATCGCTCGTACTTTCGATATGTTACCATTTCGACAGCACCGCGACGCAGACGTCGCTTCATTTCTAGCATGTCGGTGTTTAAAAATATGCATCAGTAAACAGCCATAGCAAGTCGCAATTTGCAAGTTATCGGATCAAGTCAGTTCGATACCAATCATTTCTCATTTCTGAAACATTCTAGAACTCATTTCTGACATTTCAAATCATTTCAAAACATTTCTCATTTCAGTCACCTACCGCGCTCCGATTCGAATCCAGTCGCATCAAAAAGATGCACCGATTCGTTCCGGTGTGCCCCAGTTATTTGGCCTCATTTCTATACATGCTCCAGAGTTACGTTATTATCTGTCATTAGTACCTCTGTCATGGTTATCATTTCATTCCCACGTATCACGTTCCGGCATGAATCCAGTCGCATGGTAATGCACCGATTCGTCTCGGCGTGCCCCAGGATTGGCCTCATTTCTATACATGCTCCAGAGTTACGTTTTCAGTCATTCATACCTCTGTCATGGTTATCATTTCATTTCCACCTATCACGTTCCGACATGAATCCAGTCGCATGGCAATGCACCGATTCGTCTCGGCGTGCCCCAGGATTGGCCTCATTTCTATACATGCTCCAGAGTTACGTTTTCAGTCATTCATACCTCTGTCATGGTTATCATTTCATTTCCACCTATCACGTTCCGACATGAATCCAGTCGCATGGCAATGCACCGATTCGTCTCGGCGTGCCCCAGGACTGGCCTCATTTCTATACATGCTCCAGAGTTACGTTTATCAGTAATTCGTACCTTCTGTCATGGTTATCATTTCATTTCCACCTATCACGTTCCGACATGAATCCAGTCGCATGGCAATGCACCGATTCGTCTCGGCGTGCCCCAGGACTGGCCTCATTTCTATACATGCTCCAGAGTTACGTTTATCAGTAATTCGTACCTTCTGTCATGGTTATCATTTCATTTCCACGTATCACGTTCACACATGAATCCAGTCGCATGGAAATGCACCGATTCATTATGGCGTACCCCAGGGCTCGGCCTCATTTCTGATACATGCTTCAAAGTCCGGATCATAGCTAATCGCAGACATCGGGGGATGGATCCATGTCTCTGCCATGCAGCTTACTACCATTTCACTCCCACAATGCATCACCGTTCCGGAACCAGTCGCATCTGACATGCACCGATTCTTTACGGAATGCCTTGCTGGTTCCAAACAGCATTTCATACCTATACCAGAGCTCGGTTGGTTGCCAGTCGCAAACACGGCACAACCAATTCAAGCCTCGGTCTAATAATCATTTCTCTCATTTCATTTCATACGGTGCTCCGATTCGAATCCAGATGCATCAAACAGGCACCAGATCGTCCCGGGTGCACCAATGTTTTCACTTGCCTCATTTCAATACATGCTCCAGAGCCCGGTTCTCGGTCGAATCAGTGATGACGACCAGGCCGGACCTCTGTCATGGAGTCCATTCATAATCAAGGCAAACATGTCGAATCATTTCATTGTCATACAAATCGTTGCTTCAAAAAACCAGTTAGCAATCCCTTCACGAATTGTCACCTTTTCGTTTTTCTCAGGTCAGTCAAAGTTCAGTAGGTCCACCCTGCACCAGGTTGGACGATATCCCCCCAGGTAAAAAAAAAAAAAAAAAAAAGGGGAATGGGAGAATAAGTCGGGTAAGTATGACTCAGCGGATCAAAGAAAAAACTTGAAATTCATCTCACCCCTAATAGGTTACAGTCAACCAGGAAATAAAAGCTCAAGAGAATCCTCACCAGAGCAACCATGTCTCAGACCGGCAGCGAAGACCTCACGGCCCCTCTGTCACCTTCTCCGGTCTCAGAAAGCGGCAGCGTGCAATCCCTTAGGGGATGGACTATCCCCAAACTGACGGCAGAGCTCAGACGCAGAGGTGTCCCCTTCCCCGCCACAGCAAGGAAAGGCGAGCTTTTCAAACTCCTCTTTCCCCCACCAGCAGCAGGACCTAGTACCCAACAGGCATCCCTTCAGTCGATATCATCGGCCATTTCACAATTACACACGATGGTGTCATCTCTATCCACCTCAGTTGCAGACGTCCAAACCAGGGTTGCACTTCTGGAGGCCCGACCGGCCACGGCTGTCCCCGACCCAACGGCAACTCAAAGCTTGACACCTCTTCCTACAGGTACCTCAGGCTCGAGCCACATTGTCTACCCCTCCCACCTGGTCCCAACCAGTATCAGGAAGGACATCTTGGACGGCAAGGACGTCAACCTGGCCTCTCTCCTCATTTCCGTGCATGATTTGGCAGAAAATAAAGCCTACTCCTGGGGTGACATATCAGTGGTCCTTAAAGCCAAAGACCCCAGATTGAACCTCAAGCTAACAGTCTCAGAGTTTACCCTGGCCTTTGGCATGCTCAGAGATGTCCTGTGCTCAGCCACCCCTAGCAGGCGGGAAGAGCTGGACTTGTATCTCCATACTGTGGTAGACTTGGGCCACAAGTACGGAGGTTTTGCCTTTTACGACTACCATCGTTCCTTTTCAGCCAAGGCCGCGGCCAGACTCATACAGTTCCAGATCACGACAGATTGGAGTCTCATGGACACAGAGCTCTTCTGCCGCCACTTTGCCGGCTTACGCTCACCTCTGTGTGCGATTTGCCAGTCTTCCACCCACACTGCCACCTGGTGCGCCAATACGGCAATCAGACGGCCTTTCGAGTTTCCCTCTACCTCAGGTTCAGTACAGGGTCAGCCGATCCCTGAACCAACGCCTCAGGTGGACAAACTCGGACGCCCAGTCCGAACCGTGGGAGGGGCAGCCATCTGTAATAACTTTAATCAGGGGTCCTGCAACTTCAGCCAGTGCCGTCTACTTCACCTCTGCACCTTATGTCATAGAGCACACCCTAGGATTTTGTGTGAAGTCAAGCAACACAAGAAGGCGTGACTAAGCCGGATCAACCTCTTATGGTTAGGATGGTATCTCACTTCACATCCCACCCCTTCCCTGGCCACCTTCCTTATCCAAGGCTTCACAGCAGGCTTTCACACCGGCCTCATTTCACTACCCCACACTACCCACGAATGTGCCAATCTTCGTTCGGCAGCCATTGACGAACAAGCCATAGATCAGCTCTTACAGGCAGAGGTGGATCGAGGTTACATGATAGGCCCTTTCAGTTGCCCCCCTTTCAACACATGGAGAGTCAGCCCTATTGGGCTTGTCAAGGGCAAGTTTTCAAATAAATTGCGTTTGGTGTACGACTTGTCTGCGCCTCATTCTTCCCACATACCCAGTCTCAATTCCCTGATCCCCTCCGAGGAGTTTTCCCTAAAATATTCTTCCGTGGACATGGCAATACAAGCGATCATCAAAGCAGGCACAGGCGCCTGGCTCTCCAAAGCCGACATCTCGGATGCCTTCAAGCTCCTGCCCATCCACCCATCCCTTTGGTGCTGGCATGGCATCAAGTGGAAGGAAGCATATTATTTTGCTACAAAGCTCACCTTCGGTTCGAAGAGTAGCCCGTGGCTCTTCGACACGTTCGCCCAGTCCCTCGGTTGGATACTATTACACAAGGGTCAATGCCATGAAGTCATCCATTATCTAGATGACTTCCTACTGATAGAACCACCCAGCAAGCCCCCAGGAGATCTCGACAAACTTAGGGTAATCTTTGGAAACCTCAATGTTCCTATTGCCGAGCACAAAGTCGATGGCCCAGCAAATAGCATCACTTTTCTCGGGGTCAGCTTGGATACCTGCGCAATGCAAGCCAGTCTCCCCCTCGACAAACTAACACGCATTAGGGCAGTCCTTCACGAGTTTACACACACCAAGGACTGTACCAAAAAACAGTTGCAGTCCCTCCTGGGTATGCTCAACTTCGCTATGCGAATTATTCCACAAGGCCGCACATTTGTATCACGCCTACTCAGATTTCTGTCGGAAACTCAAGACCCTGATCAGATTTTGAATTTAGACTCCGCAGCCATAGCGGACCTATCCATGTGGGAGGAATTCTTGTCGGCCTGGAATGGCATTTCTCTATTCATACCTATAGTTTCGGTCCATTCACCCCAGGTGGGAACGGACGCCGCAGCCTCCACAGGTTTCGCGGCAATTTTTGACCATCATTGGTTTTCAGGACCCTGGCCTCAACAGATACTATTGATACCCGGCTTCTCCCAAACATCTGCCCTCTTTGAGCTTTACCCCATAGTGGCAGCCGCACAACTCTGGGGCCACCACTGGACAGGACAAACTGTAGTCTTTAGCACCGACAACCAGGCCACGGCAGACATCATCAACAAAGGCAGGTCCAAGTCCCTAGCAGTCATGTCCTTCCTGCGCAGGTTGGTACAACTGTCTTTACAACATCAGTTCAATATACACTGTGCATTTATTCCCGGCAGATACAACTCAGCAGCTGACGCACTGTCACGTTTCAATTATTCCTCCTTTTTCAAACAGGTTCCCGATGCCGATCCAATGTCGGCCCCTATCCCTGTCTGGTCACAACTGACCCTGGACTAGTTCAACATTTACACGGAGCTACACAACTCATAAATCATTCCCTCTCCTACAACACACTTAAAGCCTACCAGACAGCTTGGAAGGCCTTTAACAAATTCCTCACGTCCTGCCGTAAAGGACCAACAGATATCAAGCAGGTACTGGCCTTCACTGCACACTGCCACACGCAGTTGGCCTTATCCTACAATACCATCCGGCTATACCTAGCCGGCATTCAACATTTTATGGCGCTTGAAGACCCCACGAAATCTTCACTATTCTCATCTCACGCTATACGAGCCGTTTTAAGGGGAATCCAGAAACAACAACCAGTCATCAGCACTAAGCGCTTGCCCATTACAGGACCCATCTTTAGAGACATGTCAACTATTCTGGCTACCTCGCCATTCGGTCTGCTCCGCAGCACGGTCTTACAAGCAGCGATATATCTAGCGTACTATGGGTTCTTGCGCCCTGGCGAATTCACCTCTAACAAACCCACAGACCGAGTACTATGCAGACGACACTTACTTAGATACCAAGACCACTTCATCCTGCACCTCGAGGTCTCTAAAACCCAGCAAACGGGCTCAGGAGCGAACATTCACCTCTACAAAACCGACAACAGCTGGTGTCCAGTCGCCGTACTCAACCGGCTCCTGTCACTCCTGCCTGAACAACCAGACAGCAGTCCCCTTCTACCGTTCCCAGTTAAACCCTTAAACGCCTCTCAGTTTGTGGAACACATAAGAATACTTCTCCGCAATCTTCATCTTAACCCTAGTCAGTATTCCGGACACTCGTTTCGCATCGGAGCAGCCTCCGCGGCATCCCGCCACGGGGTTCCGGATCACATCATCAAGAGACTGGGCAGGTGGAAGTCAGCCTGCTTCGCCCGGTATATCCCCAACCCACAAACAGAGATGGCACAGGCATTCTCCAAATTGGCTCAATAAATAATTGAAAATCAATAAAATCATAACCCTACCTGAATGTTTTTGCCCCCTTATTTTGGCATACCGGCCATTAGACCAAGGCACACTTTCAGGTCCATTTCATATGGTAAGTCCACACTTTCAGGTCTATTTCCGATGGTAAGTCCTATCTTTACTGTAAGTGGTATCCATGTACATACCGGACATAGGGCTCCAACCATAAGTAGGAAGGCCAGTATGGTGGCCTGAATTTATGGGAGGAGCCCGGGGGGTACTTAAGCAGCCCGCTCACCTATGGTGCTTGTCGGTTTCCTGTGCGCGATACCCACCCTCCCATCCCCATTTCACAGCATTTCTCAAACTATTCATTTCATTCATTTCTCTTACAGAATAATCATTTCTTAAACCAGGGTATGCCCCCTTATTTTGGCATACCGGCCATTAGACCAAGGCACACTTTCAGGTCCATTTCATATGGTAAGTCCACACTTTCAGGTCTATTTCCGATGGTAAGTCCTATCTTTACTGTAAGTGGTATCCATGTACATACCGGACATAGGGCTCCAACCATAAATATATATATATATATATATATATATATATATATATATATATATATATATATATATATATCGTAAAAGTATAACTAAAAGCAAAACTTTTTTTTTTTCGTTTTGGATAAGGTGAAGATTGATTAGAACCCCTGTCAGTTTTAATCACTGTCCGTGTCCCCGTTAAGGAGACTCACCCTTTCTATGTGTCCTATTTACCATTATCATTGAAATTGGATTGTCCCCAGAAATGTAATAGAGGGCAAATCTTTCAACGGGGACACTAGATCTGGAGACCTGGGGGTTCCCAAGGAATTTTCTTAATTTGCAGGGATTCCCTCTCGCTTTCTGCTTGGCTATAGCAGTGTTTCTCAACTCCGGTCCTCAAGGCGCCCCAACAGATCATGTTTTCAGGATTTCCCTCAGATGAAACAGCTGTGGTAATTACTAAGGCAGGGAAACTGATCAAATCACCTGTGCAAAATAATGGAAAGCCTGAAAACATGACCTGTTGGGGCGCCTTGAGGACTGGAGTTGAGAAACACTAGGCTATAGGACAAGAAGTCAAATGAAATCTCCGCAATGGGACACAAATGACAAAAAATTAATTTGACAGGGGTTACAGCCCTCCCTTACTCTATCAAAAATGAAAAAAAAAGTTTTGCCTATAAGTTCTACTTTAAGTACAAAAAAAAATGTGAACAGGCAGGATTTTAAATAGTTTTCTCTCTGCATTAAAGTCTGTTACCTGCCAGTCCACACAATTTATGCAATGCCAAGATAAAAGATCTCTACCCTGAAGAAGTACTAAAGATGTCAGCATCTGGTAAGGGAGTTACGGGACACCGCAACACTAGAAAGAAGGTGAGTATAGTGTATACACTTTATAGTGTTGTTATAGACAAAACTTTTTTTTTGTTCTTTTCGGTGATTCTACCATTCAAGCCTGAAGAAGCTGCCTGTGTTTCCCTATATGATCACTAACCAGAAGCAGCAAGATCACTCTGTCACTGCCTGAACGCTGCTGAATCTTGATCCGTTAGCAATAGGAATGGCATCTCACTGCCTCAGCTATAGAGGAAGGGATTCCATAGGGACAAACAATCTACTTTCCATCTACCATTAGTGTAGTGGAAGGGTCTGCCTTTGTTGCGTACAATTTGAATGGATTGCATGCATTTGTCCCCATATTACATAGTTGTGGCAACTCTAAAAGATTGCATGAAGATTGTACAATCAGATTGTATATTGTGTGGCCAGATTTAGCAATTCTGCCACTTGCAATTTCAACGGATCATCAACAGCGGGATCGCAAGTGTCAGAGTCCTCCTCCATCTTAGTGAGGATTAGAAGTTTTTATTTCTGTCCGTGCCCTTGCAAGGTAGATTCACCTCCTTACTGCACTGATGACCATTATCACTGGTACAGAAAGTGATGGGAAAGCCAACATTTTAAAGTGGAGTTCCAGCTTTTTGACTATTCCCAAACACCCCGTCCTGAAGCTCCCCTTCTCCAAGCTTTTTAAGTTAAAAAAAACCCCATAGATATATTTTTTCAGTCTTCCAGCTCTCCCAGTGATGTCACAGCAGCTTTCTCTTTCTACTCTGGTGGTGACGGGGGCAGGTACTCTTCCAGGAATGAGCACGCCCACCGTAATGATGGTCAGTCTTGGAGTACTGTGAGCCCAGCCTGCTAGGGGGCATGTAAATGACAGACTGGCCTCACAGGAAATGTTGCTGGCCCAAGGAGGAAGTCAGGGACACCGAGGGATGATTTCCCATTATCTCTTGCTCTCATAACAACTGTAAAAATGTAAATTACTACCTCTACCTCTTCCACCCTCTATCCATAACTAATAAAAATATATTGCCTTTATATGAATTTTAAATTACTCTGCCTAAACATGAATAAGTTACTGGAAATCTGAATGACCTGCCTTGTTTTGCATCTCCCGGGACTCCAGTGGCATGACATTGCCACCAAAATTGTAACGTTTTGTGTAGTTGATTTTGCGTCAAAAATCCAGATGAAGTTGAGATCTCTCCAAAAGTTTCTGATGTAGAAAAAAACAGTTGTGGAACCAATGGGAGAGAGTCACAATGTCGATTGAGCTAAACCCGAGAAAAAAAAAAACTATTTTGGTCCATCTGCTGTGGTTGAAAAGTTAACTCTATTGATGCCTCTTCCACATCTGGCTGCTGCTCTGTTAAAAAGTGGTAAAACTGTTACTTTCAGCCCCTAGAGTACTCTAAGCATTGAGTGTCCAGTGCTGAGACTTGTAGTTCCAGCTCTACTACACAGACAGAACAAAGAAAGTCGCTTGTTGTACACCTCCTTCATGGAGAAAAAAACTTCTATTCTTATCATTGAGCACAAAGCTTTCTGCGATTGGAGGAGGGGCAAATAAACATCACAATCTCCCCTCCACCAATTATAGAAAGCATTGCATTCAGTTAAAATACTAGGTTTTTTCCAAATGGAGGAGGTATACAATGCGTTAACTGATATATGATCAGTGTACTACTACTGGAACTAAAAATCTCAGTATTGGAAGTTCAGCGTTTATAGTGTGAAGATAATTTATACAGTGAATGGCCCCAAATAGGTTTGTTTCCCAGAGTTCAACTTTAAAGCCTTGTTGGCAGGAATATAAAAACAAGCAATGCCAGGGAAATCTCAACCTCAGAAGTCTTTCAAAACATATGCATCTTCTAGCATTTATTTATTTTTTTAAATATATTTCAGAGGGGGAGCATGTCCAAGATGGCCACCTGAGCAGCCGCACATTCAGAAGCTCTGCTGGCACTGCCTGAAATCCTGCTCCTTCTGGGCACTATTACCGTCGGCAGAGTGGGGATTACACCCGGATGAGACGCCGCTCTTCCAGGGCAGCCGCAGGTAAGGGGCAGAAGCTCCGATTCCCGCAGGTTACAAGAACCAACCACTCAATCTGTATACAACTATTGGACAATGAATGGGGATACTGAGTCTCCTATGGTACGATGGGTTTCTTTTAAGGCATGGGTCAGAGGTGCGTATATATCTCGCATTGTGACGCTTCAGAGAGAGGGGTCTCGCTCATTGGAATTTCTGGAGGCTGAGGCTGGGTTGGAGGCAGACTATGCCTGCTCTCCAACTCCAGCTAGGCATCAGGTCTGGCAGTGGACTATGAGACAACTTTCCCTTCTTCGCGTAGAGAATACTAAAAAAGGCCTTGTTTTACTCTCAACTAAAAGTCTTCAAACATGATGGTAAAAATGGCCGGTTGTTGGCATGGTTGGCAAAAAACCAAAGTAACACGACTCACATTGCTAATGTACGGGATGTTGATGGACACTTGCTAGTGGCCCCAGACCTTATTAATCAGCGTTTTAAGCAATTCTTTCAGGAGCTATATGAGTCCAGGGTTGCGTATTCAACAAATTATTTGACCGCCTTTCTAGACCCCATTAAGCTTCCAGCGTTGGACAGTGAGGATAGGAAGCGCCTTGAGGCAGATATCTCTCTGGAAGAGATACAGATAGCCATTGGGAGCCTACAGGCGGGTAAGACCCCAGGCTCGGATGGACTTCCTGCTGAATTTTACTCCAACTTTGCTGAAATTGTGGTCCCCAAGCTTATGGCCTTTTCTGAGCTGTCATCCCTAGATACCCTCCCTGAATCTATGGAAGAGGCGGTTATTGTACCAATTCCCAAACCTGGCTAGGATACCCAAGAATGTGCCTCTTACAGGCCTATCTCGCTATCAAATGTTGATGCGAAAGTCCTAGCAAAAGTGCTAGCTATTCACCTATCTACTGTCATTGAAGATCTGATACATGTTGATCAAACGGGATTCATGCCAGGTAAGGGAACAGACATTAAAGTGGTTGTATAGTTTTTTTTTAACTTTTACCTACAGGTAAGCCTATAATAAGGCTTACCTGTAGGTAAAAAAAATATCTCCTAAACCTTTACGGTTTAGGAGATATTCCCCTTGCTATGCGCCGCTGACTGCAGCGGCGCATGCACACAGGGTATTCTCGGCTGAAGGCCCGGCAACTGCCGGACCTTGCTGGGTAAGAAATCTCCCGCGCGCATGCGCGGGAGTGATGACATCGCGGCTGCAGCCACTCACAGCGCTGGAACCCGCGATACCCGGAAGACACGCCGAGGCAACATGACAGCTCCCTTGGCGTGGACCAGGTAAGATACAGACGCCTCGTTCTAAGGTAAGTATTTCATAATGAGCTAGTATGCGGTGCATACTAGCTCATTATGCCTTTTGCTTTACAGGGGGAAAAAAAAAAATTTCAGCGGGTATACAACCGCTTTAACTTGAGACGCCTATTCCTAAACCTCTCTATACCACACGACAATCAAGGCACAAGAGTCATTGCATCGTTGGATACTGAGTGGGTATATTTATGGGAGGTTCTGAGGAGATATGGCTTTGGCCCCAAGTACCTCCACTGGCTTACGATGCTCTACAGGGCACCCAGGGCAAGGATCCGAACCAAAGATTGGTTGTCTGAAATGTTTTCTCTCCATAGGGGTACGCGGCAGGGATTCCCTCTGTTCCCCTCCCTGTTTGCCATGGCCCTGGAGCCCCTGGCAATTCCATTTAGGGAATCATCTGAGGTTAGGGGCTTGAGGGTGTGACACCTGGGAGGAGAAACTATCCCTATACGTGGACGATGCCTTATTATATCTGAATGATGCGGGTCGGTCACTTTCAGCAGCCTTAAAAATTTGACACGTTCAGTATTTTTTTCGGAAATAGGGATTAATTGGTCCAAATCTATCCTTTTTCCAATAGATGACAGAGCGGCTCACGTGGTCCCATCCTCTCCACTACAGTGGGTTGACGAATTTAGATACTTGGGTGTGCAGGTAACCAGGTGATTGTCGGACGTTTTTGACCAGAACCTTCAACCACTCCTGACATCGCTCAAAACGTGTTGTTCGTCCTGGTCTGGGCTGAACCTGATAGGCCGAATTAATCTGGTCAAAATGATGCTCCTTCCACGTTTTAACTATATATTTCGCAACTGTCCGGTCTGGGTCCCTATGGCTTGTTTTAAAGAAATAGACAATTTGCTGATTTCCTTTTTTTTTGGAATGGAGCCTTCCCCCTCATGGCTAAATCCACTCTAAATCTCCCTCCAAGGTTGGGCGGACTGGCCTTGCCGAATTTTCGGGTTTATTTCTGGGCGGCAATACTGGTATCTGCCTACTGGTGGTTCCAGGGCCACTTGTCTAGAAGCTGCTTTTTTGGGATCTTCAATGGACCTCTGTAATTTAATTTATCGGGGACCGCAGGCGTACCGGTTTTTGCCAGGGCCTACGCATACTACATGGCGGGTATGGAAGGCAGCTACATAACGTTTTTCCGCTCCAGGCCAGCTGTCTCCTGCTCAACCCCGATGGGGCAACCCTGGACTCCCTCACTTTCGCACTGTCCCAGACCCCCAGCTATGGGCCGGTTATGGGGTTAGAACTCTTGGAGATATTATGCCTAGAGGTACCCTTCTAAAATTTTGCACTACTATCTCAGAAGTTTGGACTGCCTGGTTGGATGATGTTCCGGTACTTCCAGTTGCAGCATGCTGCTAGTGCTCAGTCTCCTAGATCTCCTACTCTCAAAGCTGACTCCATAGAGGAACTTTTGACACCTGAAGACCTAAACAAACCACTATCGACTCTTTATGGCACTCTTCTTTGTACCAATATAACCAGGATGGAGAAACTGTGGGAGTACTGGAAAGGGGATATTCCATCTCCAGATAGAGAGGATTGGGAGGACTGCTTAGAGCAAGGCCCAAAACTTGTGATCTCATCTCAGGATATGCCGATTCAGGTTAAATTTCTTCATTGCGCATATTATACCCCAGGGAGGCTACATAGGATCTTTCCTGAGCATGATCCTGTCTGCCCCCGCTGTAGATTACATTAGGGTTCATATATACATATGTTCTGGGAATACCCCTCAATTATGTCATACTGGGAAGCTGTGTTTGCTGAAGTTAACCTTAGACTACAACTCACCTTAACACCTACCCCTTCCCTAGGCCTCCTGTACTATGCCAAAAAGGAAATTCTACTGAAATGGCTACCTCCACAGAAACTGGAAGTGGCTGCCTGGGAGGCAATGGTAAATGCAACCCTCCCTCTATATAAAATTACCTATTCCAACAGGGATTGTCATTGGAAGTTTGAGAAGGTCTGGTGACCTTGGACCCTGACTTGAGCACCTCTACCATATTGTGTATGTCTAATTGTAGGAAGCAACTTGACCTTAATAACACTGATGTCTCTGTAAACTGTTATACTATGTGCCATATCCCAAAACTAGATCACTACTAACTCTAGTAGGTAGTGCGTCCATAATGGACTCTATCATCTCTTTATGCTTATATTTCAGTTGTAATATTCAATGCAAATGACAATGTTGATGTACTGACTTTCCTTCTTATATAATGTGTATTCTTCAATAAAGCACCACTGTTTGTTTAAATATAATATAAAATATATATATATATTTCAGGGCAAGGATGCTTTACCTTTAAAGATTTTAGACCTCCTCTCAGTATTCAGTGCTAGAGCTCAGCTGTATAGCTTTACTTTGGGGATTGATTAATGAAAGACTAATGATATACAGGATCATTTCAACTATTATTATTATTATTACACGTATTTATATAGTGCAAACAATTAAAGCAGCTCTTTATATACTGTAAATTCACATCATTCCATGCCCTCAAGTAGCTTACAAACTAAGATCCCTATCTGACATGCATACACATAAGAGGGCCAATTTTGACAGGGAGCCATTTAACCTATCATCCACCTTTGGAGTGTTGAAGGAAAATGGATTACCAACCCACATGGTTGGGATATTTACCCCTCTGTGCTCAGATGGGAGCACTTTAAAGAACCAGCTGCATTTATATTGAAATTTTTCCTGACAGTTGGCCTCCACTACATGCGATTGCCCAAAGAGTTCGATGAAGCTGATTCTCACTGAAGTAAACCTGCACACATGGCTGAGACTTTATAGTCATTTGTTCAGTATGAGGAGGCTACAGAATAAAATTGTATTGTAATTTAATATCAAATAGCAGTATGAGTATTTATACAGCCCTGGCCAATCCCATTTTTTATATTGTGATACCTTGTTTATTCTTTTTGGGCACTTTACAATCCCCATTTCCTATAGTCTCTCCATTGTGGGAAGCATGGGGATCTTTTCTCTACAAATTCTTGCTTCATATAGGGGATTGTGCCAGGTTTTTTGAACAATCTTGGAATGGATGGAGAAACTACAGGCTCCAGCATGCTCGGCTAAAGGGGAAAAAAACAGGAAACCAGAAAAAGCTCCCTGAGGGAGTGCTACAGCGGACAGTGAGGTAATAGGACTGTGCTGTGGGACACCATTGGAGAGAAGCCACACAGCCCAGCACCATCCCAGGTGAAGAGAGGGATGGAGCCACTACCAGGACACAGATCTGTGGTGCTACCTAAGGGAGTCGCCACGGACGACCCAGAGTAAGTTGACCCCTGTTCAGAGGGACTGTTGTTGCTGTATCGCCGGGTCTGGTGGGGGGGGGGGGATTTTGGCCACCATTTGCTACTGCCACTAGAGATTGAGCCATTAGGAGCTACCCAACCAGCCACCTTATAGCTCTAACTCTGCTTGCAGGCCTTACCGCCTGCCCCAAAGTGCTCAAACGGTTAAAAAGTTCCAATGTTTTAGCCAGCTGAAGAGTCAGAACGAAAGACTGTCCCTAAACATTGCTGCCCCAAAGCCTTTACCCCTTTTTGCTAGCTAAACAGGTCCTCGGCTCTTAGACCCATAGAGAGCTCCCCTATGCACTTGGGGTTCCTTCCTCCATTAAATAATTTAAAAAAAAGAGTTACTCCCCACTTACTAAACGCAGCTAAATCCCTAATCCCCAGATTCTGGAAACAGACATCCTGTCATATGCTTTTAGATTGGAAAAAGGCAGTGGACGCCATCATGGAGACGGAACGATGGATGCACATAGTCAGAGACAAACAAGAGAAATTTAGGGACATTTGGTCAGGATGGATGATGAATTACTCCTCTGAGATCCCAAGGAATTGACTGACACTTCCACACAATGCCCAATAACATATCTGCCGTAGTTGCACGACCTCCCCACAGAAGTACCTGACACTAGATAGCTAGGGTTGTTTTCTGTTCTGTTTCCTCTTTCCTTTTCTGTGTCCTTTTTCCCTTTCTCTCCTATTCTTTTCCTTTTTGGAGGTGTTGTTTTGTCTGATATGCATTAATAAATTGCATATAAACTTTAGGTCTCCTCCGGTATGTTGATAAAGTTGTGACTTATGTGAGTTATATTTGGGTCCGCTTCCACCTATTCATCCATGCCCGTGCTAATGAAGGTGTGGAGACAGGTGAAGGACCAACATGCCTTTTTTGGGGTGCTAAATACCTGGATTTTGTATGCTGCTTTTAGTTTGACTTTGTTAGTCCTGATCCAGATGTTCTGTATGTACCAAACATGCCCAATATGTTTAATAGTGGATTTCTGTTATTCTTTGTTCTAATTATGTTTTTCTTTGTAAAACTCAATAAATATTTGATTATTAAAAAAAAAAAAAAAAAATCTTCTTAGGAAATATTGCACTATACCCCGACCCATCCCTTAGAGTGCACTCTAAACCAGTGTAGTATTATTGTCATTTATACTGTTTTTAAAGTTTATTTACACTGTTTATTGTTGGCCTGCTAATATCTGTATTGACTCCAGCTAGTGATATAGGAAGTGGACCCTAGTAATTCTAGCATTGTTACTACTCTGCTTAGCAGGTTATATTCAACTTTATCTGCTATGTGTGCATTTATATTCTACGGCTATTTATACTAAGCTTTTGACAATATTAAACGTACGTTTATTTTAGACCGTGTGTCTATTTACTGGTAATAATCCACTGCCAGGATAAAAATGTATTTTCCACTTGTGTCATTATTCGTGTCTGCAGTGATTTTCATTCAACCCGGTGTGTCAGGGCTGGGGTTGTTCTTGGAGTCGAGGCGTAGAACAGAGAACCTAAATTTTCCTAGCTGCTCTTTCGGGGGGGTGGCGCTACAATTACATTTAATAAATACACATAACTAGTTAGTAAGGGTAACTCTTTTCTCCCTTTCTTCCAGTTTTCATACAATTAGCACAAACTATTTTTAATTTGCTGATAATTCTGTAGAATATGCTGATGGATGAATGGCATAGCATTTTTCAAAAGAAAAACAAACAATTACAGTCAGCGCAAGTCCTGCAGGCACTTCTTTAATAAATACCAATCTGTGTTTAGAAGTTGTCTAGGTGTTGCAGCTCTCATTTGAATCCACTGGGGGGCAGACTGAAATCTGTAACATATAAGGAAAGAGAGCATACAGCTGCTCTAGTGTGATAACGTTTATTCAATAGAATCCATAGATAAAAAAGATTTCACTCACAAACATAGATGATATCTCACGGTAACACCAACAAGTGTATATGCCATTTCTCCTGGCCTTTCGGGGGGGTGACGACTGGGCTCCAGAAGCCGAACGGCGGTGATGGTCTAAGCTGCAGCATCCCACTGAATGGTTCAGGGATCCGCGAATGCGCCCAGACCAGCCGGCGTAGCGTGACGTCACTATAGGGTTTCCACATCATCCCTTTAATCCAGGACACATATTAATTGCACAGGTTCTGAGGCTGATTTATTGCAGATAAGGCACCGAGTGAGTTTAATTACCACCTTAATCAGCGACAGAACCTGTGTAATTAATGTGTGTCCTTGATTAAAGGGATGATGTGGCAACCCTACGTCACTAGCGGCCGCAATAGTAAGAAATTGCTGATGAGTCGTCTTCTCGGACGAACAGGTCCTTCACATCTCACCAGCAATTCCTCTCTATTGCGGCCACAAGTGACGTCACGTATGCGTGGCTCCCTGAACCGTTCAGCGGGACACTGCAGCTTAGACCATCGCCATCGTTCGGTTTCTGAAGCCCAGTCGTCAAAGGCCGGGAGAGGAGGCATATACATTTGTTGGTGTTACCACGAGATATCATCTATGTTTGTAAGTGAAATCTTTTTCATCTATGGATTCTATTGAATAAACGTTATCACACTAGGGCAGCTGTACGCTCTCTTTCCTTATATGTTATTGAAAAGAAAAAAGACACCTGTCTTACTAGAATGCTACTGCAAAATATAATAAAATGTACTTGATCATTGCCTTTGTATAGTCTGCCTTAGATCTGTCCTAGTTAGAGCTTTTAAACAATGAACTATTATTCTGTCTGACATCAGATGAATTCACTGATACAGCTTTGTACAGAATGCCAAGTTGGTATGGCAATTTGGCTTCTGTCATGATGCTTCTTACAAACTTGGTGGTCTTCTTTAAACAAAGCCATTCTACCCAGCAAATGCCTCAAACCCCTACTTTAGTTCATTTATTTCTTAGTAACATTTAATTGTTTTGACATGGATACAGTCTTGTTCTTGGAATTTACATAATAACTGAGTGAAATACATCTTAAAACAGATTGACTATTCAGAATAGCTCCTTTTGTATGAATAAGGTTATTTGATTTTAGGTGACAACATTATTTTAAATTTGCTTGTCATGCAAATTATCATCTTCTACAACAGTGCATAATTCAGACTGTATTTTGTTCTCTTTACTCAACCTCCTCCTCATTTGCAGAAACCTTAAAGTGTTACTAAACCCACAACAGTAAAATCAGTCTGTATAAGCAGTAAAGCATGCTTGTTATACTCATTGTGAAACCTAAGGGGTTAATCCTTTGCATTGTGTAAAAAGGCTGTTTGAACCTATCTTCGATCCTTCCCGTTCTTCCACTGTCTCCAACCCATCTCCTTATAGAACAGAGCCTTGGGGGCAAGCTGCACATGTTCAGTTTGGTGTGTATTGCTAGAGAGTTTTTTTTTCCTGGAAGAGTGCATGTGATCAGCACAGGGTCAATCAGCACTATCCGGACAGAGGGTCAGGGGTCCTGCAGCCTCATAGGACAATCAGGGGAGAATAAAAACTCCTCCTACAAGCTTTACCCAGTGCTGTCCTGGACACTGATAGAAGTCACAAAACTGCTATATACTGCTGATGAGAAAAGGTATTTAGCAGTTTATATTTACTAAAATAATTGCATTTCCATCTACTGTGTACTGTGGGAGACCAGATAATGTGAACACAGGGTCCTGTGTTTGGTAACAATTTAAGGCTTTGTCTTGTGCTTCCAGCCGACCTAAGAGTTTCCACTTCCACTGCTGCTTCTCATTTTAAAAATGCTAGATTCCTGGCTGTCATCTTTATCCTCCTTACCTGGACTAGGCATATAAATAAGGATGTCTGATTTTACAAAGATGCATACATGTTCCAAGTCAATGACTCAAGCCTAATGCCCCGTACACACGGTCGGATTTTCCGACGGAAAATGTGTGATAGGACCTTGTTGTCGGAAATTCCGACCGCGTGTAGGCTCCATCACACATTTTCCATTGGATTTTCCGACACACAAAGTTTGAGAGCTTGCTATAAAATTTTCCCACAACAAAATCCGTTGTCGGAAATTCCGATCGTGTGTACATAAATCCGACGGACAAAGTGCCACGCATGCTCAGAATAAATAAAGAGATGAAAGCTATTGGCCACTGCCCCGTTTATAGTCCCGACGTACGTGTTTTACGTCACCACGTTTAGAACGATCGGATTTTCCGACAACTTTGTGTGACCGTGTGTATGCAAGACAAGTTTGAGCCAACATCCGTCGGAAAAAATCCTAGGATTTTGTTGTCGGAATGTCCGAACAAAGTCCGACCGTGTGTACAGGGCATTACTCAGTCCACCTGGTCAATGACCTAGCCAGACTATACTTTATATTAATGAAACAACTTACTGTGTTAAAGCATGCTTCGTAAGGCAGCCAATTTGTTTGAATTGGTTGGCAGCACATTTTAATGCATGAAAAAACAGACATGTAACATATTCAATATGTTGTGTTACAGTGCTTTGGATAAATACACCATTTAAAACTAAAAATTGGATTTGACATTAAATCTGAACTGTAGACAAATTATACAATTTTTTACGCACTGTACAATCTCTCTCAGAAACCACTGAGGGACACCGGTAGATAGTAAGACCCCTAGGGTTATACTTGCACCTACAGGAGAAATGAAAGACCAGTCCCCTTGAGATTTTAACCCCTCTTAAACAACTCTTTCTCAGTTGTAGCAAGAAGCCTAAGAGAGCATACCATATGGACACACTCAAACACTGGTGACCAGGCTAACAGAAAAAAATTCATAACAAAATGGAAAACAGGGGCATTAAAAATTCACTTGTAGAACCTTTCGACTGAAACTGATGTCTGTGGAAGATGACATATCAACCTAAGAGGAAGTATGAACAGAAGACCACTTTATCTCGAAGCACACTTTATCTCACAATCTACTGTATAAGCCTTCCCAATCCTTTGACAAATCCACCCAGAAAGAGTGGATCCGGAAGGCAGAGAACCTCTATTGGGACCTCCTGGAATTACAAAAAGATAACTAGTACTAAAAGAAGCAGTGGCGGAAAAGTAAACCCTGACGGCCCTCACCACATCAACTATAGAGAGCAATCTAATTCCAGTGAACTTTGTCTTTATGTCAGATTAAACAGGTCTCCTTACAGGACAATAATGATAATTTACAGACCTTTCTGGCTGAAGTGATGGCCACAAGAAAGGCTACCTTATTGGCATTAATGCAACAAAGATGTCCTGAATAGGTTAGAATAGAGGTTTCTGTAGTGCCGAGAATACTAGATTTAAATCAGATTGAGGGGAGGCCCATAAAGGAGAGACGTATGTGACACAGTCAATTACCTTCCCCACTCCTGCAACAGTGCCTGCTTTATCTCGGCTATGGGCACTTTTGGCTTTTAGCCTGAATGTCATGTGATGCATCACGTGGCTGCATCAGTGGCTAATTAAACTCAAGCGAGACACGTTACCACTTGACCCTAGAGTCCAAATTGCTTTTTTGAGCTACTGAAGTCTTTTGCCTCTGCCTGGTACCCGCAGCCTAGTTCCTCAGCACCCGCAATTCCTGCAGTCTGCTGCATCACTGCTGCACTTTCAGCCTACACTGCATTCCTGCTACACTTGCAGTCTCTGCTGTGTCTCTTCTATTTTTAAATAGTTAGCAATCATTGGTTCTTTGGTCTATCACACCACATCCCCTATAACATAATATAGAAACAGATCTTTAAAGTGATTTTAAAGTCTAAACATTTTTTACCTTAATGCATTCCTTGCATTAGGGTAAAAAATGTTCAGGTGTCAGCATCCCCCCTCACACCCTCCCTTTTTTACTTACCTGAGCCCTCATTTAATCCAGGCGCCATGCACCTCTGCAGCCCTTCTATCCCCTTACTTCCCTGCTGTCAATCAAAGCCAGTGATGAGGGTGCAGGGGGCAGGGCCAAGTCCTGCTGTCTGTGTCAATGGGGCTCAGGTGCAAAAAAACACATGAGTGCCCCCATGGGAAGCGGCATCCCATGGGGGCATTGGACAGAGAGGAGGGGCCAGGAGTGCCGACGGGGACCTGAATAGAGAATTCCATTACACAGAGCATGTAAGTATACACATGTTTGTTATTTAAAAAAAAAATTACCTTTACAATTACTTTAATTATTTGGACTTTTAAGGTGCTTATTCAAACACTTAGAACAACATTCTCTAACATATCAATTTATTCACTATGGTAAAAAATTATTTTGTGATCATTCTAAAATACAGATTTATATTCAGCCTTCTCAAAGCAATTTTGGTA
Organism: Lithobates clamitans; assembly: GCA_037952925.1. NCBI lineage: Eukaryota > Metazoa > Chordata > Amphibia > Anura > Ranidae > Lithobates > Lithobates clamitans. The sequence continues at coordinate 3,115,711 of JBBGZY010000190.1, forward strand.
CTTCAAATAACTGCAAAGCAGATAACACCACTGAACACTAATATGCTTACACAGTGCCTTAAGCCCTGTACACACGATAAATCATACAAAAAATACCGCTATAGAAGCAATCGTACGATAATTGGATCGTTAGTACAGAGCTTTCTAGAGCCAATCAGGACAGTTTATCCGATATTATTTGATCGGATATGCATGAGAAAAAAAAATGTCATACGATGCCAGATCATACGATTTTCGTTTAATCAGTACAGCTGTTGTTCGAAAATGCAACTTTGTAACTTTAGTAAACTCTTCAGATTCAATCTGAGATTAGCATGCAAAAAAAAAAAAAAAAGGACAAGCATTCGTCCGATAATCTCATCGTGAGTACTGGGCATTAGTTAGTTTCATAAAAATCTTCATTAGCATTTTGTAAGCCTGATACCCAAAGGAGAAATATTGAGATCCCTCTACTAATTTTCAGTTTTGTTTGTGTCTTAATCCTAGCAACATATCGATTACTATTATTATTATTGTTACTATACAGGATTCATATAGTGCCAACAGTTTGCGCAGAGCTTTACAATGTAAATATTGCTGGTTTGCTATATACCATTGTGATTTTTTTGGAAGGGCTAAGTTGATTGTTTTGCAAATTATTGCTGTCTATAGTAAATCTCTGGCAGAGAAATTGTAACATCATATTTTTCATTTGGATGCCAGATTCAATTTAGTTAGGAATCCTTGAATATCTAACAGTTTTTCCCCTTTTTGTTATAAAGTGTTCCCTCTAGTGGTCAGAAATGTTACTGTGCCACTTAAATGCACATGTTTACAATAATGCAAATTCCTTCATAAGCAACTCACAATTAGAATAGAATTTGAATTTAGAGCAGCATTGGGAGGATAAGTTCTTTCAAAATATAAAAAAATCATAAAATCTACTCCAAAAGCAGCTGACCCAATTCACCCCCACAGTGTGGTTTGTACTACAAATGTTAGCAGTTAATGAAAAAGTATTTTAGGCTTTGATGTGGTTATTATTTAAGGGGATATAGAAGAAAAAGCTCTCTGAGTTCCCACACATATTTCACCCTGTTTGACTCAGTCACATCTATAAATGTGTCCGCTGCCTAGGCTGAGACCCGAACAAAGCCGGATTCGGCTTTGATCGGGTCTCCGATGTAAAATCCCGGAAGCGACGCCACTTCCGGTTCACTCGGCTGCCAATGGCCCTGATTTTAAAAAAAAATGACAGTATTCAGAATCGCCGATTTTAGCGATTTGAATACTTTTAAGTGCAAAGGAGGGATTGGAGGTCTGTTAGACCCCCAATCTCTCCATAAAGAGTACCTGTCACAAGGGATGTTTACATTGCTTGTGACAGCAATAAAAATGATCAGAATTTTTTTTTTTAATTGACAATGTAAAAAATAAAATAATAATAAATAAATACATTTTTAAAGCGACCTCGTCTCCGCAAGCTCGCACAGCAAAGAAAACACATACATAAGTCACGCCCCCAAATGTAAACGATGTTTAAATCACACATGTGGAGGTATTGCCATGATCGTCAGAGTGAGAGCAATAATTCTAGCAAAAGACCTCCTCTGTAACTCTAACCTGTTAACTGTTAATTTTTTTTAAAGCGTCACCTATGGAGATTTTTAGTTACCGTAGTTTGTCGCCATTCCACAAGTGTGTGCTTTTTCAAAGCATGACATGTTAGGTATCTATTTACTCGGCATAACATCATCTTTCACATTATACAAAAAATTGGGCAAACTTTACTGTTTAGTTTTTTTTTAATTAATGAAAGTGTCTTTTTTCCCCAAAAATTGCGTTTGAAAGACCGCTGCGCAAATATTGTGTGACATAAAATATTGCAATGATCACCATTTTAATCTCTAGGGTCTTTGCTAAAAATATATATTATAATTATATATATATATATATATATATATATATATATATATATATATATATATATATATATATATATATATATATATATATATATATATATATATATATATGTATATTTATTTGAGGACCTTGGAAGCCACGCAAGATTTTAATTATTTGTCAGCAATTACTATAAACTACTAGTACTGACAACATGTCCAAGAGACTGGGGATTTGCTTGACATGGACACTGAGGCTCACCACATGATCAAAATTGCCAGGAGAAAAATGTAAGTGTATAGACACATTTTAGATTTGTGGAAGTCTTAAAATTATTTTTTGCTGTCTATGTCTCCATTGGGAGATTTCCATGCACTTCCTGTCCCAAACATGCAAAAGGAAATTCGAGAAATGTATTATTATACAGGATGTATACTGTATAGTGCAAACTGTTTGTGCAGCGCAATCATAAGTTCAAATTGTAGAAAAAAGATTTTCAAATTGTAGAAAGAAGATTTTGAGGCAAATGGACTTTTCTGGTACCAACACAGGACATTACAACATGTAAATAATTTTAAAATATTATTTATTACAAAATTACTTAAAAACATTGTTAGAGAAAAACACAAAATTACTCCCTCACAGTTGCGCAATAGTTTCCAAAATAATATTCTCCGGCACCATGGAAGAGTTAGTGCAGCATCAAAGCAAATAAAATAGCCAGCTCTTCTTAACATGTTTTGCGGTTCATCCGCTTCTTCAAGAGTATCTGAGGGAGTAGAAAAATAGGTATAATAAAAAGTATATACAGTACACAACATGTCATGTATAAACTAGACAAGCTCTACTCAATCTTATGTAGCGCTTCCCCTCGTGAGGACCGCTTGCTGAAACTGTACCCCACTGATTGTCCTGACCATGCAAGTCCTCCAACACCTGGTACCCTGGGTTCAGACATTTTCAGTGGTAATCAAAGAGTTAAAGACATATACACAATTTAAGTGGAATAATAATTGAGTTGCGTTTACTGAAAGGTTATAAGCATTAATTCCCAGTGATACAAGCTCAACCCCTAAGGAAGTTCCACAGGAACAAAGATAGCAATGATATAAAACTGTGAAACAGACGCAAGAACTGATTGGAGGATATAAAGACTTTTCAAACAACACTCTATTCAGTTGGAAACCTACGTGAACAGGCAGGAGGAGGGCAGATGGATGACCGCTATTGTGTCAAACGACTCCCTTCTGTGCCTCAACACCACAGGCCAGATAGTTCAGCAAGTTACAACGTTCTCCTTAAATTAATGAAACGTTTACCTCCTGAATATTTGGACGCCCTCAGCCAGTAAATAGAGTCCTGGGTGTAGGCACTTGTACTTATGTTTCTAACTGATTAGTCCCTTAATGGAGGGGGGGGGATATGTTGTAGTCTGAGAAAAGAAAGAAGCCTTTGGTCTTCAGCTAGCTCTTTAATGTAGTACTTAAAATATCCTGGTAATTGGAAGAAGGTGAAGTAGCCTGGTGATACCTTAACTGGCAATGTGTAATAAAAGGTATTTATGGTGTCCTATGGAAGAAGGGCGCTGCTGCTGCTGCTCCACAAAAGAGTCAGTGTAGCACCAGATCCTATAGGCAAAGGAACCAAAAGTGATGTCTGCATGCAGTGTCTCTTGTTGTAAAAAGAATGGGCAAGTGACTGCTCACCAGTCCCAATGACTTTTGGTAATGGAAGTGGTGTGGGCCTCCTGATAGGCCTTATTGGAGCCTGTTTAAAGGGTACAGTGGTCCAGCGACACAACCTACTTCAGTTCAGGTGGATTTGGCCTGGACGTGCGAACAGCGGTCACCAGGCTGCCCCTAGTCGGTCAGAGGTAGCTGGTAATGGATGCTACTGCACCTGCACGCGATGACTCTCTCTCTCTCTCTGCAGCACAGGACGCAACTCGGCCATAGCACACAGTGACAGAGTCACTTGCTAGCAGTTTTCGGGCCAGGGTCCCAAGAGGAAGATCCCGCCCTAACACAGGCCTTTTATTACCTCTCCCAGCATCCAGTTCTTTCCCAGCCAGCTAGTATTTGTAGTTCAAAACAGTCAAGCTGAGTGCAAATCTTGACCCCCATGGACTACACGTCCCAAGATGCTTTGCTTTGTTTCCAGAACTCAATCAATCTATATTCAGGATATGACAACACAACACGGAGTCTGGCTGGACACCAGGAGAGAACAGCTGCACAGCAGCGATGCTGCACAGTGTCTCCTGACAATGCAGGCAGTATTAGCCAGCTCCTGGCTACACTTGAAATGCAGTACAGCATGACTAAAAAAAAAAAAAGGGAAGGGGGGCTTACCCAGAGGAACCATGTGGGTATGTTGGTAACCAGCATACACAGAAGCAAATGGGATCAATCCTCACGCAGCAGGTATGGAAGCAATATAAGAGGGAAACATTTATATCTGTACATGAGAAAACCATATCATTTTTTTTTCAAAAGAAACCATTACCAACATAATGATATATGTTAAAATATATATATAGATAGATATATATATATCTATCTATATATACATCTATATATCTATATATAGATATATATATAGATATGCATACATACAAACCAAGAAGAGGTCCAAAGACTAAAGGTAGGCAGGTGGACTGTGATGACAAACAAGTAATATATACGGTAAGCATGTCAATTCCAATAGCCCAAAATTATTAGGAATCACAGAATATATCAATGGATGCGTAGTGTCTGTAAATATAAAACAGACAGCCCATATAGATATACCACCATGACTAAGTATGAGGTGCAGAGTAGTTTTTAATCTCACCTCTTGTAAGAGAATCTGCCCTATACCCAAAAGTCACAAGGGGTCAGTAGCAAGATGTACAAGTATCTGAATCCTCTTGAAGTAAATTACCCTATACAACGAGGTCCCCAGAATCAATAACAGGGTGTCAGTCAGAGAGAACCAAAGGAATCTCACCAAGCAATCTCTACCGGCCCATATGGAGTTCCAGCTCACTTTGACATGAATCATACACCGCAAAAAATAAAATAAAAAATTCTACTATGAATATAGGGGTGTGTAGGTACCTATTAATATTTTTATAATCTATCAGCGTAATTTGTTTCTATAAGTTCAAATTGGAAGATTTCGTCTCACTTATTGCTCAGGTGACAACTGTACAATTTTTTGATTTATTATCCCTTTCCGCCTTTCACATGTATGTTGGTGCGGGAGTGCATGTAAATTGCACACATTCCCGCATGCAGCCACACACAAAACGCGGTGCTGCACAGAAAATGGGTGAGGGTGCCATTACCTTCACATGAATAGGCTGGCATAACAATGGTCCTTAGGACAACTACAGAGGGAAAAACTACTTAGCAGAGACAAACGGCAATAATACTTTGACAGGGGTTCTGTTCCTTATATGCTGGAAATATGTAGAAAGTATACTTACTTACTACTAGTATATTGCGTACTTGTTGAATACATGTTTATTAAATTAAAGCACCCTCTTTTGTCTTTGCATCTAAACAGTAGCCACCTAGAATTTTGTATGTGTGCAACATGCTCTTCCAATAAGGGGCTCTTTTCCTTCCCTACTGTATCCAAAACAAAAAAAGTATTAGCTATTCATACACTTTAAAGCCCAATTACAGGAATTAGTCAAAATTTACCCTTGCAATGCCCCCTGCCACCTTCTAATCTGCAAGCATTAAAGCATTTGTAAAGTCTTTTTTTTTCCTTTTAATATAACAAACTTGTCATACTTACCTGCTCTTTGCAATGGTATTGCAGAGTGGCCCCAATCCTTCTCTTCTCGGGTCCATGCTGGCGCTCCTAGCTCCTCCTCTTCTTTGTGTGCCATCATAGGAAATATTTTTTTTTTTAAATAACAAACCTGTTATACTCACCTACTAATTAGGCAAAGTAGATGGTGGCCTAAGGCCTCGCACTCACAGGGGCCTCGCACCCACCTACTTTGCCAAACGTGTGTGTGAGAGGGAATGTCCCTGGTCAGTGTCCCCAGGCTGGCAGGGTAAGCGGGTAAAGCTATGCAGGTTCCAGCTATGCCGGCTGTAACATCCTCCTCATGCAGAGAACAGCTCATGATCTCTACTGCCGTCCTAGCCTTCTCCGAAAGCCGGCACCAGTGCTGGAAGGGGGGGGGGGGTTGGATTGCGAGCTGCACTATGCTCATTCAGTACAGGAGAAATGACCTGAGCTGAGGTTGTGTACACTGCATGCCTCCTCTCTGTAGCTGCAGCCATACCAGTGTCCATACAGAAGGAAGATCCTCCTAGGTTTGCCTGGCTGGATCGAAGCTTGCACAGTCTGAGCAGCAGTAGTGGTGGGCGGAGCAGGCTGAGGTAGTTCATCATACTGCACACTCTGCAGCTCTGATCATCACTGTCCAGCCCAGCAGTCACCAGAGCTCTCCCCAGACCAGCTCACAAACTCTTAATTCAGTCCATGGAAGTTGCTAGTAAGGTAAGGTGCTAATTTGCAAATTAAGCTGGATTAGTGTAAGAAATATCAGATTTGTGAAACGTCCTGTCTGTGTCAGTCTGCAATCAGTGCAAATTACTGTTAAATTATCCGTATCCTGCAACTCTGATGAGATCACAGACAACTACACTACTTCCCAGGCTCAGAACACTTTACTGGACATTTATTAAAGGCTATGTGTTTTGCTTGCAAAGGAGGTGAGGGTCTGCTAGAATTCATTCCCAAGCCTGTGATCATTGACATATTCAGTTATAAATGTAAAAAAAAACACCCCTCTGCAGTGACTCATTATCAATTATTTTGGGATATCGGTATGTAGCTGCTAATATATAAAGAAGAAATCTGAATTTTAGGCTGACAATAGAACACAAAATTTAGCAGCCCTCTCCCTCTGATTGAACCACTCCTCCTTTACAGCCACACAGAGCCCCTTAAAGTAGTTGTAAACCCCTTTGTCTTACTTTTATTTATAGGTAAGCCTAGAATAAGAGATATTTCACTTGTAGTGTGCCAATTTTTAATCGGCGCTGTGAAGAAACAGACCTCTGTGCCGTTTCTTCTCCCAGCGTGTAAAAAATAAAAAATAAAAAATAAACTTAATTGCGCTGGCAAAAATGAAAACAAAATAAAGTGCTAAAAACGCACCATATATGTGATAATAATGAGTGCATAAACATCTTATCCCAAAATATTAGCAAAAATGAAAATGAAATAAAATGCTTCAAAAAACACCATACATGTGATAACAGTGAGTATCCAATCAATAATCATAGACAAAAGCCGTCAGTTAACAGTCTATAATAATGTGAATCTCATAAATTCAAGCTGAAAAAGTCCGCTCCATGTGTTTCATCCCCACACACCAAGGAAGAATAAGCCAAAATACTTCTGTTCGGGTATACAGTGACAACGGCAAGAGAAGTGGTAGATGTACGCTTACCCCAGATGTTGGACCTCCCCTGTGGCAAGGTCTTGTGAGCTTGCAGATTTCGCCCTCTGCAGGGACAAGTTGTTGATCTCCTGGTCCTGGCAGCGTGTGCCGCCGACTTCCGTATGGCCGGGATGGTCCAACTGGTCGAACCTCAGAGGGGGGACTCAGAGATGCCAAAAGTCCATAAACAGGAGAGGGAGGAAAAACGGAGAAAATACTCCAATAGTGTGATATAGTTTTAGGTTGTTTATTAGTTAAAACATACCACAAGAGATCATATAAAACTCAAGTGTAAAAATTCGTTAAAAAAGCCGGCATATTCAAAGGCAGAACGCCCGTGCAAACAAAATAATTCGAACACGTGATGGCTAGCACTGCGTGGCCTCGGAAGTCGGCGGCACACGCTGCCAGGACCAGGAGATCAACAACTTGTCCCTGCAGAGGGCGAAATCTGCAAGCTCACAAGACCTTGCCACAGGGGAGGTCCAACATCTGGGGTAAGCGTACATCTACCACTTCTCTTGCCGTTGTCACTGTATACCCGAACAGAAGTATTTTGGCTTATTCTTCCTTGGTGTGTGGGGATGAAACACATGGAGCGGACTTTTTCAGCTTGAATTTATGAGATTCACATTATTATAGACTGTTAACTGACGGCTTTTGTCTATGATTATTGATTGGATACTCACTGTTATCACATGTATGGTGTTTTTTGAAGCATTTTATTTCATTTTCATTTTTGCTAATATTTTGGGATAAGATGTTTATGCACTCATTATTATCACATATATGGTGCGTTTTTAGCACTTTATTTTGTTTTCATTTTTGCCAGCGCAATTAAGTTTATTTTTTATGTTTGCCACTTCATAGATATTTGGAGTTTTATTTGCAGCTGCACCTGTTTTATTCATATACTTCGCTCATTAGCGCAGGTTGATTCCACAATTTTCTCCCAGCGTGTGCCTTTACTGATCACTCCCGCGCGCATGCACGAGAGTGACATCACACGGCTTGGCCAGTCACAGAGCCAGAGTCCGCAGCCCCCCAGAAGGAAGAGGGGCACAGCCTGCACAGGGGACAGCGATGGATTTGTTTGCAGGTGTCACATAATCGCATACTAGCCCATTATGCTTTTAATTTGCATCAGAACAACATGGCACAGTGAGGAGGATTCCTCCATCTGTCTCATTTGTGTGGATGGGGTGAATCCGTTCATTTATCTTTTCTTCCGCACACAAAGAAAAACAACTAACCGTGCCTACTCCGCTTTAGACTCACACCACAGAAGCAGGGGCATCTATTCCTTCTAGTGACACAACACAGGCATTTTTCCTCACACTGATACATTTTTTCTACATCACTGTTGGCCCAAAGCTTTACTGCAAAATAAAATACGTACTGCTATTAAACTGTGCATGTCGCTACAAACTGCACCCAGCCCCTACTCTACCTGGGAAGCGGGAGGGAGGCGCAGTTTGACACCTTCACCCTGGGCACTGGATGAACTTGTCCCGGCACCACATTACATGTTGGGAGTTGTCGTTCTCCACACCACACATTAGACTTGGCCCACCGGTGCCTGCACTCTGCAGAGACTACATCTACCAGAATGAAACTCAAAGCGAACATGATGGCTTCTCCTGCTTCACTGCTTGTAATAGGAACCAAGGAGTGTATAGAGGGATCATCTGTCTGCTCTGCACCCTGTCTGTGGTGGGATCATCTGTGGCTATGGCTCTAGTGTTTGGTGTCTGTCTGCACAGTTTAAGAACATCTCCTGTATCATATCCGGATAGTCTCTGACCATCTTCTGCAGCATGTTTGCAGTCTGACCATCTCCTGTATCATGTCAGCACAGTCTCTGACCGTCTCCTGTATCATGTCCGCACAGTCTCTGACCGTCTCCTGTATCATGTCTGCACAGTCTGACCGTCTCCTGTATCATGTCTGCACAGTCTCTGACCGTCTCCTGTATCATGTCCGCACAGTCTCTGACCGTCTCCTGTATCATGTCTGCACAGTCTGACCGTCTCCTGTATCATGTCCGCACAGTCTCTGACCATCTCCTGTATCATGTCCACACAGTCTCTGACCATCTCCTGTATCATGTCCACACAGTCTATAACCGTCTCCTGTATTATGTCTGCACAGTCTGACCGTCTCCTGTATCATGTCCGCACAGTCTCTGACCATCTCCTGTATCATGTCCACACAGTCTCTGACCATCTCCTGTATCATGTCTGCACAGTCTATGACCGTCTCCTGTATCATGTCTGCACAGTCTGACCGTCTCCTGTATCATGTCCACACAGTCTCTGACCATCTCCTGTATCATGTCCGCACAGTCTATGACCGTCTCCTGTATCATGTCTGCACAGTCTGACCGTCTCCTGTATCATGTCCGCACAGTCTGACCATCTCCTGTATCATGTCCACACAGTCTATGACCATCTCCTGTATCATGTCCGCACAGTCTCTGACCGTCTCCTGTATCATGTCTGCACAGTCTGATCGTCTCCTGTATCATGTCTGCACAGTCTGACCATCTCCTGTATCATGTCCGCACAGTCTCTGACCGTCTCCTGTATCATGTCCGCACAGTCTCTGACCATCTCCTGTATAATGTCTGCACAGTCTGACCATCTCCTGTATCATGTCCGCACAGTCTCTGACCATTTCTTGTATCAAGTCTGCAGTCTCTGGGGGGGGGGGGGGCTACAGAGGAGTCAAGAGCGGGAGCGCTGCCAGGACGGGGGTCATGTGAGGAGTCAGATGTGTGTAGACTGTGGAGAGGATACTATAGAATGAAACAAGAGCCACCAAGCTGGAGCCTAGAGAGGACCATCTGACTGATCCCTGCAAGGTGCACCTGAGAGGAGGTCAGTGACAGTGCTGCAAGGCCAGTCTGGGGGGGGTGAATCACTGATGTAGGGGGAGAGTGAATACAGTAAGGTAAAGGGGGACTGATTTAAAAGTTCCCCCTGATATCAGTAACCCCCCCCCCCCCTCTTACCTTAGTGCATTCACTCTGTGGACGGTGGCCTGTGGTCCCCAGAGTCCCTCCATATTAGAGTTCACGTTTTAGATGCAAGTTGGAACTCTGCGGACCCTGATGCAAAGGGGAACTCTGTGTTGAGTTATATTAACCTGACCTTCATGTAAATGGAGAAATATGGTTTTTGACTTTTGTTATAACTTAAACACATTGCTAGTAGTAGCTGTACAAATTGTAATTATATTTGTGTGGGTGTAAAAAAAAAAAAAAAAAATTATATTATAATATATATATATCTATATATCACACACATATACCCTATGTTTAATTTTATTTGATTAAAGAATAATTGGTTAGAGAACATTTTAGAAACTGTGAATTCATAGTTCGTAGGATTTAAAGGGGGGTTCCGGCCAGGAAAAAAAAAATTTAAAAGTCATCAGCTACAAACACTGTAGCTGCTGACTTTAAATAAGCACACTTACTTGTCCTGGGTGCCCGCGATGTCGGCCGCCCGAGGCCGACCCATCCCTTGGCTCTCGGGTCCTGGCGCCGCCATCCTAACTAAGGGAAACAGGCAGTGGAGCCTTACGGCTTCCATGCCCTTTTCATACTGCGCATGCGCGAGTCGCGCAGCGCTTTGTGAATGGGACGCGATGTGTTGTGGGACACACACAGTTCCCATAACACACTGCTCCCCATTCCCCAGAAGACAACGTGGGGAGGAGAAGACAGAACATCACACCCCCCCCAGCCCAGACACACCCCCCCTCCCAGCCCAGCCACTAGTACCCAACGCCACAGTATACCAACCGTGACTCGGGCCAGCCCATTGGCCAACTTGGTCCACCCACCGGCAGCTACCACCTCCACCCGGAGCTCATCCCCGGACCCCCCTAGCAGGTAGTCCGGGACCTACCCCACCACCATCCACCCACAGGACCTAGCCACCTCCGAGGTCATGCATCAGGACAGCCCACGACTTGGGCTAGCCCGTCGGCCATATTGGTCCACCCAGTGCGACCGCAACCACTACCTCCACCCGGAGCTCATCCCGGACCCCCCAAGCAGGTTAGTACCGGGACCCGGTCCCCCCCCCTAGGCCTGTAACAGCCCACTCCTGACAGTACCACAGCAGTCGCCATCCAATCACCCCGCTCTCTAGTTGTTAGACTCGGGGGACAGACCACGGCTGTGGCCTAGCTCCAGCCACCCAGCACCCACTCATGTCCAGAGGGCCCCCGTGCCCCACACCTGGAACACCCTCTCCTCTACACCGGATCTCACTGCGTGGGCACAGACTGCCACCAGAGACTTTGGACCTGATCAGCACCCATCTTAAATCCTCTGAGACCCAGCCGCAGCACCATTCCAACCAGTAAGTAGCGGCCAGACCCCCTATACCCCCCCCCCTCCCCCCACCGCCATCCTCCGGACCATCCTATACAGGTAAGCCACCAGGGTACCCTAGCAGTTGATCCAGGGTCCTAGGATCCAATCGCCCCTCGGGGGGTCAGGAAGGAATTTTTCCTCTGCTGGAGCAATTGGCCAGCTCAGCTAGGGTTTTTTTCGCCTTCCTCTGGATCAACGGGAGGGTGGTTAGGTAGCCCTCCATCTCTTCCATCATCTTCCTTCAGCAGCTTTTGCCCTCACCATGTGTATTTTCAAGTACACAGCGGAGGCCCTCCATAGGCTAAGAAACACCGGTTCAACTCTACCAACCGCCACTCAAAAAAGACTAAAAAAAAGAAAAATTACTAAAGACCAACCTACAAGCAACCATCAAATACAGGGAGACACCAATCCAACTACAACAACTAGAATGCGCCCTGATCAACACCAGATCTACAGTCAAGCACAGACTGGAAATCCACGACTTCATCATCGAATACAACATTGATTGCCTCTTCATTAAAAGCTGGCTAACATCTGACTTCAATACCATCCTAACTGAATTGGTGCCTGAGAACTACAGCAGCCTAACCGAGCATAGAATAGGAAAAAAAGGAGGAGGCCTAGTAGTGATCTTCAAATTGCACCTTGCCTTCACCAAACCAACTTCACAGAACTCAGTGCCTTTCATGGAGACACTCCCCCTGCATCTTCAAACAACACCCCAAGACACCATTCACATATTACTATGCTACAGACCACCAGGACCAAAGACCAATCTCCCTACACCACTCACTGAACTTATTTCAATGCACACCCTGAAAACCAAAAACCTGCTGGTACTTGGAGACTTCAACCTTTGGGCAAACTCTACCCAAGACCCTATTGGGACCGCCTGCATCAACCAACTGGAAGAACTAGGTCTTCAACAGCTGATAAATACTCCTACGCATGGTTCAGGACACACTCTAGACCTCATCTTCCAACTAAATATGGACATCAACACATTCAACAACACACCACTACCATGGACGAACCACCACGCTATCAAATTTAAAATCACCACTAACACCACCCTCCAAAAACAGAAACACGCAACAACAACACACTGGAACAGATCTCAGAAGAGACTGCACTCTGAACTCTTCAAAACCACATTATCAAACAAAATACAATCGCTAAACTTAAACCTCTCAACAGAACAAATACTCAACTCCCTAAACAAGACACTACTACAAACAGCAGACTCAGTAGCGCCAAAACGCAGAACACTCATCCGCAAAAAAAACTCAAGATGGTTTAATGGCACTCTCACCCTACTCAAGCAGGAACGTAGAAAAGCTGAAAGAGCATGGAGAAGAAATCCTACCAAGGAAAATCATACAAACTACAAAGTACTCACAGTGAAATACCACAAAGCAATCTTCACAGCCAAAAAAGAACATTTCTCGAATACCATCTCAACTGCCATAAACCGGCCGCGGGAACTTTTCAAAATAGTCGCCCAGTCAATGAACCCGTCCTGCTTAAAGCCCCCAGCAAACGATACTCAAGATTTCTGCAATGAGTTATCAAATTTCTTCATCGACAAAATCGACAACATCCAGAAATCAACCCAACAGAAAAAAACAACTAACCTCACCCAACCAAAGCAAAAAGAGGACATCAAGACGAACATCACACAACCGCTGGACTTCTTCTTGACCCCGATCACCACTGACACGACTAAAACCATTATGAGAAGCCTTCGAGACAGCACATCACCAAATGACATAATTCCCACGAAACTCCAGAAAGAATGCTCCGATATCCTGGCTCCCACTATAACACACCTCATAAATCAGTCGTTCAAAGAAGGGATTGTGCCAACCTCCCTCAAGCAAGGCACCGTCAAACCCCTGCTAAAGAAACCCAATCTCGACCCTAAGGACCCTAAGGACCCTAACCACCGCAGACCGATAACAAGCCTTAGCACCATCTCCAAGATTATGGAGAAAGCGGTAGTACAACAGTTACAACGCCACCTGGACACACATCAACTTCTGGACACTCTACAATCAGGCTTCCACCCAGGCCATGGCACAGAAATGGCACTTCTAAAAATATGGGATGATGCCCTCGAAGCAGCAGATGACGGAGAATCATGTCTCCTGATACTGCTAGACCTTAGTGCAGCATTTGATACAGTGGACCACAATACTCTACTTGTCCGCCTCACAGAAGTTGCAGGAGCCACAGATTCGAGTCTAAAATGGTTTGCATCCTTCTTAGAGAATCGCTCTCAGACAGTGAAACTGGGAGCATTCACCTCTGACACCCAGACAATTTCCTGTGGAGTCCCCCAGGGTTCACCCTTGTCGCCAGTGCTATTCAACATCTACATCCGCCCACTCCTCAAAATCATCAAAAAATCAGACCTCTGCTTCTACTCATACGCTGGCGATACCCAAATCTACTTTTGCATCACCGGACAAAAAGACCACCATCAACAACTAGAGAAGTGTCTCTCTTTGATAGATGACTGGATGACCATTAGTACCCTCAAACTCAACGGGTCAAAAACAGAACTTCTCCTCCTACACGCTAACCAAAATCCCAAATCCAAGACTCCATGGATACCTCCCACCATCTTCGGACAGACCATCTCTCCAAGCACCAAAGCCAAGAGTCTCGGAGTTATGTTTGACTCAGAAATGACAATGGATGCACAAATAGGTTCAGTAGTTAGCGGTTCTCACCATCTCCTCCGCCTGCTACGCAGACTCATACACTTTATCCCAGAAAAGGACAAAGCAGCAGTAGTTGGAACAATCATCAATTCCCGTCTTGACTATGCAAACTCACTCTACATAGGCTTACCCCAATATCAGCTTACAGGCCATTCAAAATGCGGCGGCAAGACTGATAACAGGAAAAAAACCCTGGGAGTCCATCTCCCCATCCCTGAGGAGCCTACATTGGCTAACGGTAAAGAATCGGATCACATTCAAGATGCTCTGCCACACCCACAAATGCATACAAGGTAACGCCCCTCAATACCTTAGAGAGAAAATAAAACACTACACACCCAATCGCAATTTGCGATCATTAAACCAAAACCTCCTCCTCGTTCCCAAATAACGCTACAAAGCAAGGGGAGAACGCAGATTCGCAGTCCAGGGACCTCGGCTATGGAATACTCTTCCGACTCACATCCGCATGGAAGAAAACCATCTGGCCTTCAGGAAAAAACTCAAAACCTTCCTCTTCTAAGAAGCTGTTGAACACTAAACGCATTTAGCGCCTTGAGGCGATTCAGTTCGCATTTGCAGCGCTTTACAAATCATTCATTCATTCATTCATCACTGCGGCGTAGGAAGAGGCAGATTAGGAAGACTGCCTAGCAACAGCCATTTCAGGTGAGTTAAATTTTTTTTTTTTCCCTCCAATTTTTTAGGGATTTTTTGGTGCAATTTTTTTGTGGTGGACCTCCACTGTAAGGCTCTTATTTATACAGTTCATTTTTCCCATTATGGGTCATGAATGGGGTCTCATGTCTAAGTTTTGCCTAAGGCCTCACAAAGCCTAGAGCCGCCTCTGTTCTGCAGCATATTTGGCAAGTACAGAATCACTGTATATATAAATATGCAAAGTTGTTGGAGGGAAGCTTCAGAATGGCAAAAATGTTTTTATTACAAATTATGTGAGCAGACTGCGGTTCCTCTTTAAGCGAATAAAAAAAAACACAGGCAGTCAAGAGGCAGCAGGATCACCACTTGAACGCCTAGAATGCCTTGAATGCCTCTGGTTAGCCTGCCTCTGAGAAGCTATCCACTGCAGATCGCTTTTCAGAAACCACTCTAGCTGTAACATAGCACAAGGGTTAATGTTGTCTAATTCCTTGACCTGGGATTTCATTTTCATCTTTTTTAATCTTCAAACAATATCTTTATCTAAAATCGATGTATGGAAATACTGATGGAATTAGGGAATATCTTTTGAGAAAAAAAATGCATACAACACAGTCACTTCTTGGGAAAGCCTTTGGGTGCTGGACTCTACAATACAAAGGGCTATTCTAACACAACTAGGGCAAGCAGTAGGAGGACAGCCATTAACCTCATAACTCTATTCCTGCAAGTTCTGACTTGGCTTCTATACTATGATCCTCAGTCACAACAGTCCCTTAAACTGACCCTGCCTAATGTTTGTTTGGCTGTGTTTATGAATCAGTGAGACAAAAAACCCATGTGTTACTTTTATTGTAATTATAGCACCCATAGGCATTTGCAGGTGGTGTGCCGGGTGTGCCTGGGCACACTCTAATGATGAGGATTGCCAACCATGTAGCGTCTATACAAATCCGAGACTACAGTTGCTCTGCCTCTCTGCTGCCTCCTTAGCCAATGGGAATGGCACTGTATCCGCCCCCTTCCCCAGCGCACTTTTTTTTTAAATGTACAACTTATTTGTTTTGGTTTCTTTGTATAGATTGCATGGGTTCTTATCAACACGTGGTGAAATATATTTACCTAGAAAAATGGTGACGTATCCAAGACTTATTTTACATGCTATGTGCATATCTATATCTATACACAAACACGCATGTGTGTTTGAGCTTTGGGGTGTATACCCTAATTCGATAGGCTGCGCACTCTATTGAGCAAAATGACATTTGCAGCATAAGGACTGTCTGGGACAGTGATAATAGATGATGGCAAACACAAAAGTTGCTTCCATTTGCTTATCATCAATGCTCTTTGCTCAGTAGACCAATGTACACATAACTGGTGACTTTAGCACCGTTTCAATTAGAAAACAGGTAAAGGAATAAAGTTCCTAAGCAGTGTTTCAAGTCCTCTACATTGGAAATTAGTAAAATCTTTACAATGGATGAATATTTCGCATTGATTATCAGATTAGATTTTAACCTTAAGGATTTCTGAACTAGCTGGAAACTCAACTTTGTTTAGCTTGTAGCTCATGCCAGATACACTTTATTTGACCTGTGCACATTGCCTTACTTCTTTTGTCTCTCTACGGCATCCTGCTGAGACACTGCGCATGTGACTGCTACTCGCTATTCCGTTTCCCACAGGGCAGAGAAACGCTACCCTCAGTTGGACTCCTGCTTCCTTAATGTTCATTATTCCCAAAATACTGCAGCCTAATCGCAGTCTGTTTTTGCATCTGGATAAACAAAGCTAGGCAAATCACATTTTCTCTGTGGGAAAAAATAAATAGAGAAGCCATAAAGTCTGAGAGAATAACATTTTTTGGTACAAATACCTCCCTCGAGGCAAAAGTTATAACTTTTGTCTTTTTATTCATTTTTATTTTTTTTATATAAAACAGTGATAATTATATCCATTGAAATAATATGAAGCAAAGCAAGATGTTTGGGAAACTCATATACCCTCTTCCCCAAAAAGCATCAGCGGCAGCCTGCAGAGATAAAAGATATAAAACTGTTTTACATTCCAAAGGAATTGTGTTCCTGTCCATCCAAATTTAGAGATATATACAGCTCTGCTACACAGCCCTACTTATCAGGGGAGGGGACCTGATCTTTACAAGTTTCATACCCACCCTTTCCCCGTGAAAAGAGAAGCAGTACACTGATGAGCTTATTTCCCCATCACTCTGCTCTTTCCATCTATTAGCATGCTGCTTGAACTGCAGCACTCCTGACTGGCTCCTTGTGCTTCTCGCAGTTGGAGCTCTGCTGTACAGAATTGTATTTATTACAGGTACTTACAGTATATAATGCTGTCAATTTACACAGTGCTTTACATACAGTTGTGTTCAAAATAATAGCAGTCCAACGTCACTAACCAGATCAGATCAATCACTGTTTTTGGTATAAATTATATTTCTACATGGCAAATAATTTACTAGTAGGTGTTGTAGAGTAATAGAAAACCAACAGACCCAGTCACGTCATGCATGCTGCTGATTTTGTGTAAATAAATCTTTAATGGAAATGTGAATGTTCAAAATAATAGCAAGGTGTCAAACAGGTGGCCCTTATTTAAAGAGGAACTGCAGTCTGCTTACATAATTTGTACTAAAAACATCTTTGCCATTCTGAAGCTTCCCTCCAACCACTTTGCACATTTTATATATACTGTGATTCTGTACTTGACAAATATGCTGGGGAAATCCCCCTTCACTGAGTTTCGCTGGAATCATTTTAACTGTGGGCAGCTGAAGCTGCTGCCTGTTCACTTACTGGATTTACACAGACACACACCTCCAGCTCTGCAGCTCTCATTGGCCCTCTTATGACTCACCCCCCCCCCCCCCTTCCTGGCAAACTCTCATGAGTGAGAGAGAGAGCTGTGCATGATGTCATAAGCCTAGGCTAATTACCAGGCAAGAAACAGGAAGTGGGCTGTATAAGGTATTTACTGGCATAAAAAAAAAAATTACTATCCAAAGTTGAAACAACAAGGGCAGAAGACAGCAAATGTTGTATATGCTGGGTATAGTGCATTTCTCTGAAAATCTGAGTAAAATAGGTCGTTCCAGACATGGTTAGAAGAACAGAGTACTTTGATTAAAAAGCTGATCGGAGAGGGGAAAACATATAAAGAAGTGCATAAACATATGGATTGCACAGCTAAAACGATCTCAAATTCTTTAAAATGGCAACCAAACCAGAAAGACATGAAAGAAAACAGAAAACTACCATTTGAATGGATGGAAGAGTAGCCAAAATGGCAAAGACTCAGCGAGTGATCAGCTCCAGGGTGATAAAAGAAGGTCTAAAGTTACCTGTGAGTACTGAAACATTTAGAAGACGCCTATGTGAAGCCAAGCTATCGGCAAGAAGCCCATGCAAAGTCCAATTGTTGAATAGACGACATGTGCTTCAGAAGTTACAATTTGCCAAAGAACACATTGACTGGCCTAAAGAGAAATGGCGCAACATTTTGTGGACTGATGAAAGCAAGATTGTTCTTTTTTGGGTCTAGGAGTCACAGTTTGTCGGATGAACACTGAATTCAAGTCACAGCACACTGTGAAGACAGTGACGCATGGTGGCACAAGAATCATAATATGGGGATATTCTTTACAAAGTGCAGTGCTAAATCATATACTTAAATAAATCTGGTGAAAATTCAATCAATAAAATCCATGAACTTATTTTTAAAAAAAAGCATATAACAAGATCACTCAATAAAGTGCAATATAGTCCATATAAAAGTGCAAAAACAAATCTCCTTCAAATGAGTGATTGGTTGATGAATGTCTCGATCACAATTGTGGAAAATAGTAAAATGAAACACGTCCAACCACTGCCAGATCACCTCACTCTTGCCCCCCCCCCCATTGGTATAGGCTCACCTCTAGGACCCCCGAACTAAGTAGGGTCAAAAAACACCTGATCCTCAGACGCTTGAGAACCTCAGTATAAGAGAGGCGTTTCTTCTGTGTTTCCACAGAAAATCAGGAAAAAGCATTATTTATTTTGGCATTTACATAATGCAACTCATCCCTTTTGCATGCTTCAGTTAGGATCCAGTCCCGGCCCCTAAAATTCAGGAATCGCACCAGGAATGATCTCGGAGGATTTCCAGGAGGGCTTTCGCCTGTGGGTACCCAATGGGCCCTTTTCACCACATAGGTAGGGGAGACCTGTGACAGCTGGAGTAGATCTTGTCTTCGTTAGAACTGCTCCACAAACTGGGTCGCATTGTGCCCCTCGGCTTTACCCTGCAATCCCACGATGTTGTTGTGACGCTGTCTATTTTCTGCTTCCTCCATTTTGTACGCCATTGTGCTCACCTGGGCCCTCAAATCAGCCAGTTGTGCAGTATGTGTGGTAGATGAATCTTCCACCTCCGATATGCGCCCCTCTGCTTCTGTCATCCTGCCTCTAATCTTGTCAAGATCATGCCTGATCAGGGTGCATTCAGAGGCAAGATGATCAATCCTCAGCACGAGAGCAGTCCTGGACTCATTAATGCTGCTAGAGGGTCCCCAGTCCCTTGGAAAGCAGCTCCCTTGGCAGCAGAGCCCTTGGAGGTTGAGGGAGAGAAAGGGGTAGATGAGGGATTACCACCTGAGGCGGGCTTACCTCCTTCCATCCTCTTTGCAGGCTTGTCTGGATAAGGACACCACGCTGTGTGGCTTGGGAAGATGGCAGCGGCTGCACATGCAGGTTTGGCCTGAGAGTGCTGGGACCTGAGAGTGTGCTGTGCCGACACCGATTTTCGGGTCTGCATGGAGCCCGTGATCACCAGGTTTCAGGGATGTATAGATGAGGCACTGGGGTGCGAGATTTCTCCACGATGGAGCCAGATTGTTCAGGATGATGTGGAGCTCTGTGCAGACACGTCCTGTCTTGTTCACATCCCGGCCACGCCCCCGCCATCGTTCGCGCAGTTTATCGACTTCCATCTGAATAACATGTGCATCTCCCCTATGGCACTGTCTTCAAACACCGCTAACTGCAAGACAGCAGGAGTTATTTACCTTCTGACACGTGAGTGCAGCTGCTTCTACGTATGCAAAACTATCCAAGAGTTTTTGAAGCGACCTATCGTCATATTTTATGTATGAAGACCTGCAATCCAGACTTACCTTGGGGCCGCCATGTAAGCCTTGTACGCGAAAAATTTCCCTGAATTCAGTTTCTTATTCTGGATAGGATCCAATGTGAATTGCGATAGATTTATCAACTGGGAGCAACATCCCCTCCTGAGATGAATGAAGCCACGAATTTCAAAGAGTTTTTGGAAGGCTTCGTCTCAGGGGGTTGTGAAAGATAACAAACAATCAACTATAACAATAGAAATAAAATACTGCCATATACCATCTTTCTTGGGCAGACATTCACTGTAACCTTTCCATCATTACTTTTTATTGGTCTCTACAAAGGCCTCTGACCAATGGTATCATTATTGGGCTACTGTATATATATCTATTTATATATTCTCACTGCCTTTCAGCCCCTGATTATATTTAGCGTGGCATGGACTCCAAGTGTGTTCTCCTTTAAGAATTGTATTAGCATGAACTTTTGCATAGCATTAATTCTGTATAAGTACAGTATCTCACAAAAGTGAGTACACCCCTCACATTTTTGTAAATATTTTATTTTATCTTTTCATGTGACAACACTGAAGAAATTACACTTTGCTGCAATGTAAAGTAGTGAGTGTACAGCTTGTATAACAGTGTAAATTTGCTGTTCCCTCAAAATAACTCAACACACAGCCATTAATTTCTAAACCGCTGGCAACAAAAGTGAGTACACCCCTAAGTGAAAATGTTCAAATTGGGCCCAAAGTATCAATATTTTATGTGGCCACCATTATTTTCCAGCACTGCCTTAACCCTCTTGGGAATGGAGTTCACCAGAGCTTCACAGGTTGCCACTAGAGTCCTCTTCCACTCCTTACTGACGACATCACGGAGCTGGTGGATGTTAGAGACCTTGCGCTCCTCCACCTTCCCTTTGAGGATGCCCCACAGATGCTCAATAGGGTTTAGGTCTGGAGACATGCTTGGCCAGTCCATCACTTTTAGCCTCAGCTTCTTTAGCAAGGCAGTGGTCGTCTTGGAGGTGTGTTTGGGGTCGTTATCATGTTGGAATACTGCCCTGCGGCCCAGTCTCTGAAGGGAGGCGGTCATGCTCGACTTCAGTATGTCACAGTACATATTGACATTCATGGTTCCGTCAATGAACTGTAGCTCTGCAGCACTCATGCAGCCCCAGACCATGACTCTCCCACCACCTTGCTTGACTGTAGGCAAGATACACTTGTCTTTGTACTCCTCACCTGGTTGCCGCCACACACGATTGACACCATCTGAATCAAATAAGTTTATCTTGGTTTCATCAGACCACAGGACATGGTTCCAGCACTCCATGTCTGTCTTCAGTAAACTGTTTGCGGACTTTCTTGCGCACCATCTTTGGAAGAGGCTTCCATCTGGAACGATAGCCATGCAGACCAATTTAATGCAGTGCACAGCATATGGGCTGAGCACTGACAGGCTGACCCCCCACCCCTTCAACCTCTGAAGCAATACTGGCAGCACTCATATATCTATTTCCCAAAGACAACCTCTGGATATAACGCTGAGCATGTGCACTCAACTTTTTTGGTCGACCACGGAGAGGCCTGTTCTGAGTGGAACCTGTCCTGTTAAACCACTGTATGGTATTGGCAACCATGCTGCAGCTCAGTTTTAGGGCCTTGGCAATGTTCTCTTAACCTAGGCCATCTTTATGTAGAGCAACAATTCTTTTTTTCAGATCCTCAGAGAGTTCTTTGCCATGAGGTGCCATGTTGAACTTCCAGTGACCAGAATGAGAGAGTGAAAGCGATAAAGCCAAATTTAACACACCTGCTCCCCATTCACACCTGGGACCTTGTAACACTAACGAGTCACATGACACCGGGGAGGGAAAATGGCTAATTGGGCCCAATTTGGACATTTTCACTTAGGGGTGTGCTCACTTTTGTTGCCAGCGGTTTAGACATTAATGGTTGTGTGTTCACTTATTTTGTGGGGACAGCAATTTTACACTGTTATACAAGCTGTACACTCACTACTTTACATTGTAGCAAAGTGTCATTTCTTCAGTGTTGTCACATGAAAAGATATAATAAAATATTTACGGTGGCCTGACCTGGCATGGAGACAGTCGCCTAATTCTACAGCTCCGTCCGCCACAGGAGAAAGCCACGGATATTTTGAGGTAATCTCGCTTTACACCCTCCACCGAATATGGGGACAGCTTCCCGAACCTCTTCGGCATCCCGCTCGCGATCCCCAAGAGACCTGGCCGGGACACAGGGGCAGAACATCCCGGAGATGTTCCGGGCGGGTAGAGGCAACATGGCGCCCTCCCGCCACTCACAGGGGCCCTCCTCACAACCATCCTCCCAACCTCACCACATGCCCACTCCGTCACCGCAATTACTGCCCCCGGCAGATGGGGTAGATGGGATAGAACTAAGGCCGCACCCGCCCTTAACCATCCTGGACCTCCGCTCCGTGGCGGAGGATATTAAAGACGCACTAGCAGCCGCCATTTCGGAGCTCAGATTAGACCTTAAGTCCCTGAACGATAGGGTCCAGGTGGTGGAGAACGTGTCTGACCATCATGAAGTAATCCTTCAGTCGGTCACGGAAGGCATAGACTCACACACCCGACAGCTGCGTGACATGCAAAGACACGTCGAAGACCTCGACAACAGAGGCAGAAGGCACAATCTGCGTATTAGAGGCCTGCCGGAGACGTTCGAGGGAGATCAGATCTCCACGGCTATAGTATCCATCTTTAACTCCCTGCTTGACCGGCCCACACACACCCCTATTGTCATGGACCGTATCCATCGCGCATTGCGCCCCAAAGGCAGGGATACAGACCCACCAAGGGACATTATCTGCTACATAGTGGACTTCAGGCTCAAGGAGGAAATCCTAAAAATGGCGCGAGGCAGACCCCAGATACTGCATGACGGGACCCCAGTGCAAATCTACCAGGATCTCTCCGGTATTACTCTTCAACACAGACGAGACCTGAGACCCCTGCTAGAAGCCCTGAGGGACAGACAAATAATGTATAAGTGGAAGTTTCCCTTCTGCCTCTCTGCCTCCACACACGGCCGTACAGCGATCCTCAAAGTCCCAGAAGACCTCCCTCACTTCTGTGCCACCCTTGGCATCCCCTTGATACCGGTTCCGAATTGGTACGCGGCTTTTCGCCCCCGCACAGGGATGCCCAGAGAAGACCCTATGGAGACGCAAGCGCCTCAGCTCCACCGGAGACATTCACCCTCCACTCACAGGAGCATCACTGCTCACCGCTCATACCACCGTACCAACAGCCCAGACGCCTCCCCTAGATCTCGGGGAACGCGCCGGGGCCGTAACCGGCATGTCTGAAGCGGCCTTGTCCACCTTAATGTCAGTAAAGGACATCCTCAATACTCGAGGCTTTCAGTGTTCGTTTTACTTTTTACTTTTTATTCCTTTGTTTTTTGTTTTTTTTTTTCTTTTTTTGGCGGAACCATCTTAGAAGGTTGCACTGGATCGATAGAGGGGCAGGCCGGCCGAATGTACCGGATAGTGGGCTATCTCCCCTTCAACTCAAAGAGATGCTACTGCACGACCGCCCTCGGATCTAGCTCAGCGACCGCCCACAACAACTGTCCTTGGTTTGGTGGGCGGATGTTATTGCTAACTATCGCGAGACTTCGGCCGGACACCCGGGCCCTCGACTACGACACCCACACTCCCTTGCGAAGACGCACCACGCTCATACTCCAACATGCTCACGCAAGATACCCGGCTGTGCGCATGCTCGCCAACCTGACAAGCCACCAACACCGCTCAGAAACGGCACTTCATCCCTAGTTGCTGCACCCTTGGCAACCTCAGCGACGACCTGCATGGAGACCTCAGCACCACAGCGATCCACATTAAGATGCTCTCCTACCCATTGACACGGTGGCGCATCACA
Organism: Lithobates clamitans; assembly: GCA_037952925.1. NCBI lineage: Eukaryota > Metazoa > Chordata > Amphibia > Anura > Ranidae > Lithobates > Lithobates clamitans. The sequence goes on from JBBGZY010000190.1 coordinate 3,139,900, forward strand.
ACGATACTCCTGCATTCCACCTGCACATCGACAATCTGTAGATCCCACCAAGACGCAATACCCACCATCTTTGCATACGGGAGTATGAACTAACTGGTACATCCACCTTATGGTCTATCATATACGGTGCAACGACTTCAACGTTCTCTCATAATTTTCCTTTTTTTTTTTTTTTTTTTTTTTTTTTTTGTCTGAGAGAGACTACTGAGGGTGGCGCTCTCCATATTGCCAATATCCACCTTCTAAAGTTTCAGATGCCTCCTTTTGCTTAATTTACGCCCCTTCAGAGGCAGTTGGTTATGAACCAGTTGTGCAAGCCCTTGGGAGAGGTAACTTCCAGTCGCCAATCTAGGCCTCATCGGCCTTCGCCACTACCTCACTCCCTTAAAGGAGTGGACTGAGGCGCTGCTCGACTTGACGTCCGCCGCCTCTCTCCGGCTCTGCCCCAACCCCAATATCTGCCCCACCTTGCGCTGGAGGTTACCTTGCCCACAGGTTTCTCTTTGTTTCACAGTTACATTGTTGATATGTTTAGATAAGGTGCATAATCTTAAACCCGTTATGCACCAAGGTTAACCACTGTTCCTAACATGCTTCCCCATAATTTGTACCTACCATTCTTGTTCGACCCGTCTATCAACCACACCTCAGTAATTGGCTGCACAAATTCCTGTGGCGGAGGGCTTTGTCCTCACCTTCATTGTAAATTACTCTCACTTTCTCCATCGCCTGGCTGCGGTCAACCCCCACTCGGGCCTGCGCTGGGCCTACGTCTCCCCCACGGGATACGTCTTCTCACGCAGGACCGACTTTCCACCGATCCATAATTTTAGAGGCACGTGGACACTCCGTTCCACACCTCTTCGGTACCCCCCCCCCACCTGACCCGCGTCTACCACGCAAATTAGCTTCTCTCATCGGACATCCTCCACCAGACGTCTCCTACTACTTACCGACCCTATCCCCCTCCCCCCCTCCCTACGACGGCGGCCATGACAAACTACACCTCCGCGCAGGGAGCCACGCCACAACTATCAAACTCCCTCAAACTATACTCAATTAACATAAGAGGGCTTAATGCCCCTGAAAAAAGGTCCCAACTGCTAGCATCCCTCAAACAATCCAAAGCGCACGTAGTGTTAATTCAGGAAATACACTTTCGCACAGATTCCATTCCTAAATTTCATAGCCGCTACTTCCCCACGATAATTAACGCCCCCAACGTAGAGTCAAAATCTAAAGGGGTCACTACACTCATCTCCAATCATTGTCCATTCGTGATCACAGACACACTAAAGGACCCAAACGGAAGATACCTTTTTATAAAAGGCACTCTCCACCAGCTACCCTACACTATCGCCAACATTTACGCACCAAACTCGGGCCAGGTTCCCTTTTTCAAAACAACCTTGCAATTGTTGACTAGTTTCCAAGTCGGTGCGCTTATTGTCGGTGGGGATTTCAATGTCCCACTGAACCCATCTCTGGACACCTCCAACGGGTCATCCTTCCTCACCCATAGGGCCTTAAGGGCAATTAAATTACAACTCAGTAATTTACTCCTCCATGACACGTGGCGTACACTGCACCCCAAGGAAAGGGATTACTCGTGCTACTCACCGTCACATGACAAGTATTCCAGACTAGACCACTTTTTCCTATCTCAAAACGACTTGACCAACCTCACGAAAGCGACCATTGAACCGTCCATACTGTCAGACCACAACCCTATTTCCATGACCTTACTGCTACCGACCAAGAACACGAAAACGCGCATTTGGCGTCTTGATAGTTCCCTACTAACGGATGAACTTAACATAAATAGATTATCCAAATGCCTGACCGACTTCTTTGCCAATAACGACACTCCTGACGTTACGCCGCTGACCACCTGGAACGCGCATAAATGTGTCATTAGGGGTGAACTCCTCTCTATTGCCGCTAACCGCAACAAACTCAACCGCGCACGCATAGCAGAGCTAACCGCGCGCGTACACACGCTCGAACAGGCACACAAAGCCTCCATCGCTTCTGCCCTACTGAACGATTTAACAAAAGCAAGGGAGGAACTTTTAGATGTCCTTAACAAATCACTGAAACGCAAATTTGTGCTGACACAAAAACTATATTATGAATTTGGGAACAAATCCAGCAAACTATTAGCAAGAGCACTTCACTCTAAAAAGGCCTCCCATACTATTCATAAAATTTTTGACTCAAAAGGGGAATCGTTCTCTAAAAACGAAGATATCTCGACACAATTTGTTCAATACTTCACCAAATTGTACAATTTGTCCCCGCCACAACACGCTGACGATCCACTTAATCGGAAAACCGCCCTCCTAAATTTCCTTCAACAATACGGACCGCAACCACTATCCAATGAGGACGCTCAATCGCTAGACACCCCAATTTCAACAGATGAACTCCTTTTAGCACTACGTCAAATGAAGACAGGCAAAAGCCCCGGCCCTGACGGTTTCTCGACCTGTTATTATAAGGCCTTCCCTTCCACCCTCCTTACACACCTAACGAAAGCCCTCAACGCTCTCTCCCCTTCGACACACGCGCACACTGAAATGCTCGCAGCCCACATTACGCTCATCCCCAAAAAAGACAAGGACCCCACACAAGTGACCAACTACCGCCCCATCTCTCTGCTTAATGTAGACCTCAAGCTATACGCGAAAGCATTAGCAAACCGACTCTTACCTTTCATACCATCTCTAATTTCACTAGAACAGGTTGGCTGTGTCCCCGGCCGGGAGGCCAGGGACAACACTACTAAAGCATTGAACATACACCACTGGCTCACAAGAACATCCACCAAAGGGTTGCCCCCGCGCATGCTCACAATGATCATGGCCCTCTATGCCTCCCCAACTGCCAGATTACGAATTAACGGCACGCTGTCGGACGCCTTCTCTGTCTCCAATGGAACCCGTCAAGGGTGCCCATTGTCACCACTAATATTCATACTAACCCTCGAACCCATGCTCCGCAAATTGAGAGATAACCCCACTATCAGAGGTGTCGACATGCACCATAAATCCTACAAATTAGCCGCATACGCAGACGATATACTACTATTCCTGACTGACCCCATCACAACCATCCCCAATCTTCTAGCTGATTTTGAATTCTTCAAAACTCTCTCTAACCTGAGAATCAACTTCAACAAATCCAAAGCCCTCAACATTACTTTAACCCCTGACACGGTAAACCTCTGCAAACTTAACTTCCCCTTCAGCTGGGAACCCTCGGCCATCTCTTACCTCGGAATCAAAATCACCCCAGACCTAAAAAACCTGTATACCAGTAACTTTGCACCCTTGATGCTGTCCATCCAAGAAGATCTTCAGAAGTGGCATCTGGGATCCTTCTCTTGGCTGGGCAGGATCGCCATAATAAAGATGAACGTCCTGCCCAGAATCCTGTACCTCCTTCAAGCCATACCAATAAAGCTGCCCCCCGCACTCTTCTTATCCTATAAACGCATTTGCAGGTCCTTCATATGGGCATCGAAACAACCAAGACTTAGCTGGGACAGATTAGTCCTTCCCAAACAATTAGGAGGCCTGGGACTTCCGGACTTACGCAAATATCATTGGGCCTGCCACATGACCAGATTGGTGGACTGGCACAAACACCGAACGACTAAGGACTGGGTAGAATTGGAGGACTCATTTGCGAGTCTTCCGATTGTAAACTCTCCCTGGGTCGATAGCAGACACATACCAGAAGCCTTCTCCTCTCACCCCTTCATTGGCACCACCCTCGCAATTTTCAAAAGGGCTTGCAATGCACTCAACATGCTTCCAACACCGGGTCCCATGTCCCCACTGACTAACAACCCAGAATTCCCCCCGGGTCTAATACATATAGATCCTGCCCATGACTCGGTCACTACCCCAGTCAGAGCTCATAGCTGCTTTCGCAATGGCTCACTACTCACTCACGCGGAACTTGGATCGACACTCTCGGGCTTTCACCTACCTTTTTTTAAGTACCTACAATTGAGACATTTTTTTCAGACACATAGCAGGGACTCCCCTTACAGCAGAGACCTAACCCCACTGGAACTATCTTGCCTAGACACCGAACCCCAGGGTCACCTCATTTCCACCACCTACTCTCTCCTGTTTTCACAGCACGTAGTCAAAAATGACAAACTGATTCGGCAATGGGAATCAGACCTCTCACTGGATTTATCCCCGCAGGAATGGGATTCCATCTTTACCCTTATGCATAAGGGATCTATAAATGTCTTAACGCAAGAAAACCGATATAAAGTATTCTCTAAATGGTACAGAACTCCCGACAGAATACACCATTTTAACCCATCCATCACCCCAACCTGTTGGAGGTGCGGTTCTGCCAGAGGCACCTTATTGCACATTTGGTGGAACTGCAGCCTCATCCAACCATTCTGGCAGGCAATACACCAACTAATTACCCAAATAACCACTTTTGCACCGACACTCACCCCTGAAAGATACCTACTCCATCACACGCCTGTCGCCTCAGGCACTTACAAAAAATCACTTACCATACACTTAGTCAATGCAGCCAATCTATGGCTTTCCCCGCTTTCTGGAGGAACACGGCACCCCCTTCGGTTCAAGATTGGATCCGGAGGGTCGACAAAATAGCAGAAATGGAGAATCTTATCTGTCAAGCCAACGACAACCCTACCAAATTTAACACTACCTGGGCGAGCTGGCTACACTTCCGCCAATCATCCTCGACAACCTCCCAACCTACCACTCTCCCACGCACCATGATCTGAACACATCTTGCAGCATAACCTTAACTCCCCGACTTGGCCTGGCCGCCTTACCCCCTGGTCCTTCCCACACCCCTCTCCCCGTCTCAGTCGAGACCCTACCCCCACTCACCTCACAGACAACATGGACAATTATCCACTTGCGCATACTCTCTCATCGAACATCCCTGTGACTCAGGGGTACGAATACCCCAGCCAATCTATACTGCACAACACACGGCTGTAGAGAGCCAGGTCACTCAGTGGCACCGCTCCTGAATCCACATTGCTCACTAGTCTTTGATGCCACTGACCTCACAACTTAAGCGCCCGACCCATTTACAGAAATGATCCCCTTTTGGGGGTGAATGGACTCGGGATTTCTTCACTTGCCGTATCCGGCCGTGACCGTGGACTCTACGCAGACCCACACCCCCAGCAGCAATATTTTTTCACAAGTTTACTGCTTTCAATACGGGAATTATAATTGTTGACTGTTATTTCTTAGAACGTTATCTTTTCGCTTTACAGTGTCGTACATATTGCCCGTCTGTGAATCTACTACTTCAAACACTGCTTATACGCTATGAGTTTGTATACACACAGACCGAGATGTATGTTACATATACTTTGTAAACCTGTAAAACTCAATAAACTTTATTGAAAAAAAATAAAATATTTACAAAAATGTGAGGGGTGTACTCACTTGTGTGAGATACTGTATGTAAGCACATGTTATACTTTTTATCTACAGTGCCTTGCAAAAGTATTCACCCCCCTTGGCTTTTTAACTATTTTGTCACATTACAGCCTTTAGTTCAATGTTTTTTTAATCTTAATTATATGTGATGGATCAGAACACAATAGTCCAAGTTGGTTAGGTAAAATTAGAAAAATATATACATAAAACAATTTTTCAGAAATAAAAAACAGATAATTGGCATGTGCGTATGTGTTCACCCCCTTTGTTATGACGCCCATAAAAAGCTCTGGTGCAACCGATTACTTTCAGAAGTCACATAATTAGTGAAATGATGTCCACCTGTGTGCAATCTTAGTGTCACATGATCTGTCATTACATATACGCACCTTTTTGAAAGGCCCCAGAGGCTGCAACACCTAAGCAAGAGGCACCACTAACCAAACATTGCCATGAAGACCAAGGAACTCTACAAACAAGTAAGGGACAATGTTGTTGAGAAGTACAAGTCAGGGTTAGGTAATACAAAAATATCCAAGTCTTTGATGATCCCTAGGAGCACCATCAAATCGATCATAACAAAATGGAAAGAACATGGCAAACCTGCCAAGAGACAGCTGCACACCAAAACTCACGGACCAGGCAAGGAGGGCATTAATCAGAGAGGCAGCACGGAGAACTAAGGTAACCCTGGAGGAGCTGCAGAGTTCCACAGCAGAGACTGGAGTATCTGTAAATAGGACGACAATAAGCCGTACGCTCCACAGATTTTGGCTTTATGGTAGCGTGGCCAGAAGAAAGCCATTACTTTCAGCAAAAAACAAAATGGCATGGTTTGAGTTTGCGAAAAGGCATGCGGGAGACTCCCAAAATATATGGAGGAAGGTGCTCTGGTCTGATAAGACTAAAATTGAACTTTTTAGCCATCAAAGAAAACGCTATGTCTGGTGCAAACCCAACACATCACATCACCCAAATTACACCATCCCCACAGTGAAACATGGTTGTGGTAGCATCATGCTGTGGACATGTTTTTCAGCAGTCGGGACTGGGAAACTGATCAGGGTTGAGGGAAAGATGGATGGTGCTAAATACAGGGATATTCTTAAGCAAAACCTGTACCACTCTGTGTGTTATTTGAGGTTAGGACAGAGGTTCACCTTCCAGCAGGACAATGACCCCAAACACACTGCTAAAGCAACACTTGAGTGGTTTAAGGGGAAACATGTAAATGTGCTGGAATGGCCTAGTCAAAGCCCAAGGGGGTGAATAGGTATGCACACACATACTAGTGCACACACATTACTATTGCGACAACACATCATCAAGAGGGTAAAACTAACCTGTCTCACGATGGTCTAAACCCAGCTCACGTTCCCTATTAGTGTGTGAACAATCCAACACTTGGTGAATTCTGCTTCACAATGATAGGAAGAGCCGACATCAAAGGATCAAAAAGCGACGTCGCTATAAACGCTTGGCTGCCATAAGCCACTTTTCCCTGTGGTAACTTTTCTGACACCTTCTGCTTAAAACCCAAAAAGTCAGAAGGATCGTGAGGCCCTGCTTTCACGATCTGTATTCATACTGAATATCAAGATCAAGCAAGCTTTTGCCCTTCTGCTCCACAAGTGCAAACCATCCAACTTGAAGGAGCTGGAGCAGTTTTGCAAGGAGGAATGGGCAAAAATCCCAGTGGTAAGATGTGGCAAGCTCATAGAGACTTATCCAAAGCGCCTTGGAGCTGTGATAGCCCCAAAAGGTGGCTCTACAAAGTATTGATTTTAGGGGGGTGAATAGTTATGCACATTGACTTTTTCTGTTATTTTGTCCTATTTGTTGTTTGCTTCACAATAAAAAAAAAAAAACATCTTCAAAGTCGTGGGCATGTTCTGTAAATTAAACGATGCAAATCCTCAAACAATCCATGTTAATTCCAGGTTTTGTGAAGCAACAAAACACGAAAAATAACAAGGGGGGTGAATACTGTTGCAAGGCACTGTATTTCACTTTTCCGGTTTTTGTATGTAGTTCTCAGTGGTGCCTCCCTTGCCAGGGATTTTTCCCTCACTTCCTGTCCATCCAGTGTCTCACACTAGCATGTTTATTGCCACCTTGTCCCCCATTTGCAGTTCTGTCATGCCTCCTGGCATTGGGTGGCTTATTTCCATCTGAGGCCCATCTGAGGCCCAGTTTGGGCACAGCTGTCTCTCCTCCCCTTGGCCCGGTCCTTTGATACGAGGGTGGGGCTTCCTGCCTGCTGTCCTGGCTCCCATGCACGCCAGTGGATGCCCTAAGCGTGATGTCACTCCTCTGTTTCAAGTGGGGCGGCACCACACATCGCATGTCCAGAGACCAAGCTGGAATGCACACCAGCCTCAGAGGGAGCGGAAGTAGACCGATCTAACAGGCTGCTCTCCCGCCAGTCAGTCTTCATAACCGGACGAATTGCCAGTGGCCCTGAATTCGGGGTGCAGGAGAGTGCACGACTGCCACTCCCTCCAGGGTTGAGAGACAACTTTAAAACGGTTATTGTGAGGTAAGCATATTGAGCATATAGACTATGGCATTCATTCCTTTATTCACTAACAGCTGCATATTTGGATACTTCTATGTATTGACACACTGCTGTATTGCCTCTTAAGTGCCAGATTGTATGCACTTCTCTTTTGGTAGTTCATTTCTCTGGCAAGCATCACCTGTAACAATATTTGTAACATCATAATACACTTCCCTATGCCATGGCAGAATCACTCTTTACAGGACACTGTCTATAATATTATATACTCCCTGTATAAGGCTACAACATTTTTTCTTAAGAGGGCATTACAACATAAATTGACATATACATATATATGTACTCATATGCATGTGCTCATGCATTTACATCTAAGCCATCTATGCATCACTATTATTTCCTTTTAACTATATCTACATCTTTTTTTTCCCATCAGATTGCATGCCATATTGACACTTTCCTTCATTGGGGTGCTCCCCATCAGGTCTTGTTGGACCTCTTCTAGGGTGACATCTCTTTCTTACTTTTAACCTTTTTGGCTGATGTATGTAAGCTTTATCTTGTTTCAACATGTAAGTGAAACGTTCACCGTTTACAAATTGAAGTACAACCTTCTTATATGATCTACATGATGTTTATATTTCCTTTGTTTTACCCTTAGAAGTGTTCCTTTCTACCAATGTATACACCCCTGAGGAAAGAATGAAATTTTGAAACGCATCGGGTGTCCCTCTGTATGCCTAGCCATAGGTGTGTTTATCGTGGCGGTCCATGCAATATGTAGAACTGTACATAATATTGTGATCTGCATCATGTTGACCTTATCCTACACCAGCCTCCATCTATTTTTTTAATGATTATTAATAAAATTTGTACCTAAAATTTTTACCTTAAATACCTTTTCTTTCTCTTTTTGACATTACATTTACTTCACTGTGATGTATTAAGTGTACCCTAGGCCATTAAAGTCCCATTTGGGGGTTGTTCACTTTCTTCTTTTCAAATTCATGGGGATGTTGGCCTAATTATATTTTTGACCTTACCCTCTCCTTTCATAGGTTGTGGTGTGATAGCAGAATTTTTTTTTAATTCCCTGCAAGATGGATTTGTATATTTTGAACTCTTTGACCCTTGGCTTGGTCCAGCTCAGTTTTCCTGAAACTAAAAAGCTTTGTTAATACTCAGTGCCTCTCCTCCTGCCTAGCACTGCCAGTATTGCTGGCTGGTTGACGCTTTTGCCTGCACACAGAAGCAAATGGTGTTACCACACGGCTGTTCTGTACAACCAGGAAGTGACTGGAGCTGTTCTGTCCTAGTTTTTTATTATTTTCCAGTGCATTCTGGGATACAGGAACCTCCACCGCCTCTTCCCCAATGCCCAGCTAACACTTTATAAATAAGTTTGAAAAACCCGTGCTATAGAGACAATTGTAACTAAAAATGAATAACAATGCAAAAATGTACTTTGAGCTGCTGCTGTAGTGCAAGGTCAAAGACCCCAAGTGATGAAAAATATGAATGTTATACTCAGCGCTGCTCCTGTTAACATAAACACTAATACAATATATAAGAAATAATGCCTACATCAGTATAATCAATAACATGATATTACCTAACAATATAAAGTGCTCAGTGCAATTCTAGTGCAAAACAAATAAAGTGCAATCACATAAAGACCATCCATATAGTCATATGGTGTGTTGAACTTGTGCAAATTATGCAGTTGGTGTAGATCTTGGTGACACTCCGTGCTCCCCTCCTGGGTCCCCACTCAGCAGCAATAATCTTTAAATGCGCCTGTTATTACATTTGGAATGGCGTCTCCCATCAAAGGCTCGGCCTGTAGGATGTAATCAGTTTGTGGATGAAAATAACACCTTCCTTAGAGACGTCTGGTATATCTTATATCCAAATATAATTATCACCTTCCCAACTTTCCCGGTGATCGGATATCCATTTTAGACCTATGGCAATGAAGAGAAAAGGATATATATAGTGTAGTACTGCTAATTTTATTCATAAAAATCCAAAATCATTACACTTGCATAAAACTTTTAAAATCGTGCAGAAAAAACACAGCCTTGGTGTGCAAACAACCGTCACTAGGTCTCCTCAGCTTGACGCGTTTCACCCCTCCCACTGGGCATCTTCAGAACCTAGTGACGCCCGTGACTGGTTGCCTTTTATGCATTAAGTCCTGCCTACTACACCCGGTAACTCCTACTACTCTCTCTAAGTGCGCAGTAAAATCTCTACTGGGTGAAAAAAAAAATTGAGACCTTCAAGAGGATTATGAAACGCCTACAGCTTATCAAAACACAAAAAGAAGAAGGATTAGCAGGACAATGACCCCAAACACACTGCTAAAGCAACACTTGAGTGGTTTAAGGGGAAACATGTAAATGTGCTGGAATGGCCTAGTCAAAGCCCAGGGGGGTGAATAGGTATGCACACACATACTAGTGCACACACATTACTATTGCGACAACACATCATCAAGAGGGTAAAACTAACCTGTCTCACGATGGTCTAAACCCAGCTCACGTTCCCTATTAGTGTGTGAACAATCCAACACTTGGTGAATTCTGCTTCACAATGATAGGAAGAGCCGACATCAAAGGATCAAAAAGCGACGTCGCTATGAACGCTTGGCTGCCACAAGCCACTTATCCCTGTGGTAACTTTTCTGACACCTTCTGCTTAAAACCCAAAAAGTCAGAAGGATCGTGAGGCCCTGCTTTCACGATCTGTATTCATACTCAATATCAAGAAAGCTTTTGCCCTTCTGCTCCACAAGTGCAAACCATCCAACTTGAAGGAGCTGGAGCAGTTTTGCAAGGAGGAATGGGCAAAAATCCCAGTGGTAAGATGTGGCAAGCTCATAGAGACTTATCCAAAGCGCCTTGGAGCTGTGATAGCCCCAAAAGGTGGCTCTACAAAGTATTGATTTTAGGGGGGTGAATAGTTATGCACATTGACTTTTTCTGTTATTTTGTCCTATTTGTTGTTTGCTTCACAATAAAAAAAAAAAACATCTTCAAAGTTGTGGGCATGTTCTGTAAATTAAACGATGCAAATCCTCAAACAATCCATGTTAATTCCTGGTTTTGTGAAGCAACAAAACACGAAAAATAACAAGGGGGGTGAATACTTTTGCAAGGCACTGTATTTCACTTTTCCGGTTTTTGTATGTAGTTCTCAGTGGTGCCTCCCTTGCCAGGGATTTTTCCCTCACTTCCTGTCCATCCAGTGTCTCACACTAGCATGTTTATTGCCACCTTGTCCCCCAATTGCAGTTCTGTCATGCCCCCTGGCATTGGGTGTTTTATTTCCATCTGAGGCCCATCTGAGGCCCAGTTTGGGCACAGCTGTCTCTCCTCCCCTTGGCCCGGTCCTTTGATTATTCACTAACAGCTGCATATTTGGATACTTCTATGTATTGACACACTGCTGCATTGCCTCTTAAGTGCCAGATTGTAGGCACTTCTCTTTTGGTAGTTCATTTCTCTATCAAGCATTACCTGTAACAATATTTGTAACATCATAATACACTTCCCTATGCCATGGCAGAATCACTCTTTACAGGACACTGTCTGTAATATTATATACCCCCTGTATAAGGCTACAACATTTTTTCTTAAGAGGGCATTACAACATAAATTGACATATACATATATATGTACTCATATGCATGTGCTCATGCATTTACATCTAAGCCATCTATGCATCACTATTATTTCCTTTTAACTATATCTACATCTTTTTTTTTCCCATCAGATTGCGTGCCATATTGACACTTCCCTTCATTGGGGTGCTCCCCGTCAGGTCTTGTTGGACCTCTTCTAGGGTGACATCTCTTTCTTACTTTTAACCTTTTTGGCTGATGTATGTAAGCTTTATCTTGTTTCAACATGTAAGTGAAACGTTCACCGTTTACAAATTGAAGTACAACCTTCTTATATGATCTACATGATGTTTATATTTCCTTTGTTTTACCCTTAGAAGTGTTCCTTTCTACCAATGTATACACCCCTGAGGAAAGAATGAAATTTTTAAACGCATCCGGTGTCCCTCTGTATGCCTAGCCATAGGTGTGTTTATCGTGGCGGTCCATGCAATATGTAGAACTGTACATAATATTGTGATCTGCATCATGTTGACCTTATCCTACACCAGCCTCCATCTATTTTTTTAATGATTGTTAATAAAATTTGTACTTAAAATTTTTACCTTAAATACCTTTTTTTTCTCTTTTTGACATTACATTTACTTCACGGTGATGTATTAAGTGTACCCTAGGCCATTAAAGTCCCATTTGGGGGTTGTTCACTTTCTTCTTTTCAAATTCATGGGGATGTTGTCCTAATTATATTTTTGACCTTACCCTCTCCTTTCATAGGTTGTGCTGTGATAGCAGAATTTTTTTTTAATTCCCTGCAAGATGGATTTGTATATTTTGAACTCTTTGACCCTTGGCTTGGTCCAGCTCAGTTTTCCTGAAACTAAAAAGCTTTGTTAATACTCAGTGCCTCTCCTCCTGCCTAGCACTGCCAGTATTGCTGGCTGGTTGACGCTTTTGCCTGCACACAGAAGCAAATGGTGTTACCACACGGCTGTTCTGTACAACCAGGAAGTGACTGGAGCTGTTCTGTCCTAGTTTTTTATTATTTTCCAGTGCATTCTGGGATACAGGAACCTCCACCGCCTCTTCCCCAATGCCCAGCTAACACTTTATAAATAAGTTTGAAAAACCCGTGCTATAGAGACAATTGTAACTAAAAATGAATAACAATGCAAAAATGTACTTTGAGCTGCTGCTGTAGTGCAAGGTCAAAGACCCCAAGTGATGAAAAATATGAATGTTATACTCAGCGCTGCTCCTGTTAACAATAAACACTAATACAATATATAAGAAATAATGCCTACATCAGTATAATCAATAACATGATATTACCTAACAATATAAAGTGCTCAGTGCAATTCTAGTGCAAAACAAATAAAGTGCAATCACATAAAGACCATCCATATAGTCATATGGTGTGTTGAACTTGTGCAAATTATGCAGTTGGTGTAGATCTTGGTGACACTCCGTGCTCCCCTCCTGGGTCCCCACTCAGCAGCAATAATCTTTAAACGCGCCTGTTATTACATTTGGAATGGCGTCTCCCATCAAAGGCTCAGCCTGTAGGATGTAATCAGTTTGTGGATGAAAATAACACCTTCCTTAGAGACGTCTGGTATATCTTATATCCAAATATAATTATCACCTTCCCAACTTTCCCGGTGATCGAATATCCATTTTAGACCTATGGCAATGAAGAGAAAAGGATATATATAGTGTAGTACTGCTAATTTTATTCATAAAAATCCAAAATCATTACACTTGCATAAAACTTTTAAAATCGTGCAGAAAAAACACAGCCTTGGTGTGCAAACAACCGTCACTAGGTCTCCTCAGCTTGACGCGTTTCACCCCTCCCACTGGGCATCTTCAGAACCTAGTGACGCCCGTGACTGGTTGCCTTTTATGCATTAAGTCCTGCCTACTACACCCGGTAACTCCTACTACTCTCACTAAGTGCGCAGTAAAATCTCTACTGGGTGAAAAAAAAATTGAGACCTTTAAGAGGATTATGAAACGCCTACAGCTTATCAAAACACAAAAAGAAGAAGGATTAATGGATAGAAAACAACTACTAAAGTAAAAAAGGATGAGAAATATGATTTAACCTTCTGTACAGAATTTGACAAATAGAAAAGATAATTAAGACCCAATGGCCCATTTTGCTCAGAGACTCAGTGTGATAGAATTGTCAAAAGTATTCCTGATCCCCCTAAAAAGATGGTCACTTTTTTCAATCAGATAAGATTTTTTAAATGTGGCAAATGCCTGATATGTAGATCATGTAATGGAGGAAAGACAAAAACACATATTTTCAATCTAAAACTACCGGACAGATATATGAAATACTTAAGTTCATTACATGTGGCACCACACGTCACATACCTTTTGGAATGCGAGTGAGGTCTCCAATACATGGGTAGAACCACCAGAGAACTTAAAGGGAGACTACGAGAACACATTAATAATATTAAAAAGGGCCTCTGCAAACACAGCTTATCATACCATTTCAGAAGATTCCATAATAGGGATCCCTCCAAGTTAACTTTCTGTGGCATTGATAGAGTAGAGAGACATTGGAGGGGCAGCAATTTGAAACAGGCCATCTCACAAAATGAAACTCAAAGGATATACCTATTACAGTCATTAACACCGAAAGGGTTAAATGTGGACTTAGATGTGAATTGTTTTATAAGCAATTTTTTGTATACTCTTATTTTATTTTAATGTAGCCATGGTGTTGCAGCTAATAACAAACAATCTGCCAAATCGCCCCACTGCCAGACTTCATACAGCACTTCCAGAGACAATGAACAGTCTTTTGCGAGCTTTGTTTTTGTTGTTTTTTTATTGGGGGGTACAACTTGGATAGGGATTAGGAATATGGGATTCCCATAGGATAAGTTATTGTCATCATATTTAAGGATTCAGTACATTCTGAATAAAGTTAGAGCCATAAGATTGAATGTGCAAATTGAATTAGGTATGAATCTCCTCCTGCATCTCCATGCAGACTGTTGCTACTCCTGCGGCTCAACTTCCGCAAACTATTCCATCTAAAGCCGCGTACACATGAGCGGAATGTCCGTCAGAAAAAGTTCGTCAAAAGCTTATCATCGACTATTCCGATCGTGTGTGTGCCTCACTTTTTTTTTCCAAAAATTCTGACGGACCTAGAAATAGAACATGGTCTAAAATAAATATTTCCGATGGAACCAATTCCTATCGGGAAAACCGCTCGTCTGTATGCTGTTCCGACGGACCAAAAACGACACATGCTCTGAAGTAAGTACGAGACGGAAGCTATTGGCTACTTGCTATTGAACTTCCTTTTTCTAGCTCCGTCGTACGTGCTGTACGTCACCGCGTTCTGGACGGTCGGACTTTGGACAGACTTTGGTTTGACCGTGTGTAGGCAAGACCGCTTGAATGGAATTCCGTTTGAGAAACCTTTGGAGTTTATTCCGACAGGAAAACCGGTCGTGTGTACGCGGCATAAGAGTTCTCTTACCATCCAACCGTGTGGTGGCAGAGACATCACTAATGACCATGTAACAGCAATGTTCTAAGATCTTTCACCTCCTGCCCATAACTTGTTTCCTCCTGTACACTTGGTTCTTTCTGCACAAACTTGAAGCTATTTTATTGAAATATGACCCATCCTCTTCTATTAAATAGTAAGGGTCCACTCTGAATAAGCCTCCCTACTGTGGCTCTGGTTGCTCACTGCCACTAGGCCTGAGGCCTGCAGAACCTCTCCCCGGAGGCCCAGTGAGTTAAAAGCAAATCTTCTAGGAAATATGGACTACTGTTCCCAGCCAGCCCAACTTGCAAATCATGAGCCCGCAGGCTACATCGACTTGACACAGATCTCCACAGTCTCTTTTCTAAATCAGGACTCCCCATCATCCACCGTGTGTTTGATGAAGACTCCGCTAGTGACCGTGTACTAGCAAAGTTCCCTCACAGACTCCTTGGCACTTCCAGCCCTTGGCAAATCCAGCCTCACTGTGGTAACACTCACTGACCTTCCAACAGCCCTGAGTCCTTGATGAGGAACTTTGACTGGACCATGCGTACCGACAGTCTCACCTGCCCCTCTGCTCCAGGAGTTCCCTGCCATCCGACCGAGTGGTGCCAATGACCGTGTAGAGGCAATGTTCCCTCACAGCTCTCCCCGGGTCTTCTCCTGCGATCTGCACACCCCCCCCCCCATGGGGATGGCCTCCTGCGACTGTCTAACATGCCATGCCTCACTTCACCCAGCCAACTCTGACTCTAGTGGCATATCACCTGAGCTTATATGAGGCCCGCCCCAGGCCATTACCGATTAGGGGTTGGTCAGGGCTCACACAAACTGCCTGCCACTCTAGTTCCAGGCCCAGTCCATTTTTCTAGAACATTCTCCTCAGAAACAGGGGAGGCACCTCAGAACAAATGTGTAGGTGGTCACACCCACTGCTACTCTGACCACTCCCAGCCCCCAGATCAAAACAGACAGGCCTAGCATGCAGCCTAGGCCTGCCTAAATGTGCCTGTGCTGGATAACCTAGTAAAATTAAATGCCTGTATATGCTTACTAATCTATATTAGAATAGAATTGATGTCATTGGGAATACTTTGTAATCATTTGAAATAAGGGATTATTAAGGAGATTGACATATAGAGCCCAATACTGTATTTATTGATCGCATAGTCCCAATTAGAGAAATTTTTTCAGACACTGCCGTTCACATTAGATTAGACAATATGTGTAGACAATACAAAATAACCGGCAGACATAACATAGGTATATTGAGAAGGTAACTTGTTATGTAAATACTATATTAAGTACAACATACACATAAGTTAAGGACGCCATTGAGTATTAGAATGATTGCATCCACATTTCCTGTGAACACAGGAAGTGATTACATACAAGGTAGTTACAGCAGTGGGTGTAATGTCTCAAAAAAAAAACAAGATGGCGATATGAGCACTTCCTGCAGAAGCAGGAAGTGATCTCATACTGCTCACACACTTCCTGTAGTGAGACCTAACAGGAAGCCACCGAATACAACATGTAAATCTTCTGACTGAGTCCATGGGAGTACCAAGATGGCAGTAACAACACTTCTGGTTCCAGCGGAAACAGGAAGTGATGGAAATTTTACTGCGCACTTAGTGAGAGTAGTAGAAGTTACCAGGTGTAGTAGGTGGGACTTAATGCATAAAAGGGAACCAGTCACGGGCGTCATTAGCTTCTGAAGACACCCAGTGGGAGGGGCGAAACGCGTCAGCCTGAGGAGACCTAGTGACAGTTGTTTGCACGCCAAGGTGGCCTTTTTTCTGCACGATATTAAAAGTTTGATGTAAGTGTAATGATTTTGGATTTTTATGAATAAAATTAGCAGTATTACACTATATATCCTTTTCTCTTTATTGTCATACGTCTAATATGGATATCCGATCTCCGGAAAAGTTGGGAAGGTGATAACTATATTTGGCTATAAGATATAACAGACATCTTTAATATACCGGTGGAAGGAAGGTGTTATTTTCATCCACATACTAATTACATCATACAGCCCTAGCCTTTGACGGGAGATGCCATTCCAAATTTAATAACAGGTGCATTTAACCACTTCCCATCCAGGCCAATTCTGACATTTCTCTCCTACATTTAAAATTCATAATTTTTTTGCTAGAAAATTACATAGAACCCCCAAACATTATATATGTTTTTTTAGCGAAGACCCTAGAGAATACAATGGAGGTCATTGCAACTTTTTATCTCGCATGGTATTTGCGCAGCAATTTTTCGAACACTTTTTTTGGAAAAAAAACTGTTTCATGCTTTAAAAAAAAAAACAAAACTTTAAAGTTAGCCAATTTTTTTTGCATAATGTGAAAGATGAAGTTACGCTGAGTAAATAGATACCTAACATGTCACGCTTCAAAATTGCACACGCTCGTGGAATGGCGCCAAACTTCGGTACTTAAAAATCCCCATAGGCAACGCTTTAAAAATTTTTCCTGGTTACATGTTTTGAGTTACAGAGGAGGTCTAGGGCTAGAATAATTTCTCTCGCTCTAACGTTCGCAGCGATACTTCACATTTGTGGTTTGAACACCGTTTTCATATGTGGGTGGGACTTACGTATGCATTCGATTCTGCGTGCGAGCACATAGGGACAGGGGAGCTTTAAATTTTTTTTTTTTATTGTTAATTTTACTTTTCTTTTTTTAGTTTGACACTTAAAAAAAAAATTAAAAATTTGATCACTTTTATTCCTATTACAAGGAATGTAAACATCCCTTGTAAAAGGAATATGGCACGATCGGCCCTCTTTACAGTGAGATATGGGGTCAATAAGAAAAAAAAAAAAATGATCTCGGCTTCCCAGCCGAGGTGGCGCCATCCGTTTGAATGCAGAGGCTGGGCGTGACGCCATAACATCGCACACAGCCTCCGAACGATCATAGAGACTCCGGCGACCATTTGGTTCGCCGGAAATCTCTATGATCACCATCTGGGGTCGGCAGATCCTGTCTCCGACTCACCGATGGAAGCGGTGAGTCGGTAGAAGCACCAGAGGGCGGTGGGATGTCCCCTCTCATCGCCCGTAAGAACGATCAAGTGGTGGAACAGCCGCTATGATCATTCTTATGGTGTAGGGAATCGCCGGCTGAAAAAGCCGATATCTGAATGATGCCTGTAGCTGCAGGCATCATTCAGATATACCCGCTCAAAGTCAAGGACGTCCTGGGATGCACCTTGGGCGGGAAGTGGTTAAAGATTATTGCTGGTGAGTGGGAACCCAGGAGGGGAGCACGGAGTGTCACCAAGATCTACACCAACTGCATAATTTGCACAAGTTCAAAATACCATATGACTATATGGATGGACTTTATATGATTGCACTTTATTTGTTTTGCACTAGAATTGCACTGAGCACTTTATATTGTTAAGTGATATCATGTTATTGATTATACTGATGTAGGCACTTTATTATATATCGTATTAGTGTTTATTGTTCACTGGAGCAGCGCTGAGTATAACATTCATATTTTTCAGGTAAACGAGTGACCTCTGTGGTAAGATACTGAGGTAAGCAAAAATAAAGACATGTACCATCATCCAGAAATCAATAATAAGCAAAATTGGGAGCCTGATCCCCAGCCATCTTTGCAGCTCCCCCGGGTCGCCGTGGGAGATCACCCTATGGTGGTGGAGCCTTGCGCCTGGGGTCTGTTGGGACATGGGTAAGCAGATTTGTCCCCTTCCCACTGTAATCTCTATTACATTTCTCTAATCATGATGCTGTAATACAAGTTTTACTGTTTATGTCTTTTTGGCAAACCTCATTGTATTTTTTCCCTATTTGTTAGGTTCAGACTTTTTAGTCAGAATAAACCATCTTCAGATTCCCTCCTGACGAAATGGTTATGGCCGCGAAACTAGTTGAGGAATATGATATCTGAGATCAATTGTCTTATTGTATAATAATGACCCCATTGGTGCTTTACTTTTATTACTATCATGCTGTATTGTATTACCAATGATTTGTCCTTTGCATCAATAAAATCAACTATACATTTTTATATCACTGGTATATTCTCTATATTGTTATTCATTACTACTGTACTGCAATAGTCCAACATGCCCCCACTTTTTTTTTGACTGGGGATCAGGCTCCCAATTTTGCTTATTATTCATATTTTTTAATACTTTAGAAATTCTTCACTAGCACACCATAAATGCTCTAGGTGCTCTTATGGTGTGGTTATAGAGCATAACTATTAAATCAATGGAGGTGCTGACAAGCATCGATGCTTCCTGAAAGTGACATGCTGCTTAATTTTTAACTCAACACAACATGACACAATGCTACCACTCTTGTGTGAACAGCACTGTGTGGTACCATTGTAATACTCATGGCAAGCATTGAAAGGCAGCTATGAGGCTTTAAAAATACAGAATAAATGCCACTTAATCACAGGGTTATCAACTAGGGTTGCCACCTCATCCTTTTTAAAACCAAACACATATAAATTACACAGGTTCTGAGGCTGATTTAATGCAGATAAGGCACCATGTGAGTTTAATTACCACTTTAATTAGCCTCAGAACCTGTGTAATTCATATGTGTTCGGGTTTAAAGGGATGAGATGGCAACTCTAGTATCGACACGTGTGTACGAGCCCTAAGTGTTACAGAATGGCATTTCAGTCAAGTCAGTGTGTTGTGATACAGGGAGTTGCACAGGGGTTGATTAAAGCCCCTTTCACACTGGGGCGGGGGCGACATTTGCGGTAAAGCGCCGCCATTGTTAGTGGCGCTTTACCGTTGGTTTTCGGCCCCTAACGGGGCGGTTTTACCCCCCGCTAGAGGACGAGAAAGGGTTAAAAACCACCGCAAAGTGCCCCTGCAGAGCATTGTAGCCATTCAGCTTCTAACTTCAACTTGTTTAATTGAGCTTTGATAAAAAAAAATAATAATAAACCCGAACACATAAAAAAATAGCAGAATGTGTTTTGGGGTGTAATTAGTGGTATGCATATGCTGTGTGTGAGAAATAACCTGCTAATATGACAATTTTGTGAAAAAAAAAAGAAAGAAAAAATCTTGATTTTGCAAAGAATTGTGGGAAAAAATGATAACTTAAAAAAACTCACCATGCATCTTTCTAAATACCTTGGATTGTCTTCTTTCCAAAAAGGGGTTATTTGGGGGGTATTTGTACTTTTCTGGAATGTTAGAGTCTCAAGAAATGAGATAGGCCGTCAGTACTTCAGGTGTGATCAATTTTCAGATATTGGCACCATAGCTTGTGAACTCTATAACTTTCACAAAGACCAAAAAATATACACCAACTTGTACTTATTTTTTATTTTGTTTACAAAAGTTTTATTTGGAAGTTTGGATGAACAGACATTAGGTATAAAATGACATCAAAATATTGCATTAAAGTGATTGGTTGTATACAAAGAAGGAGGTTATTTAACATCGTATAACAGATGTGGTCATATACAATGAACGAAGGTTTATATATATAAAAAAAGAAAAAAAGTAAGTCATAACATAGCATTCTCATAAGGTAGTGAGAGAAGATGATAATAGTATGTTAAAGACAGTTAGGTTGGGTTCCAATAGGCCCATTTCTTTTTGTGAATGTGGATAGTATCATTAAGGGTGTGATAAATCCACTCAGATAGTCTAAGGAGTTCCATTCTATTTATTACTTGTTGCCATGACAAATTAGTGGATTTCCAATTATAGGCCGTCATCCAGTGTATGGAACTGCATAGGGAGTGGAACAGTCTCAGACAGGGGGTAGGTATGCCTGGTATATTAGCATACAGTAAGCATATCTGAGGGGAAAGGGTGATTTTTTGTCTTGAGGATTGTTCTATTAAATCAGATGCTTTGTGCCATATATTGTTTATATGGCTGCAGCTCCAAAAAATGTGTAAGAGGGTACCGGAATCCGAGCATCCCCTAAAACAATTGGGGGAGATGGATGGATAGAAAGTGTGAAGTTTTGAAGGGGTAAGGTACCATCTAGAAAAAATCTTAATTGGAGTTTCTCTAAAGGTGATAGCTCTATTACATTTGCGTAGATTTTCTGACATGGAGTGCCAATCCTCAACATTAATCGAGACATCCATATCCTCTTCCCATTTGAGCATTTGAGTAGATTTATCTGGGACTCCAACACAATTAATATAACAATACAACCTGGAGATAAGGCCCCTGTCTCTAGAGGATAAAATACATATATGTTCAAAGGTTGTGTATGAAGGGTGTGTTTTTAGTGCAAAATATTTAGCATAGAAGGATTTGATTTGCTGGTATCGTGGGAGTTCATCTGCAGGTAAATTGTGTGTGGCTTGAAGTGCTGGGAATGAGATAAATTCCCATTTTTGCTTGGCATTGATAGAGTAGAGAGACATTGGAGGGTCAGCAATTTGAAACAGACCATCTCACAAAATGAAACTCAAAGGATATACCTATTACAGTCATTAACACCGAAAGGGTTAAATGTGGACTTAGATGTGAATTGTTTTATAAGCAATTTTTTGTATACTCTTATTTTATTTTAATGTAGCCATGGTGTTGCAGCTAATAACAAACAATCTGCCAAATCGCCCCACTGCCAGACTTCATACAGCACTTCCAGAGACAATAAACAGTCTTTTGCGAGCTTTGTTTTTGTTGTTTTTTTATTGGGGGGTACAACTTGGATAGGGATTAGGAATATGGGATGCCCATAGGATAAGTTATTGTCATCATATTTAAGGATTCAGTACATTCTGAATAAAGTTAGAGCCATAAGATTGAATGTTCAAATTGAATTAGGTATGAATCTCCTCCTGCATCTCCATGCAGACTGTTGCTACTCCTGCGGCTCAACTTCCGCAAACTATTCCATCTAAAGCCGCGTACACATGAGCGGAATGTCCGTCAGAAAAAGTTCGACAAATGCTTATCATCGTCTATTCCGATCGTGTGTGTGCCTCACTTTTTTTTTTCGAAAATTCTG
Organism: Lithobates clamitans; assembly: GCA_037952925.1. Taxonomy (NCBI): domain Eukaryota; kingdom Metazoa; phylum Chordata; class Amphibia; order Anura; family Ranidae; genus Lithobates; species Lithobates clamitans. The sequence goes on from JBBGZY010000190.1 coordinate 3,162,031, forward strand.
ACGGACCTAGAAATAGAACATGGTCTAAAATAAATATTTCCGATGGAAGCAATTCCTATCTGGAAAACCGCTCGTCTGTATGCTGTTCCGACGGACCAAAAACGACACATGCTCTGAAGTAAGTACGAGACGGAAGCTATTGGCTACTGGCTATTGAACTTCCTTTTTCTAGCCCCGTCGTACGTGCTGTACGTCACTGCGTTCTGGACGGTCGGACTTTGGACAGACTTTGGTTTGACCGTGTGTAGGCAAGACCGCTTGAATGGAATTCCGTTTGAGAAACCTTTGGAGTTTATTCTGACGGCAAAACCGGTCGTGTGTACGCGGCATAAGCGTTCTCTTACCATCCGACCGTGTGGTGGCAGAGACATCACTAATGACCGTGTAAAAGCAATGTTCTTAGATCTTTCACCTCCTGCCCATAACTTGTTTCCTCCTGTACACTTGGTTCTTCCTGCACAAACTTGAAGCTATTTTATTGAAATATGACCCATCCTCTTCTATTAAATAGTAAGGGTCCACTCTGAATAAGCCTCCCTACTGTGGCTCTGGTTGCTCACTGCCACTAGGCCTGAGGCCTGCAGAACCTCTCCCCGGAGGCCCGGTGAGTTAAAAGCAAATCTTCTAGGAAATATGGACTACTGTTCCCAGCCAGCCCAACTTGCAAATCATGAGCCCGCAGGCTACATCGACTTGACACAGATCTCCACAGTCTCTTTTCTAAATCGGGACTCCCCATCATCCACCGTGTGTTTGATGAAGACTCCGCTAGTGACCGTGTACTAGCAAAGTTCCCTCACAGACTCCTTGGCACTTCCAGCCCTTGGCAACTCCAGCCTCACTGTGGTAACACTCATTGACCTTCCAACAGCCCTGAGTCCTTGATGAGGAACTTTGACTGGACCATGCGTACCGACAGTCTCACCTGCCCCTCTGCTCCAGGAGTTCCCTGCCATCCGACCGAGTGGTGCCAATGACCGTGTAGAGGCAATGTTCCCTCACAGCTCTCCCCGGGTCTTCTCCTGCGATCTGCACACCCCCCCCCCATGGGGATGGCCTCCTGCGACTGTCTAACATGACATGCCTCACTTCACCCAGCCAACTCTGACTCTAGTGGCATATCACCTGAGCTTCTATGAGGCCCGCCCCCTGCCATTACCGATTAGGGGTTGGTCAGGGCTCACACAAACTGCCTGCCACTCCAGTTCCAGGCCCAGTCCATTTTTCTAGAACATTCTCCTCAGAAACAGGGGAGGCACCTCAGAACAAATGTGTAGGTGGTCACACCCACTGCTACTCTGACCACTCCCAGCCCCCAGATCAAAACAGACAGGCCTAGCATGCAGCCTAGGCCTGCCTAAATTTGCCTGTGCTGGATAACCTAGTAAAATTAAACTTACTAGCACCTACCTATTAGTAGAGGGTGCCACCTTTTATTTTATTTTTATTTTATTTTAATGTTGACTAACCTGTATATGCTTACTAATCTATATTAGAATAGAATTGATGTTACATAGTTACATAGTTAGTCAGGTTGAAAAAAGACACAAGTCCATCCAGTCCAACCATAAAAAAAAAAATAAAAAAAAATTGGGAATACTTTGTAATCATTTGAAATAAGGGATTATTAAGGAGATTAACACAATGCTGTATTTATTGATCGCATAGTCCCAATTAGAGAAATTTTTTCAGACACTGCCGTTCACATTAGATTAGACAATATGTGTAGACAATACAAAATAACCGGCAGACATAACATAGGTATATTGAGAAGGTAACTTGTTATGTAAATACTATATTAAGTACAAAATACACATAAGTTAAGGACGCCATTGAGTATTAGAATGATTGCATCCACATTTCCTGTGAACACAGGAAGTGATTACATACAAGGTAGTTACAGCAGTGGGTGTAATGTCTCAAAAAAAAAAACAAGATGGCGATATGAGCACTTCCTGCAGAAGCAGGAAGTGATCTCATACTGCTCACACACTTCCTGTAGTGAGACCTAACAGGAAGCCACCGAATACAACATGTAAATCTTCTGACTGAGTCCATGGGAGTACCAAGATGGCAGTAACAACACTTCTGGTTCCAGCGGAAACAGGAAGTGATGGAAATTTTACTGCGCATTTAGTGAGAGTAGTAGAAGTTACCAGGTGTAGTAGGTGGGACTTAATGCATAAAAGGGAACCAGTCACGGGCGTTATTAGCTTCTGAAGACACCCAGTGGGAGGGGCGAAACGCGTCAGCCTGAGGAGACCTAGTGACAGTTGTTTGCATGCCAAGGTGGCCTTTTTTCTGCACGATATTAAAAGTTTGATGTAAGTGTAATGATTTTGGATTTTTATGAATAAAATTAGCAGTATTACACTATATATCCTTTTCTCTTTATTGTCATACGTCTAATATGGATATCCGATCTCTGGAAAAGTTGGGAAGGTGATAACTATATTTGGCTATAAGATATAACAGACATCTTTAATATACCGGTGGAAGGAAGGTGTTATTTTCATCCACATACTAATTACATCATACAGCCCTAGCCTTTGACGGGAGACGCCATTCCAAATTTAATAACAGGTGCATTTAACCACTTCCCATCCAGGCCAATTCTGACATTTCTCTCTTACATTTAAAATTCATAATTTTTTTGCTAGAAAATTACATAGAACCCCCAAACATTATATGTGTTTTTTTTAGCGAAGACCCTAGAGAATACAATGGAGGTCATTGCAACTTTTTATCTCGCATGGTATTTGCGCAGCAATTTTTCGAACACTTTTTTTGGAAAAAAAACTGTTTCATGCTTTAAAAAAAAAAAAAAACTTTAAAGTTAGCCAAATTTTTTTGCATAATGTGAAAGATGAAGTTACGCTGAGTAAATAGATACCTAACATGTCACGCTTCAAAATTGCACACGCTCGTGGAATGGCGCCAAACTTCGGTACTTAAAAATCCCCATAGGCAACGCTTTAAACATTTTTCCTGGTTACATGTTTTGAATTACAGAGGAGGTCTAGGGCTAGAATAATTTCTCTCGCTCTAACGTTCGCAGCGATACTTCACATTTGTGGTTTGAACACCGTTTTCATATGTGGGTGGGACTTACGTATGCATTCGCTTCTGCGTGCGAGCACATAGGGACAGGGGAGCTTTAAATTTTTATTTTTTTTTATTATTGTTAATTTTACTTTTCTTTTTTTAGTTTGACACTTAAAAAAAAAAAAAAAAATTTGATCACTTTTATTCCTATTACAAGGAATGTAAACATCCCTTGTAATAGGAATATGGCACGATCGGCCCTCTTTACAGTGAGATATTAAGAAAAAAAAAATAAGAATCAATAATAATTAATATTAATAAATAATCAATAAAATAATAAAAATAAGGGTCAATAAGAAAAAAAAAAAACGATCTCGGCTTCCCAGCCGAGGTGGCGCCATCCGTTTGAATGCAGAGGCTGGGCGTGACGCCATAACATCGCACACAGCCTCCGAACGATCATAGAGACTCCGGCGACCATTTGGTTCACCGGAAATCTCTATGATCACCATCTGGGGTCGGCAGATCCTGTCTCCGACTCACCGATGGAATCGGTGAGTCGGTAGAAGCACCAGAGGGCGGTGGGATGTCCCCTCTCACTGCCCGTAAGAACGATCAAGTGGTGGAACAGCCGCTATGATCATTCTTATGGTGTAGGGAATCGCCGGCTGAAAAAGCCGATATCTGAATGATGCCTGTAGCTGCAGGCATCATTCAGATATACCCGCTCAAAGTCAAGGACGTCCTGGGATGCACCTTGGGCGGGAAGTGGTTAAAGATTATTGCTGGTGAGTGGGAACCCAGGAGGGGAGCACGGAGTGTCACCAAGATCTACACCAACTGCATAATTTGCACAAGTTCAAAATACCATATGACTATATGGATGGACTTTATATGATTGCACTTTATTTGTTTTGCACTAGAATTGCACTGAGCACTTTATATTGTTAAGTGATATCATGTTATTGATTATACTGATGTAGGCACTTTATTATATATCGTATTAGTGTTTATTGTTCACTGGAGCAGCGCTGAGTATAACATTCATATTTTTCAGGTAAACGAGTGACCTCTGAGGTAAGATACTGAGGTAAGCAAAAATAAAGACATGTACCATCATCCAGAAATCAATAATAAGCAAAATTGGGAGCCTGATCCCCAGCCATCTTTGCAGCTCCCCCGGGTCGCCGTGGGAGATCACCCTATGGTGGTGGAGCCTTGCGCCTGGGGTCTGTTGGGACATGGGTAAGCAGATTTGTCCCCTTCCCACTGTAATCTCTATTACATTTCTCTAATCATGATGCTGTAATACAAGTTTTACTGTTTATGTCTTTTTGGCAAACCTCATTGTATTTTTTCCCTATTTGTTAGGTTCAGACTGTTTAGTCAGAATAAACCATCTTCAGATTCGCTCCTGACGAAATGGTTATGGCCGCGAAACTAGTTGAGGAATATGATATCTGAGATCAATTGTCTTATTGTATAATAATGACCCCATTGGTGCTTTACTTTTATTACTATCATGCTGTATTGTATTACCAATGATTTGTCCTTTGCATCAATAAAATCAACTATACATTTTTATATCACTGGTATATTCTCTATATTGTTATTCATTACTACTGTACTGCAATAGTCCAACATGCCCCCACTTTTTTTTTGACTGGGGATCAGGCTCCCAATTTTGCTTATTATTCATATTTTTTAATACTTTAGAAATTCTTCACTAGCACACCATAAATGCTCTAGGTGCTCTTATGGTGTGGTTATAGAGCATAACTATTAAATCAATGGAGGTGCTGACAAGCATCGATGCTTCCTGAAAGTGACATGCTGCTTAATTTTTAACTCAACACAACATGACACAATGCTACCACTCTTGTGTGAACAGCACTGTGTGGTACCATTGTAATACTCATGGCAAGCATTGAAAGGCAGCTATGAGGCTTTAAAAATACAGAATAAATGCCACTTAATCACAGGGTTATCGACTAGGGTTGCCACCTCATCCTTTTTAAAACCAAACACATATAAATTACACAGGTTCTGAGGCTGATTTAATGCAGATAAGGCACCATGTGAGTTTAATTACCACTTTAATTAGCCTCAGAACCTGTGTAATTCATATGTGTTCGGGTTTAAAGGGATGAGATGGCAACTCTAGTATCGACACGTGTGTACGAGCCCTAAGTGTTACAGAATGGCATTTCAGTCAAGTCAGTGTGTTGTGATACAGGGAGTTGCACAGGGGTTGATTAAAGCCCCTTTCACACTGGGGCGGGGGCGACATTTGCGGTAAAGCGCCGCCATTGTTAGTGGCGCTTTACCGTTGGTTTTCGGCCCCTAACGGGGCGGTTTTACCCCCCGCTAGAGGACGAGAAAGGGTTAAAAACCACCGCAAAGTGCCCCTGCAGAGCATTGTAGCCATTCAGCTTCTAACTTCAACTTGTTTAATTGAGCTTTGATAAAAAAAAATAATAATAAACCCGAACACATAAAAAAATAGCAGAATGTGTTTTGGGGTGTAATTAGTGGTATGCATATGCTGTGTGTGAGAAATAACCTGCTAATATGACAATTTTGTGAAAAAAAAAAGAAAGAAAAAATCTTGATTTTGCAAAGAATTGTTCGAAAAAATGATAACTTAAAAAAACTCACCATGCATCTTTCTAAATACCTTGGATTGTCTTCTTTCCAAAAAGGGGTTATTTGGGGGGTATTTGTACTTTTCTGGAATGTTAGAGTCTCAAGAAATGAGATAGGCCGTCAGTACTTCAGGTGTGATCAATTTTCAGATATTGGCACCATAGCTTGTGAACTCTATAACTTTCACAAAGACCAAAAAATATACACCAACTTGTACTTATTTTTTATTTTGTTTACAAAAGTTTTATTTGGAAGTTTGGATGAACAGACATTAGGTATAAAATGACATCAAAATATTGCATTAAAGTGATTGGTTGTATACAAAGAAGGAGGTTATTTAACATTGTATAACAGATGTGGTCATATACAATGAACGAAGGTTTATATATATAAAAAAAGAAAAAAAGTAAGTCATAACATAGCATTCTCATAAGGTAGTGAGAGAAGATGATAATAGTATGTTAAAGACAGTTAGGTTGGGTTCCAATAGGCCCATTTCTTTTTGTGAATGTGGATAGTATCATTAAGGGTGTGATAAATCCACTCAGATAGTCTAAGGAGTTCCATTCTATTTATTACTTGTTGCCATGACAAATTAGTGGATTTCCAATTATAGGCCGTCATCCAGTGTATGGAACTGCATAGGGAGTGGAAAGTCTCAGACAGGGGGTAGGTATGCCTGGTATATTAGCATACAGTAAGCATATCTGAGGGGAAAGGGTGATTTTTTGTCTTGAGGATTGTTCTATTAAATCAGATGCTTTGTGCCATATATTGTTTATATGGCTGCAGCTCCAAAAAATGTGTAAGAGGGTACCGGAATCCGAGCATCCCCTAAAACAATTGGGGGAGATGGATGGATAGAAAGTGTGAAGTTTTGAAGGGGTAAGGTACCATCTAGAAAAAATCTTAATTGGAGTTTCTCTAAAGGTGATAGCTCTATTACATTTGCGTAGATTTTCTGACATGGAGTGCCAATCCTCAACATTAATCGAGACATCCATATCCTCTTCCCATTTGAGCATTTGAGTAGATTTATCTGGGACTCCAACACAATTAATATAACAATACAACCTGGAGATAAGGCCCCTGTCTCTAGAGGATAAAATACATATATGTTCAAAGGTTGTGTATGAAGGGTGTGTTTTTAGTGCAAAATATTTAGCATAGAAGGATTTGATTTGCTGGTATCGTGGGAGTTCATCTGCAGGTAAATTGTGTGTGGCTTGAAGTGCGGGGAATGAGATAAATTCCCATTTTTGCTTGGCATTGATAGAGTAGAGAGACATTGGAGGGTCAGCAATTTGAAACAGACCATCTCACAAAATGAAACTCAAAGGATATACCTATTACAGTCATTAACACCGAAAGGGTTAAATGTGGACTTAGATGTGAATTGTTTTATAAGCAATTTTTTGTATACTCTTATTTTATTTTAATGTAGCCATGGTGTTGCAGCTAATAACAAACAATCTGCCAAATCGCCCCACTGCCAGACTTCATACAGCACTTCCAGAGACAATGAACAGTCTTTTGCGAGCTTTGTTTTTGTTGTTTTTTTATTGGGGGGTACAACTTGGATAGGGATTAGGAATATGGGATGCCCATAGGATAAGTTATTGTCATCATATTTAAGGATTCAGTACATTCTGAATAAAGTTAGAGCCATAAGATTGAATGTTCAAATTGAATTAGGTATGAATCTCCTCCTGCATCTCCATGCAGACTGTTGCTACTCCTGCGGCTCAACTTCCGCAAACTATTCCATCTAAAGCCGCGTACACATGAGCGGAATGTCCGTCAGAAAAAGTTCGACAAAAGCTTATCATCGTCTATTCCGATCGTGTGTGTGCCTCACTTTTTTTTTCCGAAAATTCTGACGGACCTAGAAATAGAACATGGTCTAAAATAAATATTTCCGATGGAAGCAATTCCTATCTGGAAAACCGCTCGTCTGTATGCTGTTCCGACGGACCAAAAACGACACATGCTCTGAAGTAAGTACGAGACGGAAGCTATTGGCTACTGGCTATTGAACTTCCTTTTTCTAGCCCCGTCGTACGTGCTGTACGTCACCGCGTTCTGGACGGTCGGACTTTGGACAGACTTTGGTTTGACCGTGTGTAGGCAAGACCGCTTGAATGGAATTCCGTTTGAGAAACCTTTGGAGTTTATTCTGACGGCAAAACCGGTCGTGTGTACGCGGCATAAGAGTTCTCTTACCATCCGACCGTGTGGTGGCAGAGACATCACTAATGACCGTGTAAAAGCAATGTTCTTAGATCTTTCACCTCCTGCCCATAACTTGTTTCCTCCTGTACACTTGGTTCTTCCTGCACAAACTTGAAGCTATTTTATTGAAATATGACCCATCCTCTTCTATTAAATAGTAAGGGTCCACTCTGAATAAGCCTCCCTACTGTGGCTCTGGTTGCTCACTGCCACTAGGCCTGAGGCCTGCAGAACCTCTCCCCGGAGGCCCAGTGAGTTAAAAGCAAATCTTCTAGGAAATATGGACTACTGTTCCCAGCCAGCCCAACTTGCAAATCATGAGCCCGCAGGCTACATCGACTTGACACAGATCTCCACAGTCTCTTTTCTAAATCGGGACTCCCCATCATCCACCGTGTGTTTGATGAAGACTCCGCTAGTGACCGTGTACTAGCAAAGTTCCCTCACAGACTCCTCGGCACTTCCAGCCCTTGGCAACTCCAGCCTCACTGTGGTAACACTCATTGACCTTCCAACAGCCCTGAGTCCTTGATGAGGAACTTTGACTGGACCATGCGTACCGACAGTCTCACCTGCCCCTCTGCTCCAGGAGTTCCCTGCCATCCGACCGAGTGGTGCCAATGACCGTGTAGAGGCAATGTTCCCTCACAGCTCTCCCCGGGTCTTCTCCTGCGATCTGCACACCCCCCCCCCCATGGGGATGGCCTCCTGCGACTGTCTAACATGACATGCCTCACTTCACCCAGCCAACTCTGACTCTAGTGGCATATCACCTGAGCTTCTATGAGGCCCGCCCCCTGCCATTACCGATTAGGGGTTGGTCAGGGCTCACACAAACTGCCTGCCACTCCAGTTCCAGGCCCAGTCCATTTTTCTAGAACATTCTCCTCAGAAACAGGGGAGGCACCTCAGAACAAATGTGTAGGTGGTCACACCCACTGCTACTCTGACCACTCCCAGCCCCCAGATCAAAACAGACAGGCCTAGCATGCAGCCTAGGCCTGCCTAAATTTGCCTGTGCTGGATAACCTAGTAAAATTAAACTTACTAGCACCTACCTATTAGTAGAGGGTGCCACCTTTTATTTTATTTTTATTTTATTTTAATGTTGACTAACCTGTATATGCTTACTAATCTATATTAGAATAGAATTGATGTTACATAGTTACATAGTTAGTCAGGTTGAAAAAAGACACAAGTCCATCCAGTCCAACCATAAAAAAAAAAATAAAAAAAAATTGGGAATACTTTGTAATCATTTGAAATAAGGGATTATTAAGGAGATTAACACAATGCTGTATTTATTGATCGCATAGTCCCAATTAGAGAAATTTTTTCAGACACTGCCGTTCACATTAGATTAGACAATATGTGTAGACAATACAAAATAACCGGCAGACATAACATAGGTATATTGAGAAGGTAACTTGTTATGTAAATACTATATTAAGTACAAAATACACATAAGTTAAGGACGCCATTGAGTATTAGAATGATTGCATCCACATTTCCTGTGAACACAGGAAGTGATTACATACAAGGTAGTTACAGCAGTGGGTGTAATGTCTCAAAAAAAAAACAAGATGGCGATATGAGCACTTCCTGCAGAAGCAGGAAGTGATCTCATACTGCTCACACACTTCCTGTAGTGAGACCTAACAGGAAGCCACCGAATACAACATGTAAATCTTCTGACTGAGTCCATGGGAGTACCAAGATGGCAGTAACAACACTTCTGGTTCCAGCGGAAACAGGAAGTGATGGAAATTTTACTGCGCATTTAGTGAGAGTAGTAGAAGTTACCAGGTGTAGTAGGTGGGACTTAATGCATAAAAGGGAACCAGTCACGGGCGTTATTAGCTTCTGAAGACACCCAGTGGGAGGGGTGAAACGCGTCAGCCTGAGGAGACCTAGTGACAGTTGTTTGCATGCCAAGGTGGCCTTTTTTCTGCACGATATTAAAAGTTTGATGTAAGTGTAATGATTTTGGATTTTTATGAATAAAATTAGCAGTATTACACTATATATCCTTTTCTCTTTATTGTCATACTTCTAATATGGATATCCGATCTCTGGAAAAGTTGGGAAGGTGATAACTATATTTGGCTATAAGATATAACAGACATCTTTAATATACCGGTGGAAGGAAGGTGTTATTTTCATCCACATACTAATTACATCATACAGCCCTAGCCTTTGACGGGAGACGCCATTCCAAATTTAATAACAGGTGCATTTAACCACTTCCCATCCAGGCCAATTCTGACATTTCTCTCTTACATTTAAAATTCATAATTTTTTTGCTAGAAAATTACATAGAACCCCCAAACATTATATGTGTTTTTTTTAGCGAAGACCCTAGAGAATACAATGGAGGTCATTGCAACTTTTTATCTCGCATGGTATTTGCGCAGCAATTTTTCGAACACTTTTTTTGGAAAAAAAACTGTTTCATGCTTTAAAAAAAAAAAAAAACTTTAAAGTTAGCCAAATTTTTTTGCATAATGTGAAAGATGAAGTTACGCTGAGTAAATAGATACCTAACATGTCACGCTTCAAAATTGCACACGCTCGTGGAATGGCGCCAAACTTCGGTACTTAAAAATCCCCATAGGCAACGCTTTAAACATTTTTCCTGGTTACATGTTTTGAATTACAGAGGAGGTCTAGGGCTAGAATAATTTCTCTCGCTCTAACGTTCGCAGCGATACTTCACATTTGTGGTTTGAACACCATTTTCATATGTGGGTGGGACTTACGTATGCATTCGCTTCTGCGTGCGAGCACATAGGGACAGGGGAGCTTTAAATTTTTTATTTTTTTTATTATTGTTAATTTTACTTTTCTTTTTTTAGTTTGACACTTAAAAAAAAAAAAAAAAATTTGATCACTTTTATTCCTATTACAAGGAATGTAAACATCCCTTGTAATAGGAATATGGCACGATCGGCCCTCTTTACAGTGAGATATTAAGAAAAAAAAAATAAGAATCAATAATAATTAATATTAATCAATAATCAATAAAATAATAAAAATAAGGGTCAATAAGAAAAAAAAAAAAACGATCTCGGCTTCCCAGCCGAGGTGGCGCCATCCGTTTGAATGCAGAGGCCGGGCGTGACGCCATAACATCGCACACAGCCTCCGAACGATCATAGAGACTCCGGCGACCATTTGGTTCACCGGAAATCTCTATGATCACCATCTGGGGTCGGCAGATCCTGTCTCCGACTCACCGATGGAATCGGTGAGTCGGTAGAAGCACCAGAGGGCGGTGGGATGTCCCCTCTCACTGCCCGTAAGAACGATCAAGTGGTGGAACAGCCGCTATGATCATTCTTATGGTGTAGGGAATCGCCGGCTGAAAAAGCCGATATCTGAATGATGCCTGTAGCTGCAGGCATCATTCAGATATACCCGCTCAAAGTCAAGGACGTCCTGGGATGCACCTTGGGCGGGAAGTGGTTAAAGATTATTGCTGGTGAGTGGGAACCCAGGAGGGGAGCACGGAGTGTCACCAAGATCTACACCAACTGCATAATTTGCACAAGTTCAAAATACCATATGACTATATGGATGGACTTTATATGATTGCACTTTATTTGTTTTGCACTAGAATTGCACTGAGCACTTTATATTGTTAAGTGATATCATGTTATTGATTATACTGATGTAGGCACTTTATTATATATCGTATTAGTGTTTATTGTTCACTGGAGCAGCGCTGAGTATAACATTCATATTTTTCAGGTAAACGAGTGACCTCTGTGGTAAGATACTGAGGTAAGCAAAAATAAAGACATGTACCATCATCCAGAAATCAGTAATAAGCAAAATTGGGAGCCTGATCCCCAGCCATCTTTGCAGCTCCCCCGGGTCGCCGTGGGAGATCACCCTATGGTGGTGGAGCCTTGCGCCTGGGGTCTGTTGGGACATGGGTAAGCAGATTTGTCCCCTTCCCACTGTAATCTCTATTACATTTCTCTAATCATGATGCTGTAATACAAGTTTTACTGTTTATGTCTTTTTGGCAAACCTCATTGTATTTTTTCCCTATTTGTTAGGTTCAGACTTTTTAGTCAGAATAAACCATCTTCAGATTCCCCCCTGACGAAATGGTTATGGCCGCGAAACTAGTTGAGGAATATGATATCTGAGATCAATTGTCTTATTGTATAATAATGACCCCATTGGTGCTTTACTTTTATTACTATCATGCTGTATTGTATTACCAATGATTTGTCCTTTGCATCAATAAAATCAACTATACATTTTTATATCACTGGTATATTCTCTATATTGTTATTCATTACTACTGTACTGCAATAGTCCAACATGCCCCCACTTTTTTTTTGACTGGGGATCAGGCTCCCAATTTTGCTTATTATTCATATTTTTTAATACTTTAGAAATTCTTCACTAGCACACCATAAATGCTCTAGGTGCTCTTATGGTGTGGTTATAGAGCATAACTATTAAATCAATGGAGGTGCTGACAAGCATCGATGCTTCCTGAAAGTGACATGCTGCTTAATTTTTAACTCAACACAACATGACACAATGCTACCACTCTTGTGTGAACAGCACTGTGTGGTACCATTGTAATACTCATGGCAAGCATTGAAAGGCAGCTATGAGGCTTTAAAAATACAGAATAAATGCCACTTAATCACAGGGTTATCAACTAGGGTTGCCACCTCATCCTTTTTAAAACCAAACACATATAAATTACACAGGTTCTGAGGCTGATTTAATGCAGATAAGGCACCATGTGAGTTTAATTACCACTCAAATTAGCCTCAGAACCTGTGTAATTCATATGTGTTCGGGTTTAAAGGGATGAGATGGCAACTCTAGTACGAGCCCTAAGTGTTACAGAATGGCATTTCAGTCAAGTCAGTGTGTTGTGATACAGGGAGTTGCACAGGGGTTGATTAAAGCCCCTTTCACACTGGGGCGGGGGCGACATTTGCGGTAAAGCGCCGCCATTGTTAGTGGCGCTTTACCGTTGGTTTTCGGCCCCTAACGGGGCGGTTTTACCCCCCGCTAGAGGACGAGAAAGGGTTAAAAACCACCGCAAAGTGCCCCTGCAGAGCATTGTAGCCATTCAGCTTCTAACTTCAACTTGTTTAATTGAGCTTTGATAAAAAAAAATAATAATAAACCCGAACACATAAAAAAATAGCAGAATGTGTTTTGGGGTGTAATTAGTGGTATGCATATGCTGTGTGTGAGAAATAACCTGCTAATATGACAATTTTGTGAAAAAAAAAAAGAAAGAAAAAATCTTGATTTTGCAAAGAATTGTGGGAAAAAATGATAACTTAAAAAAACTCACCATGCATCTTTCTAAATACCTTGGATTGTCTTCTTTCCAAAAAGGGGTTATTTGGGGGGTATTTGTACTTTTCTGGAATGTTAGAGTCTCAAGAAATGAGATAGGCCGTCAGTACTTCAGGTGTGATCAATTTTCAGATATTGGCACCATAGCTTGTGAACTCTATAACTTTCACAAAGACCAAAAAATATACACCAACTTGTACTTATTTTTTATTTTGTTTACAAAAGTTTTATTTGGAAGTTTGGATGAACAGACATTAGGTATAAAATGACATCAAAATATTGCATTAAAGTGATTGGTTGTATACAAAGAAGGAGGTTATTTAACATCGTATAACAGATGTGGTCATATACAATGAACGAAGGTTTATATATATAAAAAAAGAAAAAAAGTAAGTCATAACATAGCATTCTCATAAGGTCGTGAGAGAAGATGATAATAGTATGTTAAAGACAGTTAGGTTGGGTTCCAATAGGCCCATTTCTTTTTGTGAATGTGGATAGTATCATTAAGGGTGTGATAAATCCACTCAGATAGTCTAAGGAGTTCCATTCTATTTATTACTTGTTGCCATGACAAATTAGTGGATTTCCAATTATAGGCCGTCATCCAGTGTATGGAACTGCATAGGGAGTGGAACAGTCTCAGACAGGGGGTAGGTATGCCTGGTATATTAGCATACAGTAAGCATATCTGAGGGGAAAGGGTGATTTTTTGTCTTGAGGATTGTTCTATTAAATCAGATGCTTTGTGCCATATATTGTTTATATGGCTGCAGCTCCAAAAAATGTGTAAGAGGGTACCGGAATCCGAGCATCCCCTAAAACAATTGGGGGAGATGGATGGATAGAAAGTGTGAAGTTTTGAAGGGGTAAGGTACCATCTAGAAAAAATCTTAATTGGAGTTTCTCTAAAGGTGATAGCTCTATTACATTTGCGTAGATTTTCTGACATGGAGTGCCAATCCTCAACATTAATCGAGACATCCATATCCTCTTCCCATTTGAGCATTTGAGTAGATTTATCTGGGACTCCAACACAATTAATATAACAATACAACCTGGAGATAAGGCCCCTGTCTCTAGAGGATAAAATACATATATGTTCAAAGGTTGTGTATGAAGGGTGTGTTTTTAGTGCAAAATATTTAGCATAGAAGGATTTGATTTGCTGGTATCGTGGGAGTTCATCTGCAGGTAAATTGTGTGTGGCTTGAAGTGCGGGGAATGAGATAAATTCCCATTTTTGCTGAAGAGATCTCAGTGTAATTAAATTTTTGTCAATCCAGGTAGAGAAAGATTGTCTGTTATTATAGGCACATATGAATCTAGGATCACCTAAAAAGGAGGCCAAAGGTGGTGTGTCTGAGGAGAGTTTGTAAATGTCTTTATATTTAGTCCATAACTGATAAAATTGAGCTATTATAATGTTTTGTTTCATAAGTCTGCTATATGAGATAGAGTTGGACCATAGAATTCCCTGTAAATGGAATGGGAGGATTGAGATGGATTCAAACAACTTCCATGGGGTGTTTATTGAGGGAGTGAACCATTGGGTAAGTTGTGTAAGTCTTGTGGCTAGGTAATAAAGCCATAAATTTGGAAGGCCTAAGCCACCCATAGTATGTGGTCTATTCATTAAAGCATAACTGCATCTCGGTTTTTTATCTGCCCATATGAATTTGTTGATTTCTCTTTGAAGGGAAGTCAGTTTAGATTTGGGAACATTGATAGGTAGGGCACGAAAATAGTACAGAAGTTTAGGAAGAATCGTCATCTTGATAGCGCATATTCTACCAAGGAAGGAAATATGAAAGGAAGACCATGATTTTAGGAGGGATGTGATGTGCGAGAACAATGGGATATACTTAGATTTATACAGAAGGTTGTGAGATGAGGAGATTGTGACACCTAGGTATTTGAATGAGTTGAAACACCAATCAAATGGGAAATTTTTTGATAATAGGGATTGGAGATTTTGGGGGTAATTAATTGGTAAAGCAGAACATTTATTGGAATTGATTTTGAGGCCTGAGATGGATTGGAAAGATTTAAGTTCTTTTAGGGGGGATGGAATAGAAGTGAGGGGGTCTGTGAGGAATAGAAGAGCATCATCTGCGTATAGGCTGAGTTTGAATTCTCTATCACCTTTAGTGTAACCTTTTATATCAATGCTATTCCTAATCTTGTGGGCTAAGGGTTCAATTGCCAAAGCAAACAATAGAGGTGAAAGGGGGCAGCCCTGTCTGGTGCCTCTACTGAGGGGGAAAAAATCAGAGTTGTGTCCTGGGAGTCTAATTCTAGTTTGAGGGTTGTGGTAGAGTGCATTGAAACCTTGTAAGAATTTTTCTGAAATTCCGTATTTGGGTAATAGATAATTTAGATATGACCAGCTAACGCTGTCAAACGCCTTATGAATATCTAGACTGAGAAGGCATATTTTGTGGGAGGTTAGGTTGGCATCTTGGATAATACTGGTGACTAGTCTAGTATTATCGACTATCTGTCGACCGGGGATAAAACCAGTTTGGTCTATATGTATTAAATTAGTAATGACTGCTGCTAGTCTGTCTGAAAGCAACCTACCAAAAATTTTAAGGTCATTGTTAAGGACTGATATAGGTCGGTAGTTTTGGGGTAGAGAATGGTCTTTAAGTGGTTTGGGGATAAGGGAAAGGTTTGCTAGAAGCATTCCATCTAGGAAATGATTACCGTTAAGAATATGGTTAAAGAGTTTGGATAGATATGGGGTTAGGAGGGAGGAATATTTTTTATAGTATGAAGATGAGAAGCCATCTGGGCCAGGGGCAGTAGATGTTTTAAGAGATTTAATAATTTGCTTATATCTGCTTCTGTGCATTGGTGCGTTAAGGGATTCTATTTGAAGAGCATTAAGAGGTAAAAAGTAGGTCTTTATAGAAAGAGGAAAAGATTTCCAGCACACCTTGCGGATGGGTGATCATATTTCCAGAATGATCTCTAAGCTTATATGTATGAGAGGGTTTATGATCATGGTTAAGTTTTTTGGCAAACATGGCAGAGGGGGAGTTACTGTGTAGTAAGAATTTAGCTTTTGAGAATCTCAAGGATTTTTCTGTGTTTGCTGATAATATTTGATCTAGAGCTTTGCGTTTATCTTGAATTTGTTTTGTGATTTCTTGGGTGGAGTTTTGTTGTAACTTGTTGTAGAGAAGGTTTAGATCTCTGGTAAGATTTTTTATGTTTGTGGGTTTTTCTCTATTTCTTTTGGCTGCTATGCTGATTAGATGGCCGCGTAGAACTGCTTTGTGAGCTGTCCAGAGAGTTGTGGGGGAGATATCATCAATAGCGTTTTCAGTGAAATAGTTTTCAATGTGTGATGAAATAGTTTGTGTTATTAAAGGGTCAGTTAGAATAGAATCGTTTAGTCGCCAATTGTAGGGGGAAGGAGAGAGTCCTATGTGTGATGTTTCAAAGTAGGTAATATCATGGTCAGACCAGGGGCAGGGATGGATAAGGGCGTTGGAAGAATTAGCCAATAATATGGGGGTACAAAAGATATAATCCAGTCTAGCATAGACGTCGTGGGGGTAAGAATAGTGTGTATAGGCCCTAAGCCCTACATTGTGGGATCTCCATGAGTCTATAAGTTGAAAATTATTTAAATAACGGTTTATAGATTTGGAGAATGCTTTAGAAGAAGGGGAAGTTTTACTTCTGTCTAGGGTTGGGTGTGCAGTTAGGTTAAAATCGCCACCTAGAATTATATGAGGTGAGCTGTATTGGTCAAGCTTATCAAAGAAATTTGTGAAAAAGGTAGCTTGAGATTCGTTTGGGGCATAGACTGAAGCTAGTGTTATTGCTTTATTATCAACAAGACCTTTGATGATAATATATCTACTATCGACATCTTTATATATGTTTTGTATGTCTAGGATAATGGTGTTGCGTATAAATATGGCTACACCTTGAGTTTTATTGTGGAAGGTGGTGTAATAAAATTGATTGTATGTCTTGTCAAAATAATTGGGATGGTTATTGGATGAAAAGTGGGTTTCCTGCATAAGGATAATATCTACTCCCAATCTTTTATAGTGTTGGAAAGCTTTTTTACGTTTGTGGGGTGAGTTAAAGCCCTGGACGTTATGTGATATTACTCTAAGGACCATTATATGTGAGTGGGGTAATAAGCTTATGAATAGAATCCAACTTGAGCATGAGATGTGCTATATACAAAAATATTTTTGGTGTGTGTTTGGTAAGTGTAATATTAATGTTTCTGGAATGGAGGGGAGAAAAGTAATGTGAGTATACAAGGAATACTATGTATAGTAAAACATACCATGAGAGTAATGTGCCATAATAAGAGCAATTATACCAACATTCAAATCTTTGTGGTCGTAAGATGTCATGAAAACTTCCATTTTTTAACAAAATTATGTTTTTTGCCTTAAGGGCAATAAAAATGTGAAAAAACAAAATATAAAATAGTAACAAAGGGACAAGAAACATCCTGTCACTAATAAATTAATTAACTTCAAGAGGACAATACAGTCCTAGTCCTGCGAGTGCCACCAGGCGCGACAACAAAAATCAGGGGTGTCGCAACTGATAACACAAGCAGGATGGGGGACAATCCAGCGGCGGCAGATGTCACAGGCCTTAATACTGAGATAATTTAAAGTTTCAAATACAAAACCATATAAAGTAACCAGGGGGGGAAATGAAGATTGCAAAGAATGGGGGGGAGGGGAAAGGGGGGAGGAAGGGGGGGAGGGGAAGGGGGAGGGAGGGAGGAGAGTGGGGAGGGGTAAGGTACCAGATGGGAGGCGATGTTGTCACCTCCCGTCTCAATGATGTGTATGAGAGACATCAATTAACTTATAACTCTAAACGAGGGAGGAGGTTTAAAGTGAAAGTCTGTTTAGACAAACAAAAAGAAAAAATAAAGAAAATCCTTCTCTCTTCTTCCCTTTTCCTCTTCTTTCTTCTACCCCAAATTTTGAGGGGGATATGTGTTGCTGGGGACTTCTCGACTTCGTCTGGGGGAAAAAAAAATTCCTGAGGGAAGAGGAAGGGTCTTGGGATTCCGATTCTAGAGGAAGAGCTATTCAAGATGCCAATTGGACAAGGACAAACTTGATGGTAGTCAATTGGATCATGTTGTGTGAGCATGAAAATCCATCCTCAAAATGAAAAAAAGAAAAAAAGAAAAAATAAGTCACTTCCCCCTGTCTACATTAGGAGGGGAAAGAAATTCCTATACAACAAAGGGTTGGAAATGTGTTGTATGTGGTCATGAGGGGTCCTCTTGGAATGGTTGACGCCATCTTCTTTGGTTGTTTGCGATTCGTCTGGAGGAAGGAGTGGACCAGATTGGGGAAGGTCTAGGAGATGATGGGAATCTGTTGGGTGGTTCCGGGTCAAGAAGGCCCAGCTTCACAAGCAGTTCTTTGCCTTCAATTATATTGTAGACTGTGTATGTGGAACTGTTGTATGGGATAGTGAGCTTGAATGGAAAGCCCCATCTATATTTTATTCTTGCTGCTTGTAAGATGCTAGTGACATCCTTCATCCTGCGTCTCCTATCTAGTGTAGCAGGGGAGATATCTGGGTATATCTGCAGCTTTTTACCATCCAGAGAAATGTCAGGAGAGTTTCTTGCAGCACGCATGATGTCCTCTTCAACCAGGAAGTCCTTCATGCACATAATAACATCTCTGGGTGGCTTGTCAGGGGTGGGTTTGGGGCGTAGTGCCCTGTGGATCCTATCACAGACAAATGCTGATAAAGGTTTATCTGGTAGAAGGTTATGAAATATTTTAGAAACTGTAGGCATAAGGTCTGTGACCGATTCTGGAACGCCGCGTAACCTGATGTTATGGCGCCTATTTCAGTTATCAAGATCCTCAACCTGGGCTTGCATAAATGCAAAGCTGTCTGCTAATGTTTCATAATGCTTCCTTAGATCATTATGGGCAAGCGACAGTTCATCATGTTTTGTTTCTAGTATGTCAGTACGAGTGCCAATGCTAGCAATCTCTTGTGACAGGGCTGTAGTGGATTTATGGACCTCACTTTCAATCTTGTCCACTAATTTCTCAAAAATGGTAGTCAGACTAGCATCTAAGTCAGCTTTGGAGAGGGGAGATGTATACTCACTGATCCCAGCGTTAGATGAGAGACTGGATGGGATGGATGCAGATTTTCTTGAGGCCGCCTGTGAGCTGGCGCCGGCGCCATCTTGAGACATTCTCCTGTGCTTTAACTTGTACTTATTTTTACCAAAGATATGTAGCAGTATAAATTTTGGCCAAAATTTATGAAGAAAAATTACTAATTTGCTAAATTTTATAACAGAAACAAAGAAAAATTCATTTTTTTTACAGAATTTTCGGTCTTTTTTCTTTTATAGCGCAAAAAATAAAAAACCCAACGGTGATTAAATACCACCAAAAGAAAGCTCTATTTGTGTGAAAAAAGGACAAAAATTTCTTATGGGTACAGTGTTGTATGGCTGAGTAATTGTCATTCAAAATGTGAGAGCACCGAAAGCTGAAAATTGGTCTGGTTAGGAAGGGGGTTTAAGCGCACAGTGGTCAAGTGGTTAAGGTGCCTGAAGAGATTAAAAACTATTTCATGTGTGATATAAAATGACAAATTGTATTAAATACATTTGTTAAAAAAGATATAACAATCGTCTTGATAAAATAATGTGATCAGACCAAAACAATAGTATATTTACTGTACAAAAACGTATTTCTTGACATGTTTCGCTAAAGTATATAGCTTCTTCAGGAGATTCGTAATTGTCCATGTACAGCACATTCACTGCAATAAATAAAGAAATATATAAGACAGAATACAATAATGGAAAATAATAAGGACAAAACATGTCCTAATTCAATCAACTTAAAACAAAAACAGAATTGTGCAGGATCAACTGGAACTGCTCTTACCTGGAAATTTATTTCAGGTCAGTATGCGGACACACCAGGGCCTCCGGACCGCCACTACCAACTTCTGCCTATATAACCCCTTACTTGAGCAATAATTACCTATAACACATACAAAACGGGTTTAGCAGATTTGTAAACTGTAATTTCCTTCAGCAACCACGAGAGGGAGCCAATAAGTTGGAATAATAGAGAAGCTGTGAGTATAAAAAGGAGAGGGAAAACCTTATATTGAAACCTCAATAACTCACAATCTGTGACTCAGCTATCAATGGGTATATATAACCAAATGGAATGGCTCTTACTTTGTAACATTCACAGCAAGAGAGACAGGGGCAGTCCAGAAATAAATGTCAATTTGCAATTCATTTCCAAGGGCATCAAACATCCCCAGCTCAAAATCACCTGGATCTGCACGGCATATCAATGTTTGCCATAGCAGTTAACACCAGGATGAACAGACAAGACACCAAAGAGGTTCAGTCATTACCTTCAGGCTGCAGAGATTAGTGTGGGGCTCCTGGGTGAATGCATGGCGGATGGTCTTAGCAATTTAAACCACCGCCAAGCAGGACTATGTATGGTCCTCCCACTTGATAGCTGAGGAAACTGCCAATCAAGTGCAGATGCCGGGAGGTGCCGATTGCGCATGCGTGAATGCGATGACGTCACACGCATGTGTGACATCCAGTCGGCCATTTTGGAAAGTCTGAAATAACACAGATAGATACAGCAACGCCCACAATCCATAATACATAAAGGCAGTAGTTGAAATAAGACTGAAAGCCATTTAAACCCCAGTGGGGGGACCATCCAACAGTAACCAGACATGCCTAGCGGTACTAAAACAGCCAGCGTCCTCATTAAAAGATCAGTCACAAAATTTGTCAAGATTACAAAATGGACAAAAAAACGTCCTATTGGAGGTCAATTGCTAATTTATAAATACTCTAATCCACTAATACAGACTATTGCAAAAAAGGGAGGACATACAGGGATAAATCGGCAAACTAAAATTGCCCCGCCTGAGAGGACAGATGGTAGGGTCCTTCTACCATCTTCTACCATGACTCCCTGGGAGTCCATATGATCACCCATCCAAAATGACAAGTCCGATTGGACCCGATGGTCACAGACCTAAAAGAGACAGCCATAAGTTCCAAACAATTTAATATTTAGAAAGGATCAAAACAAAAAAAAATTACAAGAAGAATAAAGAGCAACCTAAAAGTTGAAAAAAAAAAATTTGTTGGTAAATATGAGTGATCATCCAAAATGGTAATAGCCACCATGGATGGTATACATTGAAACATATATAACATTATAGCTTTTAATTGTAGGAGCAACATCTTAAAGGAATGGCTTAAAACTAATGGCTTCATTCAACCCAGGATGCCTGGTAGCTGATAAATTGTAAATCCATTTCGTCTTGCGTTGCAATAATGATTTATCAATATCTCCACCTCGTTCATGTTGGGGGATACATTCTAAGGCAAAAAATTTCATCTTAGATGCATTGAAGTTATGATAAAGACCTGAATGGCAACTGATAGGAGTCTCCATTTTTTTTTGTTTATCAATGACGCATGATCACAGACATGGTGGAAGGACGGACGTTTGGTCTTGCCAACGTATAGCATACCGCAGTCACATCTCATGTAATACACAATTTCTGACAATTTGTTGAAAATCTTGGTCTATATGTTTTACCATTTGGCAAAGTAATTTATTCAGCAACTAATATAAATTGACAAAAATTGCATCTACCGCATCTGGTGGTGCCAGAAGTTCTTGAACCGCACTGTTTCTTCCTGACAGAATTATGACTGTGAACCAATTGGTCATGCAGAGACTGAGACCTACTAAATGTTATTTTGGGATATTCCTTTACATATTTGGAGACAACATCATTTGCTGCCAGAAGATGCCAGAATTTTTCTATTATGCCCCGAACCTGTTTGTGCTGCCCCGAGTACCGGGTGATCAGTCTTACATTGGAAACATCTGGTTTATCTTTTTTCTTGTGTATTAATACCTCTCTGTTCTGAGCATTAGCTCTTTGATATGCCTTCTTCAGACAGGTATTGCTATATCCCCAATCCCTAAGGCGACATTACAATGCCCTAGCTTCCTTTTCAAAATCATCCAGATTAGAGCAATTCCTCCTCAGGCGGAGCTATTGGCTGTATGGAATACTGGATACCAGTGAGGTTGGGTGAGAGCTGGTTGCATGAAGAATTGTATTTCCAGATGATGGCTTTCTATAAAGAGTAGAACCCAAGCTGCCATCTTGATTGATATACAGTATCTCACAAAAGTGAGTACACCCCTCACATTTTTGTAAATATTTTATTATATCTTTTCATGTGACAACACTGAAGAAATTACTCTCTGCTACAATGTAAAGTAGTGAGTGTACAGCTTGTATAAAATTGTAAATTTTCTGTGCACTTAAAATAACTCAACACACAGCCATTAATGTCTAAACCACTGGCAACAAAAGTGAGTACACCCCTAAGTAAAAATGTCCAAATTGGGCCCAAAGTGTCAATATTTTGTGTGGCCACCATTATTTTCCAGCACTGCCTTAACCCTCTTGGGAGTGGAGTTGACCAGAGCTTCACAGGTTGCCACTGGTGTCCTCTTCCACTCCTCCATGATGACATCACGGAGCTGGTAGATGTTAGAGTCCTTGCGCTCCTCCACCTTCCATTTAAGGATGCCCCACAGATGCGCAATAGGGTTTAGGTCTGGAGATATGCTTGGCCAGTCCATCGCCTTTACCCTCAGCTCCTTTAGCAAGGCAGTAGTCATCTTGGAGGTGTGTTTGGGGTCGTTATCATGTTGGAATACTGCCCTGTGGCCCAGTCTCCGAAGGGGGGGGATCATGCTCTGCCTCAGTATGTCACAGTACATGTTGGCATTCATGGTTCCCTCAATGAACTGTAGCTCCCCAGTGCTGGCAGCACTCATGCAGCCCCAGACCATGACACTTCCACCACCTTGCTTAACTGTAGGCAGACACACTTGTCTTTGTACTCCTCACCTGGTTGCCGCCACACATGCTTGACACCATCTGAACCAAATAAGTTTATCTTGGTCTCATCAGACCACAGGACATGGTTCCATTAATCCATGTCCTCAGTCTGCTTGTGTTACCAAACTGTTTGTGGGCTTTCTTGTGCATCATCTTTAGAAGAGGCTTCTTTCTGGGATGACAGCCATGCAGACCAATTTAAAGCAGTGTGTGGCGTATGGTCTGAGCACTGACAGGCTGATCCCCCCACCCCTTCAACCTCTGCAGAAATGCTGGCAGCACTCATATGTCTATTTCCCAAAGACAACCTGTCACGTACCTTACAGCGGATGAGGGTGGCCTCTTGCACGGTTCCGGTCCAAGCACCCCTGGTGATGGGTACAGGGAGTGCAAGGGCAACGAAAAGGTGCAGGTGCCTGCAGGCAGGAGGCTAGAACTTGGAGATACAGGAACCTCTGCTGAGGAAATGTGGAAACTGATCACCAGACTTGTTCAGCGGGAGCCAGATCAGGATCAACTACAGAATCAGGAACAGGCAGGAGTCGGCAACAGGCTGGCAGCGGGGTACCCAATCAGAAGGCAAAACCGTAGTTAGGAACAGGCAGAGGTTGGCAACAGATGGGCAGCGGGGTACAAAATCAGAAGGCCGAGCCGTAATCCTAAGTCCAAGCCAAGGTCAGTATTGCAGATAGAGGCAGGTTCAGCAGGCAGGGGAGATCCAAGAGAATGTTCAGAAGATAGCTGGGTTTTCAGGAACAAGGTCAATCAGGCAGAGTAACAACAGCAACACAGGGACAAGCTGAAGACGATCCAGCACTGATGCTAGGCAGACTCTCTGTTTATATAGGGTGCTGTGTGCCAGGATTCGCGGCAGCATACGTGCGTGCGCGCATGCGTGCATGTGCTTTAGCACATTGGCGTATGCGCGTTAGTGCACGCGTTCGCATGGAGGTGCCATTTTGCATGCCCACTCTGAATCTCATTTGTCTCTGGCTACAGTTCCGTGCATGCACCTTGGCATTAGCGGAGCGAGGGTTGGCAGCTGCTGCACGGAGACGGGTGCTTGCTGCGTGAGTTCTCTGACACAACCTCTGGATATGACGCTGAGCATGTACACCCAACTTCTTTGGTCGACCATGGCGAGGCCTGTTCTGAGTGGAACCTGTCCTAATAAACCACTGTATGGTCTTGGCCACCGTGCTGCACCTCAGTTTCAGGGTCTTGGCAATCTTCTTATAGACTAAGCCATCTTTATGTAGAGCAACAATTCTTTTTTTCAGATCCTCAGAGAGTTCTTTGCCATGACGTGCCATGTTGAACTTCCAGTGACCAGTATGAGAGAGTGAGAACGATAACACCAAATTTAACACACCTGCTCACTATTCACACCTGAGACCTTGTAACACTAACTAGTCACATGATATCGGAGAGGGGAAATGGGCCCAATTTGGACATTTTCACTTAGGGGTGTACTCACTTATGTTGCCAGCGGTTTAGACATTAATGGCTGTGTGTTGCATTATTTTGAGGGGACAGAAAATGTACACTGTTATACAAACTGTACACTCACTACTTTACATTGTAGCAAAGTGTGATTTCTTCAGTGTTGTCACATGAAAAGATAAAATAAAATATTTACAAACATGTGAAGGGTGTACTCACTTTTGTGAGATACTGTATATCTGTATGTCCAAAAAGCTGATGCTTTTCTGAACATGGGTCATGGTGAACCTAAGATTATAGTCATTGACCTTCATTTTGGCAACGAAAACAATCAGTTCCTCAAATGTGCCAGTCCAAACAATGAATACATCATCGATAAATCTTCTCCAGAGCGGAACATTGCCAAGAAAATCCTGCAAGTCATCTCTGGAAAAAAGGGTCTATACTAAGGGGGGGTCTATATTTAGTGGAGAGGGGGTGGTCTGTACTGAGGGGAATTATATTTGGTGTAGAATGGGGTCTATACTGAGGGAGGGGGTATATTCTTAGTGGAGAGGGGGGTCTAACTGAGGGGGGAGGGTCTATATTGAGGCAGGACTGGATGGATGGGGTCTTTACTGAGGAAGGGGGTCTATTCTTAGTGGAGAGGGGGTCTGTACTGAGGGGGGATCAGTACTGAGAGAGGGGGTGATCTGTACTGAGGGGGAACTATACTTGGTGTAGAAGGGGGTCTATACTGAGGGAGGGGGTGTATTCTTAGTGGAGAGGGGAGTCTAACTGAGGGAGGAGGGTCTATACTGAGGGGGGACTATACTTGGTGGAGAGGGGGGTCTGTACTGAGGGGGGGTCTATACTTAGTGGAGAGGGGGTCTATTCTTAGTGGAGAGAAGGGTCTGTACTGTGGGAGGGGGGAAATCTGTACCAAGGGATGGTGTCTATTCTTAGTGGAGAAGGGGGTCTGTACTGAGGGGGGTCTGTAGAGAGGGGGGTGGTCTATACTTAGTGGAGAGGGAGGTCTATACTGAGGGAGGAGGGTCTGTACTCAGGGGGATCTGTACTGAGCGAGGGGTGTGGTCTATATTGAGGGAGCGGGTCTGTACTGAGGGGGAACTATACTTGGTGTAGAAGGGGGTCTATACTGAGGGGGAGGGTGTAATCTTAAAGGAGAGGGGTTCTGTACTGAGGGAGGAGGGTCTATACTGAGGGAGGACTATACGTGGTGGAGAGGGGGGCCTGTACTGAGGGGGGTCTATACTTAGTGGAGAGGGGCGTCTGTACTAAGGGAGGGGGTCTGTACTTAGGGGGAACTATACTTGGTGTAGAAGGAAGTCTGTACTGAGGGAGGGGGTCTTTTCTTAGTTGAGAGGGGGGTCTGTACTGAGGGAGGGGGTCTATTCTTTGTGGAGAGGGGGTCTGTACTGAGGGGGGGGATCTGTACTGAGGGAGGGGATCTATTCTTAGTGGAGAGGGAGGTCTGTACTGAGGGGGGTCTGTACTGAGAGAGGGGGATGGTCTATACTTAGTGGAGAGGGAGATCTATCCTGAGGGGGGCTGTACTGAGAGAGGGGTGTGGTCTATACCTAGTGGAGAGGGAGGTCTATACTGAGGGAGGGGGTCTGTACTGAGGGTTAACTATACTTGGTGTAGAAGGGGGTCTGTATTGAGGTAGGGGGTCTATTCTTGACGAAGAGGGGGGTCTCTACTGAGGCAGGAGGGTCTATACTGAGGGGGGACTATACTTGGTGGAGAGGGGGGTCTGTACTGAGGGGGGGTCTATACTTAGTGGAGAGGGGGGTCTGTACTGAGGGAGGGGGTCTATACTTAGTGGAGAGGGGTGTCTATACTGAGGGAGGGGGTCTGTACTGAGGGGGAACTATACTTGGTGTAGAAAGGGGTCTGTACTACTACTGAGGGAGGGGGTATATTCTTAGTGGAGAGGGGGGTCTGTACTGAGAGGGGGGGAGTCTATACTGAGGGAGGGGGTCTATTCTTAGTGGAGAGGGGGGTCTGTACTAAGGGGGGTCTAAACTGAGAGAGGGGGATTGTCTATAATTAGTGGCGAGGGAGGTCTATACTGAGGGAGGGGGGTCTGTATTGAGGGGGGTCTGTACTGAGAGAGGGGTGTGGTCTATACTGAGGGAGGGGGTCTGTACTGAGGGGGAACTATACTTGGTGTAGAAGGGGGTCTGTACTGAGGGGGGGTCTATTCTCAATGCAGAGGGGGGTCTGTACTGAGGGAGGAGGGTCTATACTGAGGCGGGACTATACTTGGTGTAGAAGGGGCCTATACTGAGGGAGGGGGGTCTATTCTTAGTTGAGAGGGGGGTCTGTACTGAGGAAGGGGGTCTATTCTTGGTGGAGAGGGGGGCCTGTACTGAGGGGGTCTATACTTAGTGGAGAAGGGCGTCTATACTAAGGGAGGGGGTCTGTACTGAGGGGGAACTATGCTTGGTGTAGAAGGGGGCCTATACTGAGGGAGGGGTCTATTCTTAGTTGAGAGGGGGGTCTGTACTGAGGAAGGGGGTCTATTCTTAGTGGAGAGGGGGTGTGTACTGAGGGGGAATCTGTACTGAGGGAGGGGGTCTATTCTTAGTGGAGAGGGGGTTCTGTACTGAGGGGGGTCTATACTTAGTGGAAAGGGGCATCTATACTGAGGGAGAGGGTCTGTACTGAGGGGGAACTATACTTGGTGTAGAAAGGTGTCTGTACTGAGGGAGGGGGTCTAATCTAAGTGGAAAGGGGGTCTGTACTGAGAGTACTGAGAGGGGGGGAGTCTGTACTATGTGAGGGGCTCTATTCTTAGTTGAGAGGGGGGTCTGTACTGAGGAAGGGAGTCTATTCTTGGTGGAGAGGGGGGCCTGTACTGAGGGGGGTCTATACTTAGTGGAGAAGGGCGTCTATACTAAGGGAGGGGGTCTGTACTCAGGAGGAACTATACTTGGTGTAGAAGGGGGCCTACACTGAGGGAGGGGGTCTATTCTTAGTTGAGAGGGGGGTCTGTACCGAGGAAAGGGGTCTATTCTTTGTGGAGAGGGGGTCTGTACTGAGGGGGGAATCTGTACTGAGGGAGAGGGTCTTTTCTTAGTGGAGAGGGGGTTCTGTACTGAGGGGGGTCTATACTTAGTGGAAAGGGGCGTCTATACTGAGGGAGGGGGTCTGTACTGAGGGAGAACTATACTTGGTGTAGAAAGGGGTCTGTATTGAGGGAGGGGGTCTAATCTAAGTGGAGAGGGGGTCTGTACTGAGAGTACTGAGAGAGGGGGGGAGTCTGTACTACGTGAGGGGTTCTATTCATAGTGGAGAGGGGGGTCTGTACTGAGGGGGAGTCTAAACTGAGAGAGGAGTGTGGTCTATACTTAGTGGAGAGGGAGGTCTATACTGAGGGAGGGGGTCTGTACTAAGGATGAACTATACTTGGTGTAGAAGGGTGTCTGTACTGAGGGGGGGTCTATTATTATTGTAGAGGGGGGTCTGTACTGTGGGAGGAGGGTCTATACTGAGTGGGGGCTATACTTGGTGGAGAGGGAGGTCTGTACTTAGGGAGAGGGTCTATTCTTAGTGCAGAAGGAGGTCTGTACTGAGGGGGAACTATACTTGATGTAGAAAAGGGTCTGTACTGAGGGAGGGGGTCTATTCTTAGTGGAGAGGAGGGTCTGTACTGAGAGAGGGGGGTAGTCTGTACTGAGGGAGGGGGTCTATTCTTAGTGGAGAGGGGGAGCTGTACTGAGGGGGGGTCTAAGCTGAGAGAGGGGTGTGGTCTATACTTAGTGGAGAGGGAGGTCTATACTGAGGGAGGGGGTCTGTACTCAGGGTGAACTATACCTGGTGTAGAAGGGGGTCTGTACTGAGGGAGGTGGGTCTATTCTTGGTGGAGAGGGGGGTCTGTACTGAGGGAGGAGGGTCTATACTGAGGGGGGACTATACTTGGTGGAGAGGGGGGTCTGTACTGAGGGGGAGGTCTATTCTTAGTGGAGAGGGGGGGCTGTACTAAGGGAGGGGGTCTATTCTTAGTGGAGAGGGGGTCTGTACTGAGGGAGGGGGTCTATTCTTAGTGGAGAGGGGAGTCTGTACTGAGGGAGGGGGGGTTTGTACTGAGAGAGAGGGCGGTCTATACTTAGTGAAGAGGGAGGTCTATACTGAGGGAGGGGGTCTGTACTGAGGGGGAACAATACTTGGTGTAGAATGGGGTCTGTACAGGGGGAGGGGGGGTCTATTCTTAGTGGAGAGGGGGGTCTCTACTAAGGGTGGACTATACTTGGTGTAGAGGGGGGTCTGTACTGAGGGGGGGTCTATACATAGTGGAGAGGGCCATCTATATTGAGGGAGGGGGTCTGTACTGAGGGGGAACTATACCTGGTGTAGAAAGGGGTCTGTACTGAGGGAGGGGGTCTATTCTTAGTGGAGAGGGGGGTCTGTACTGAGAGGGGGGGTGTCTGTACTGAGGGAGGGGGTCTGTACTGAGGGAGAACTATACTTGGTGTAGAATGGGGTCTGTACAGGGGGAGGGGGGGTCTATTCTTAGTGGAGAGGGGGGTCTCTACTAAGGGTGGACTATACTTGGTGTAGAGGGGGGTCTGTACTGAGGGGGGGTTTATACATAGTGGAGAGGGCCATCTATATTGAGGGAGGGGGTCTGTACTGAGGGGGAACTATACCTGGTGTAGAAAGGGGTCTGTACTGAGGGAGGGGGTCTATTCTTAGTGGAGAGGGGGGTCTGTACTGAGAGGGGGGGGTGTCTGTACTGAGGGAGGGGGTCTGTACTGAGGGAGAACTATACTTGGTGTAGAAAGGGGTCTGTATTGAGGGAGGGGGTCTAATCTAAGTGGAGAGGGGGTCTGTACTGAGAGTACTGAGAGAGGGGGGGAGTCTGTACTAAGGGGGGGTCTAAACTGAGAGAGGGGTGTGGTCTATACTTAGTGGAGAGGGAGGTCTGTACTGAGGGGAACTATACTTGGTGTAGAAGGGGTCTGTACTGAGGGAGGGGGTCTATTCATAGTGGAGAGGGGGGTTGTACTGAGGGAGGAAGGTCTATACTGAGGGGGGGACTATACTTTGTGGAGAGGGGGTGTCAGAGAACCATAGTAACAAGTGCTCGTTCCTGTGCGCCAGCCGTCAGTCTTCGTTTCTCTGATACGAACGTGCGTACGCCAAGTCTTCGGCAAGAACGAACAAGCCCCGGACCAGGTATGCGCATTGGCGCACCCACACGAGCGAGTGTGTGTTAGCGCACGCACGACATTGAATCATGGCACACGGTGCCCTATTTAAATGATCAGCTTACTGGTGTCAGTGCTGGATTGTCTTCAGCTCGTTCCTGTATTCCTGTTGCTGTCTTGCTTGATTGATCCTGATACTGAAAACCCGGCTTCCTTTGACCATTCTCTCGGATTACCCCTGCATCCTTGTCTGCTCCCTGCACCGATCCCAGCTTGGACTTCTGACCACGGTTCTGTCTCCTGATCTTGTACTCCACTGCCAGTCTATTGCCAACCACCACCTGTCCCAGACTATGATCCTGCCTTCTGATTGTGTGCCTCGTTGCCAGCCCATTGCCAAATCCTGCTTGTCCCTGACTCTGCAAGTGCTCCTGTTGGACTTTTCCTGAACTAGTCCGGTGATCAGTGCCTCACCTCCTCCACGAAGGCTCCGGCGTTCCTGATCCTGCCTGCAGGCACCTGCACCCTTCTGTTGCCCTAGCAGTGCCTGTCCCAATTTCCAGGGGTGCTAGGACTGGGACCGTGCAAAAGGCCACCCTCATCATTTTAGTGGGGAGGGGGGTCTGTACTGAGGGGGGGGTTTAAACTGAGAGACGGGTGTGGACTATACTTAGTGGAGAGGGAGGTCTATACTGAAGGAGGGGGTCTGTATTGAGGGGGAACTATACTTGGTGTAGAAGGGGGTCTGTACTGAGGGAGGAGGGTCTATACTGAGAGGGGAATATACTTAGTGGAGAAGGGGGTCTGTACTCAGGGGGGTCTATACTTAGTGGAGAGGGAGGTCTATACTGAGGCAGGGGGTCTGTACTGAGGGGGAACAATACTTGGTGTAGAATGGGGTCTGTACAGGGGGAGGGGGTTCTATATTCTTAGTGGAGAGGGGTGTCTATTCTGAGGGAGGAGGGTCTATACTGAGGGGGGACTATACTTGGTGGAGAGGGGGGTCTGTACTGAAGGGAGGGTCTATACTTATCTGTACCAAGGGATGGTGTCTATTCTTAGTGGAGAAGGGGGTCTGTACTGAGGGGGGTCTGTAGAGAGGGGGGTGGTCTATACTTAGTGGAGAGGGAGGTCTATACTGAGGGAGGAGGGTCTGTACTCAGGGGGATCTGTACTGAGCGAGGGGTGTGGTCTATACTGAGGGAGGGGGTCTGTACTGAGGGGGAACTATACTTGGTGTAGAAGGGGGTCTGTACTGAGGGAGGGGGTGTATTCTAAGGGGAGAGGGGGGTCTGTACTGAGGGAGGGGGGTCTGTACTAAGGGAGGGGGTCTATTCATAGTGGAGAGGGGGGTCTGTATTGAGGTGGATCTGTACTGAGAGAGGGGGGTGGTCTATACTTAATGGAGAGGGAGGTCTATACTGAGGGAGGGGGGTCTGTACAGAGGGGGGGTCTGTACTGAGAGAGGGGTGTGGTCTATACCTAGTGGAGAGGGAGGTCTATACTGAGGGAGGGGGTCTATACTGAGGGGGGTCTATGCTTAGTGGAGAGGAGGGTCTATACTGAGGGGGGACTATACTTGGTGTAGAAAGGGGTCTGTACTAAGGGAGGGAGTCTAATCTAAGGGAGAGGGGGTCTGTACTGAGAGAGGGGGGAGTTTGTACTATGTGAGGGGGTTTATTTGTAGTGGAGAGGGGGGTCTGTACTGAGGGTGGTCTAAACTGAGAGAAGGGTGGTCTATACTTAGTGGAGAAGGGCGTCTATACTAAGGGAGGGGGTCTGTACTCAGGAGGAACTATACTTGGTGTAGAAGGGGGCCTATACTGAGGGAGGGGGTCTATTCTTAGTTGAGAGGGGGGTCTGTACTGAGGAAAGGGGTCTATTCTTTGTGGAGAGGGGGTCTGTACTGAGGGGGGAATCTGTACTGAGGGAGGGGGTCTTTTCTTAGTGGAAAGGGGCGTCTATACTGAGGGAGGGGGTCTGTACTGAGGGAGAACTATACTTGGTGTAGAAAGGGGTCTGTATTGAGGGAGGGGGTCTAATCTAAGTGGAGAGGGGGTCTGTACTGAGAGTACTGAGAGAGGGGGGGAGTCTGTACTATGTGAGGGGTTCTATTCATAGTGGAGAGGGGGGTCTGTACTGAGGGGGGTCTAAACTGAGAGAGGAGTGTGGTCTATACTTAGTGGAGAGGGAGGTCTATACTGAGGGAGGGGGTCTGTACTAAGGATGAACTATACTTGGTGTAGAAGGGTGTCTGTACTGAGGGGGGTCTATTCTTATTGTAGAGGGGGGTCTGTACTGTGGGAGGAGGGTCTATACTGAGTGGGGGCTATACTTGGTGGAGAGGGAGGTCTGTACTTAGGGAGAGGGTCTATTCTTAGTGCAGAAGGAGGTCTGTACTGAGGGGGAACTATACTTGATGTAGAAAGGGGTCTGTACTGAGGGAGGGGGTCTATTCTTAGTGGAGAGGAGGGTCTGTACTGAGAGAGGGGGGTAGTCTGTACTGAGGGAGGGGGTCTATTCTTAGTGGAGAGGGGGGTCTGTACTGAGGGGGGTCTAAGCTGAGAGAGGGGTGTGGTCTATACTTAGTGGAGAGGGAGGTCTATACTGAGGGAGGGGGTCTGTACTCAGGGTGAACTATACCTGGTGTAGAAGGGGGTCTGTACTGAGGGAGGTGGGTCTATTCTTGGTGGAGAGGGGGGTCTGTACTGAGGGAGGTGGGTCTATTCTTGGTGGAGAGGGGGGTCTGTACTGAGGGAGGAGGGTCTATACTGAGGGGGGACTATACTTGTTGGAGAGGGGGGTCTGTACAGAATAGGGGTCTATACTTAGTGGAGAGGGGGGTCTGTACTGAGGGAGGGGGTCTGTACTGAGGGGGAACAATACTTGGTGTAGAATGGGGTCTGTAAAGGGGGAGGGGGGTCTATTCTTAGTGGAGAGGGGGGTCTATACTAAGGGGGACTATACTTGGTGTAGAGGAGGGTCTGTACTGAGGGGGGTCTATACATAGTGGAGAAGCCCCTCTATACTGAGGGAGGGGTCTGTACTGAGGGGGGACTATACCTGGTGTAGAAAGGGGCCTGTACTGAGGGAGGGGGTCGATTCTTAGTGGAAAGGGAGGTTTGTACTGAGAGGGGGGAGTCTGTACTGAGGGAGGGGGTCTATTCTTAGTGGAGAGGGGGGTCTGTACTGAGGGGGGGGGTCTAAACTGAGAGAATGGTGTGGTCTATACTCAGTGGAGAGGGAGGTCTGTACTGAGGGGGAACTATACTTGGTGTGGAAGGGGGTCTGTACTGAGGGAGAGGGTCTATTCTTAGTGGAGAGGGGGGTCTGTTCTGAGGGAGGAAGGTCTATACTGAGGGGGGACTATACTTGGTGGAAAGGGGGGTGTCAGAGAACCATCGTAACAAGTGCTCATTCCCGTGCGCTAGCCGCCAATCTTCGTTCCTCTGATACGAACGTGCGTACGCCAAGTCTTCGGCAAGAACGAACGAGCCCCGGACCAGGTATGCGCATTGGCACACCCACACGAGCGAGTGTGTGTTAGCGCTCGCACGCTAATGAATCATGGCACACGGTGGGGGGCGCGCGCGCGCGGTGTTCGGGACCCGGTGCGTGTGCACCCGCGATTGCCCGTTAACCGGGCCGGACCGTGGATCTGTGTGTGTAAACACACAGATCCACGTCCTGTCAGTTGTGAGGAGAGCGATCTGTGTTCCCAGAACGGAGGAACACTGATCGGTCTCCTCCCCTTGTGCGTCCCCTCCCCCTACAGTTAGACTCATTCCCTAGGAAACAAATTAACCCCTCCCCGCCCCTAGTGGTTAACCTCTTCACTGCCTGTCACATTTACACAGTAATCAATGCAATTTTATAGCATTGATCGCTGTATAAATGTGAATGGTCCCAAAAATGTGTCAAAAGTGTCCGTTGTGTCCGCCATAATGTCGCAGTCACGAAAAAAAAATCGGGATCGCCGCTAAAAAAATAAATAAATTTTTTTTTTTTGAAAATGCCATAAATCTATCCCATATTTTGTAGACGCTATAACTTTTGCGCAAACCAATCAATATACGCTTATTGCGATTTTTTTAACCAAAAATATGTAGAAGAATACGTATCGGCCGAAACTGAGGAAAAAATTTGTTTTTAAAAAAAGAAATTGGGATATTTATTATAACAAAAAGTAAAAAATATTGTGTTTTTTTCAAAATTGTCGCTCTTCTTTTGTTTATAGCGCAAAAAATAAAAACCGCAGAGGCTATCAAATACCACCAAAAGAAAGCTCTATTTGTGGGGAAAAAAGGGATGTCAATTGTTTTGGGGTACAACGTTGCACAACTGCGAAATTGTTGTTTAAAGTGCGACACCGCTGGAAACTAAAAATTGGCCTGGGAAGGAAGGGGGTGAAAATGCCCTGTATTGAACCGGTTAAAGAAGTAAAGAAGAACCCAAAGATCACTGTGGCTGAGCTCCAGAGATGCAGTCGGGAGATGGGAGAAAATTGTAGAAAGTCAACCATCACTGCAGCCCTCCACCAGTCGGAGCTTTATGGCAGAGTGGCCCGACGGATGCCACGTGAAAGCCTGCATGGAGTTTGCTAAAAAACACCTGAATGACTCCGAGATGGTGAGAAATAAGATTCTCTGGTCTGATGAGACCAATATAGAACGTTTTGGCCTTAATTCTAAGCGGTATGTGTGGAGAAAACCAGGCACTGCTCATCACCTGTCCAATACAGTCCCAACAGTGAAGCATGGTGGTGGCAGCATCATGCTGAGGGGGTGTTTTTCAGCTGCAGGGACAGGATGACTGGTTGCAATCGAGGGAAAGATGAATGCGGCCAAGTACAGGGATGTCCTGGACAAAAACCTGCTCCAGAGTGCTCAGGACCTCAGACTGGGCCGAAGGTTTACCTTCCAACAAGACAATGATCCTAAGCACACATCTAAAATAACGAAGGAGTGGCTTCACAACTCCGTGACTGTTCTTGAATGGCCCAGCCAGAGCCCTGACTTAAACCAAATTGAGCATCTCTGGAGAGACCTAAACCCAAAGTTTACCATCCAACCTAACAGAACTGGAGAGGATCTGCAAGGAAGAATGGCAGAGGATCCCCAAATCCAGGTGTGAAAAACTTTTTGCATCTTTCCCAAAAAGACTCATGGCTGTATTAGATCAAAAGGGTGCTTCTACTTGATACTGAGCAAAGGGTCTGAATACTTAGGACCATGTGATATTTCAGTTTTTCTATTTTTTTAAATCTGCAAAAATGTCAACAATTCTGTGTTTTTCTGTCAATATGGGGTGCTGTGTGTACATTAATGAGGAAAAAAAATTAACTTAAATGATTTTAGCAAATGGCTGCAATGTAACAAAGAGTGAAAAATTTAACGGGGGTCTGAATACTTTCCGTCCCCACTGTATGTGTCGATGAGTCCCTGGTACCCTTTTCAGGCCGGCTAGGAATAAAGCAATATATTCCTAGCAAAAGGACAAACTCTGTGAGAGAGACACGGGATATCTGTATGCGTTCTGCATATATGAAGGAAGAGATTCCCAGCTCCAGCCCCCTAAATGCCCGCCCTACATGGGCACAACTGGAAAGATTGTATGGGACCTGGCATAACCACTTCTGAACAAAGTATATCACATATACCTTGACAACTTTTACACAAGCCTGCCCCTTTTCAAACACTTATACATTGCAAAAACCCTGGCTTGTGGGACCTCCAGAAAAATAGGAAGGGCTTCCCACAATCTCTAGCGAACAAAAAGCTGCGAAGGGGGGAAAAGAGCATCACTGAGATGCAACGAAGTGCTGGCCTTGAGGTGGAAGGATAAAAGGGACGTGCACATGATGTCCACCATCCATGATGACACTACAATTGAGGTACAAAGAAGACGAGGTCCCATTGAAAAGCCAACATGTGTCCAAGATTATAATCTCTACATGGGGGTTGGATTTCAATGATCAAATGATTCAGCCCTATTTGTCAATAAGGAGGTCCCGATTCTGGTACAAGAAGGTAGCAATTTATCTCATCCATTTGGCCATTTACAATTCCTACGTAGTCTACACCAAATCCATTGAAAGCCCCGCCCCCTTTCTAAAATTCATAGAAGAAGTTGTCACGTCCCTCATCTATCACCAAAGACCCCCCCCCCCCCCAGAAGACCTTCGCTCTGAGGCTGTTTGCCGACTTCATGAATGGCACTTCCCCTTCAGCATTCCACCATCTGAAGAAGGCTGAAGACGGCAAAAAAAATTTGCGTGTGCACCAAAAGAGGATTTAGGATAGATCCCAGCTACCATAAGATACCAGCTACCATTGTCCCCAGTGTCCCTCCCAACCTGGCCTTTGCATTGGTGATTGCTTCCAAATTTATCATACATCTCTAAAATATTAGCCCATATTTTTAACCATTTCCCCATTTTCTTCATCTGTGCTGACCATTTTACATTCTTTCCTAAATAACCATGCCACTGCCTGCCACGTGAACTGACCCTGGCCTGTTTTATGACTATGCCTCTGCCTACCGTTTGGACTGCTTCCACGTGAAGTGACCCTGGCCTGTTTTATTAACTAAGCTACTGCCTACCGCTTGGACTGCTTGCACGTGAACTGACCCTGGCCTGTTTTATGGACTATGCTTTTGCCTACCACTTGGACTGATCTGTTGCCCTGCTACTGTAGTATGCAGGGCTCTCACATATGTGAGGGGCTCCAGAATTGTTTTTCCGGATGGAGAAAACATTTTTTTTTTGTTTTCTCCGGGTTTCGGATTTTCTGGATTAGGGTCTGGAGTCCGGAGGCTTCATAGAGATTTGGGTGGGTCGAAGCGTCTACCCCTGTGCCCCTGTGAACAGGTCTTACCTGACTGCGGCCCTCAGCGTGCTGCTGACTTACTGCCACCATGCCTCTGCCTGTCGCATGAATGGACCACACCGCTACCTGGACTATGCAAATAATTAGCTGTAGCAAGAGGCAGTATGTTTATGAAGGGCTGGAGAGTGGAACAATAATGAGTGTCTGCAGGTAACAATGTACCAGGACCAATATTATGGCTGTGCTGGCTGTCTCTGCCTGGATAATTTCTATGGACTGTGCTGTGCTGACAATATCTTTGTGCTGACTATAGACAATATTCCTGCCTGCTGCCTGGATAATTACTATTGCTGTCGCTAAGCACATAGCTGCCTCCTGCCTGGACCAGTGCTCTCCTCTGTGGATACTACTAAAAGCACAGGTAATGCTTTTTTTTACCCTTTCCGCAATAGAATTTATTTTGGATTGTAATTCTTGGTATGTGCATGCTATGTGTTAGAAATATGAAGGGTTTTCAAAAATGATAGGTTGCCAGGAAATTATATATGTCATTTATGCTCCTAGAACGCCTGATGGTGCTACTTGGATGTTGGACCTCTGTATGTGGCCAGGCTGTGTAAAAGTCTCACACATGTGGTATTGCCATACTCAGGAGGAGTAGCAGAATGTATTTTGGGGTGTCATCTTTGCTATGTACATGCTATGTGTTAGAAATATCTGATAAATGGACAACTTTGTGTAAAATAAAATGCGTTTTCATTTTTTTCCACATTTTCCAAAAACTTCTGGAAAAAAATGAACCATTCAAAAGACTCATTATGCCTCATAGATTATACGTTGGGGTGTTTGCTTTCCAAAATGCGGTCATTTTGAGGGAAATTCCATTGTCCTGGTGCTCCAGGGCCTTCAAAAATGTAAATGGTGGTTGAGAATTGAGATGTGTCATTTATGCTCGTAGAATGCATGAAGATGCTACTTCAATGTTGGGCCTTTGTATGTGGCCAGGCTGTGTAAAAGTCTCACACATGTGGTATCGTTATACTCAGGAGGAGTAGCAGAATGTATTTTGGGGTGTCATCTTTGCTACGTACATGCTAAGTGTTGGAAATATCTGATAAATGGACAACTTTGTGTAAAAAAAATGCGTTTTCATTTTTTTCCACATTTTCCAAAAACTTCTGGAAAAAAATGAACCATTCAAAAGACTCATTATGCCTCATAGATTATACATTGGGGTGTTTGCTTTCCAAAATGTGGTCATTTTGGGGGCAATTCCATTGTTCTGGTGCTCCAGGGCTTTCAAAAGTGTAAATGGTGGTTGAGAAATGAGATGTGTCATTTATGCTCGTAGAACGCATGAAGATGCTACTTTAATGTTGGGCCTTTGTATGTGGCCAGGATGTGTAAAAATCTCACACATGTGTTATCGCCATACTCGGGAAGAGTAGAAGAATGTAGAATGTATTTTGGGGTGTAATTTGTTGTATGCATATGCCCTGAGAGAGAAATAACCTGTTAATATGACAATTTTGTAAAAAAAAAAAATCTTAATTTTGCAAAGAATTGTGGGAAAAAATTACAACTTAAAAATTTCACCATGCTATTTACTTAATACTTTGGAATGTCTACTTTCTAAAAAGGGGTCATTTAGGGGGTATTTGTGCTTTCCTGACTAATGCTGGCCATACACTATACAGAAAATCGACCGAACACATTTTCGAAAAAGGAACGTTCGACCGTGACCGCAAACGATCGTGCCATCATGTAATGACCGATAAATTGTTCAGTGGACATGAATAAATATTTTGTGCAGACAGTTCGGACGGGAAACACATTAACCTTGCAATTTATCGTACGTTCGGCAGAATTTTTCCAAACTTCTCGTTCGTTTTTTTCCCACAAAAACGTCACAAACGATTATCGATTTGTGCCCATTAACTTAACGAAAAACGAACAAAGTGTCTATACGAACGATTTTTTGGCCGATTTTTCGTATAGTGTATGGCCAGCATTAGTGTCCCAAGAAATGAGATAGACGGTCAGTACATCAGGTGTGATCAGATGTGATCAATTTTCAGTGATTGGCACCATAGTTTGTAGACTCTATAACTTTCACAAAGACAAAATAATATACACTAATTTGGGTTATTTTTACCAAAGATATGTAGCAGTATAAATTTTGGCCAAAATTTATGAAGAAAAATTACTAATTTGCAAAATTTTATGTAAGAAAACTTACGGTCTTTTTTATTTATAGAACAAAAAATACAAAACCCACTAGTGATTAAATACCACCAAAAGAAATAACAAAAAAGGACGCAAATTTCATATGGGTACAGTGTTGCATGACTGAGTAATTGTCATTCAAAGTGTGAGAGCGATGAAAGCTGAAAATTGGTCTGGGCAGGAAGGGGGTGTAAGTGCCTGGTATTGAAGGGGTTAAAGGAGAATTGTACAAAAAAACCAAGATTGCTTAAACCCACAAGTGCTTTTTTACCACTACTATTCCTTTATATTTGCTTTTGGAATTTACAAATGCAGCAATTTAGATGAATCAGATAAAAGGTTTAGTGCTAGAAAACACTTTTTTATAGATAAAAAGTGCATTTTATATACAGCTATATAAATCAGACCAACATGAGGGACAAATGAGGAGGAATAAGGGACAGAGGGACATTTCTTCAAATCAGGGACAGTCACTCGAAATCAGGGACAGTTGGGAGCTATGCCCATAGGTCAGAGTGAAGTTCTCCCTCCTCCAGTCACCACGTGACTTGTGGCAACCTGCCCTTGTGTTATCATTTTCCAGCCTGCACTATGACTCAGTAAAACAAGCCTCGCCCGTCACTGTCACAGCCTATTCTACTCCCCCCACCATCTCCGAGAAATGGAAAGTAGAAACTGGTCAGCGAGTCACATGACTGAACAGCCCGCGTCACATGGTCTGCCTGGGAATTTCCCTTCGTCTTGACGGTGAAGTCAGGTGACCCGGGGGGCGTGTCCTCAGCTGTAACCTGCGGAGTAAACAGAGAGAGGAGAAAAGCCTCAGGAAGGTGGGCAGCAGGTGAGTGTCCGGTAAGTGATGGGCTCTTCTTCCTCCATAGGACTCAGCAGAAGTGATCGGCGCACTATGCTTCTCTGTAGTGTTGTCATAGCCCGGCCCTTCATGGTTTATTTATATTTCCTCTACTAGACTCCTATACATCATGTGTACATGAGGGCTCTGCTCGGTGTGAGTGCTGCATGTCACTGTATGATGACTGGAGCCATGTATAGAGGTCACCTAACCTTCCCAGTACCTGGCAATTGTCCTGTACCCACGTGTGTGTCTCCCCCCACAACGTTGTCCCGTACCCACGTGTGTGTCTCCCCCCACAACATTGTCCCGTACCCACGTGTGTGTCTCCCCCCACAACATTGTCCCGTACCCACGTGTGTGTCTCCCCCCACAACATTGTCCCGTACCCACGTGTGTGTCTCCCCCCACAACATTGTCCCGTACCCACGTGTGTGTCCCCCCCCCAACATTGTCCTGTACCCATGCGTGTCCCCCCCCCCCAACATTGTCCTGTACCCACATGTGTCTCCCCAACATTGTCCTGTACCCACGTGTGTGTCCCCAACATTGTCCTGTACCCACGTGTGTGTCCCCCCAGCATTGTCCTGTACCCACGTGTGTCCCCCCCAACATTGTCCTGTACCCACGTGTGTCCCCCCCAACATTGTCCTGTACCCACGTGTGTCCCCCCCCCAACATTGTCCTGTACCCACGTGTGTCCCCCCCAACATTGTCCTGTACCCACGTGTGTCCCCCCCCAACATTGTCCTGTACCCACGTGTGTCCCCCCCAACATTGTCCTGTACCCACGTGTGTCCCCCCCAACATTGTCCTGTACCCACGTGTGTCCCCCCCAACATTGTCCTGTACCCACGTGTGTCCCCCCCAACATTGTCCTGTACCCACGTGTGTCCCCCCCAACATTGTCCTGTACCCACGTGTGTCCCCCCCAACATTGTCCTGTACCCACGTGTGTCC
The DNA here is from genome assembly GCA_037952925.1 of Lithobates clamitans. NCBI lineage: Eukaryota > Metazoa > Chordata > Amphibia > Anura > Ranidae > Lithobates > Lithobates clamitans. The sequence goes on from JBBGZY010000190.1 coordinate 3,202,731, forward strand.
CCCCCAACATTGTCCTGTACCCACGTGTGTCCCCCCCAACATTGTCCTGTACCCATGTGTCCCCCCCAACATTGTCCTGTACCCATGTGTCCCCCCCCAACATTGTCCTGTACCCATGTGTCCCCCCCCAACATTGTCCTGTACCCACGTGTGTCCCCCCCCAACATTGTCCTGTACCCACGTGTGTCCCCCCCAACATTGTCCTGTACCCACGTGTGTCCCCCCCAACATTGTCCTGTACCCACGTGTGTCCCCCCCAACATTGTCCTGTACCCACGTGTGTCCCCCCCAACATTGTCCTGTACCCACGTGTGTCCCCCCCAACATTGTCCTGTACCCACGTGTGTCCCCCCCAACATTGTCCTGTACCCACGTGTGTCCCCCCAACATTGTCCTGTACCCACGTGTGTCCCCCCAACATTGTCCTGTACCCACGTGTGTCCCCCCCAACATTGTCCTGTACCCACGTGTGTCCCCCCCCAACATTGTCCTGTACCCACGTGTGCCCCCCCAACATTGTCCTGTACCCACGTGTGTGTCCCCCAACATTATCCTGTGTCCCCCCCAACATTGTCCTGTACCCCCGTGTGTCCCCCCCTAACATTGTCCGGTACCCCTGTGTGTCCCCCCCAACATTGTCCTGTACCCCCCCGTGTGTCCCCCCCAACATTGTCCTGTACCCCCCCGTGTGTCCCCCCCAACATTGTCCTGTACCCCCCCGTGTGTCCCCCCCAACATTGTCCTGTACCCCCCGTGTGTCCCCCCCAACATTGTCCTGTACCCCCCGTGTGTCCCCCCCAACATTGTCCTGTACCCCCCGTGTGTCCCCCCCTAACATTGTCCTGTACCCCCCGTGTGTCCCCCCAACATTGTTCTGTACCCCCGTGTGTCCCCCTAACATTGCCGCGTGTCCCCCTCAACGTTGTCCCGTGCCCCCGCGTGTCCCCCTCAACGTTGTCCCGTGCCCCCGCGTGTCCACCCCCTAATATTGTTCCGTGCCCCCGCGTGTCCACCCCCTAATATTGTTCCGTGCCCCCCCGCGTGTCCACCCCCTAACATTGTTCCGTGCCCCCCCGCGTGTCCACCCCCTAAAATTGTCCCGTGCCCCCGCGTGTCCCTCTCAACATTTTCCCGTGCCCCTCTAACATTGTTCTGTGCCCCCCCACGTGTCCACCCCCCTCACATTGTTCCGTGCCCCCCGCGTGTCCACCCCCTAACGTTGCCCCGTGTCCACCCCCTAACGTTGCCCCGTGTCCACCCCCTAACGTTGTCCGGTACCCCCGCGTGTCACCCCCTAACATTGTCCGGTACCCCCGCGTGTCACCCCCTAACATTGTCCGGTACCCCCGCGTGTCACCCCCTAACATTGTCCGGTACCCCCGCGTGTCACCCCCTAACATTGTCCGGTACCCCCGCGTGTCACCCCCTAACATTGTCCGGTACCCCCGCGTGTCACCCCCTAACATTGTCCGGTACCCCCGCGTGTCACCCCCTAACATTGTCACGTATCCCAGCATGCCAACCAGACCATGGCCCTAATTTGGGAGATTTCCCCTCACTACCTGTATTGGTGACATAGTCCCTATTAGGGAAATCTCCCCTTGCTTCCTGTATTGGTGACATGGTCCCCAGTAGGGAAATCTCCCCTCGCTTCCTGTATTGGTGACATGGTCCCCAGTAGGGAAATCTCCCCTCGCTTCCTGTATTGGTGACATGGTCCCCAGTAGGGAAATCTCCCCTCGCTTCCTGTATTGGTGACATGGTCCCCAGTAGGGAAATCTCCCCTCGCTTCCTGTATTGGTGACATGGTCCCCAGTAGGGAAATCTCCCCTTTCTTCCTGTATTGGTGACACGGTCCCCAGTAGGGAAATCTCCCCTCGCTTCCTGTATTGGTGACATGGTCCCCAGTAGGGAAATCTCCCCTCGCTTCCTGTATTGGTGACATGGTCCCCAGTAGGGAAATCTCTCCTCGCTTCCTGTATTGGTGACATGGTCCCCAGTAGGGAAATCTCCCCTTTCTTCCTGTATTGGTGACACGGTCCCCAGTAGGGAAATCTCCCCTCGCTTCCTGTACTGGTGACACGGTCCCCAGTAGGGAAATCTCCCCTCACTTCCTGTATTGGTGACACGGTCCCCATTAGGGAAATTTCCCCTCGCTTCCTGTATTGGTGACACGGTCCCCATTAGGGAGATTTCCCCTCACTTCCTGTATTGGTGACATGGTCCCCTCAATTCTGTGACAGGGTCCCCTTCTGAGAGTTAAGAAGAGTGATGGGAACAAACCTCTGTCAGGATTCCATTACTGTCCTCATGTTGGGTAGCTCTCACTTCTCAGGGTGTTGTCATTGCAAGGCTTAGAACTTCTGTTCTGATTGCTGTGTCTCTCTATCCTGGAGACACCCGCACCCTTCCCTATAGGGACACAGATAGCAAGAAAAACCCACCAGAAGTTCTACTTCTTCCTCTCTATCCAGATGAAAACAAAATGCTTTGGCTGGAGTTGGGCTTTAAAAATAGATGATGTGGACAGGCACGGCTATTTAAAATTGTTATGAGATCTGAATCCCTATTTATATTTTGCACGGCACCTCTTGGCATTTTCCTAGCACATGAGAGCAGGGTGATATTACCAAAAAGTAGTTGTGGACCAGCTGGGTGACGTGGGAGGACAGCACAGCCCCCATACAAGGCTTCATCCTTCTCTACCTGGGATCGCTCCTGTTTGGTCTAATGGCAGCTCTGATGGCATGTAATCTGGTTGGCAGCTAACGGGGTGAAGCCTTTCCAAGACCATGCCGTTGATGTTCTTCTAGGCAGGATTAGCTCTAAATACTTCATCAATGTAACCTTTTAGTGGATTCTGCTAACACTTCTGTTGCACTTTGTTCTGATTAATAATTGACAAACTAAACTTGTACTACCGGTATGTGTATGGCATTTCCTGATTGCTGACTATTACAGTACCACACCCTTCCTTAGCCAGCACGCTCTACTTGAGTTACTTTGTATTTATTTGTAGAACTTTACTGCTCCCTTTCCTATTGCCTGATAACGCCCAGTTACTTGGTGGGTAGGTGCCCTATAGTGATTGCTATGGATGGATGTTTTGTGGCCTCGCAGGTTCCATCCCTTAAACACCACTGCAATAAATGTGTGAAATGCATCTATCTGGCATGCCGGTGGCTTTGTATCATCTTCCTTATTGTATATCATGGTGAGCAGCAATGCTGTCTTGGCAAGGTTAAGTGATCATGTTTGTTTTTCTCTTATAAGCAATCCTGCTTTCACTTTCAAGTACAACTCCAGTCTGGATTTAATTTTTTATTCTTCTCTTTTCTGCAGAGGGGTCCTGAGCCCAATTCTTGTTTTTCCTATTCATCACAACTCCGTGATCTACAGCAGGGCACCTTTTTGTACTCTCCTTCACCAATAGCTTTGTGGAAGCTTGTTTTCTGGGATTATTATTACTATATAGGATTTATATAGCGTCAACAGTTTACGCAGTGCTTTACAACATTAGGGAGGACTGTACAAGTACAATACAATTCAATACAGGAGGAATCAGAGAGCCCTGCTCGTTAGAGCTTACAATCTAGGAGGGAGGGTCAAGTTATACAAAAGGGTAATAGCTGTGGGGGATGAGCTAATGGAGAAAATAGTGCAGTTGTTAGATGGAGGCAGGATAGGTTTCTCTGAAGAGGAAAGTTTTCAGGGATCGCCTAAAAGTGGATACATTTGGAGACAGTCTGACAGATTGGGGTAGGGAATTCCAGAGGATGGGTGAGGCTCGGGAGAAGTCCTGGAGGCGGATATGGGAGGAGGTGATGAGGGTGCTGGAGAGCAGGAGGTCTTGGGAGGAACGGAGAGGGCGATTAGGTTGGTATTTTGAGACTAGGCTAGTGATGTAGCTGGGGGCACAGTTGTGGATGGCTTTGTAACTTATTGTTAGTATTTTGAATTTAATTAGTTGGGCGAGTGGCAGCCAATGGAGGGATTGACAGAGAGGGGTAGCAGACACTGAGCGGTTTGTAAGGTGGATGAGTCTGGCAGCAGCATTCATGATGGACTGAAGGGGGATAGTCTATTTAAAGGTAAGCCAATGAGGAGGGAGTTGCAGTAGTCGAGGCGAGAGATAACCAGGGAGTCAATCAGAAGCTTTGTGGTTTCATTGGTTAGAAAGGGACGTAGTTTAGAGATGTTGCAGAGGCTGAGGTGGAAAGTGATTGGATGTGGGGCGGAAAGGAGAGTTCAGAGTCCAGGATAACACCTAGCACCCTGACAAGTGGGGACGGGTGGATGGTTGTGCCATTGCTCTTGACAGATAAGTCAGGGGAAGAGGCACGTGGGGGAGGAAATATTATAAGCTCGGATTTGGACAAGTTGAGTTTGAGGAAGTGGTGTGACATCCATACAGATAAGTCGGTTAGTAAGTTAGTGATGCGTGAGACTGATGGAGTGAGTTGGGGGGTGGAGAGATAGATTTGTGTGTCGTCAGCGTAGAAATGATATTGAAAGCCATGAGAGGCTATCAGCTGACCCAGGGAAGAGGTGTAGATTGAAAATAAAAGAGGTCTAAGAACAGAACCTTGGGGGACCCTGACAGAGAAGGGAAGAGGAGTGGAGGAAGTAGAATTGTAAGTGACACTAAATGTGCGTTGGGATAGGTAGGATTAGAGTCACTGAAGAGCACAGTCACGGAGACCGAGGGAGTAAAGTTTTTTGAGGAGGAGGGGGTGGTCAACTGTGTCAAAGGCAGCTAGGATAAGCCTAACTAATTAAAAAAATTAACACCTATTCTGAGTAACCTGTGTAAGAAAAGCCTGTAGACGTACCTATTTTCAGACCCTTTAATCCCGGTCACGTGATCCAGCGGGAGTCCCGCCAACAGATAGGCCATTTCAAAACTACAGGTGATGTCACTGATCCCAGCCATTGTCAAGAGCACTCTCTTCTCCCCTGCAGCTGGCGCTGGCTGACATGGGAGATCACGTGACCTAACTGAAGCAGCCTGATAATAGGTAAGTATTAGTATATACATTTTTCTTACACAGATTAGTCTGCATAGGTGTGAAGAGCATAGCCGGTGTTTTAGCGAATAGTGCATCCCCGTCGGATAATGCCTCTGACAATCTGCGCAGGACGCAACTTCACTCCAGCTGATATGTTGATCAGCTGGCGTGACGTCAATACTGTGCATGCACAGATCGTGTGAGGCATTAACTGACGATCTGCAAAGGGGGAATGTAATCATCAGATTCCACCTTCCTCTCTGCTCATGCGGGAGAATTGGCCGATCACATGACAGTCGGACTTCGATGTGTTGCACGATTACATTGTCCCTTTGCATATCGTCAGATAATGCCGCCGACAGTCTTCGCATGCGCAGTGTTGACGTCCTGCCAGCTGATCAACATATCAGCTGGAGTGACGTTGTGTCCTGCACATGCGCAGGTCATCAGAGGCATTATCCAACGGGATGCACTTTTCGATAGAACACTGGCAACATGTCATCCAAAGGGAATACGTTTATTGATACAGGTGGAGTATACAACGGCTTACATGTTTCAGCTACAGAGCTATAAAATTATAGCCAGTATAGTCTGCATAGGTGTTTAGAGGGGAGCATTTTCAAGATTAGTTAGCTTTATCCTGGAATTCAACAATTACCTTGTAAAACAACCCATTCAGTTTAAAAAAATAAATAATGAAAGGCAAAGCATTTTTTGTATAGATATATAAAACATAAATACCTTTTTTTTTCCCCCTTTTTTATAAGTGATCACATTCCCTCTGTTCTCAGCTGCATAACAGTTGGGGGAGGAGAAACTACAGTACGCTGAGCTTCCCAGTGGTAGGATGTACATGAGGGACGTGTTAGGACAAGTCTGATCGTTGGAAGAGAGCAGGCTTATGCCGCGTACACACGAGCGGACTTTACAGCAGACTTTGCCCGGCGGACGAACTTTCATCGGACAATTCGATGTGTGTGGGCTCCAGCGGACTTTGTTTTCCCAAAGTTGGACGGACTTAGATTTGAAACATGTTTTAAATCAATCCGTCAAAATCGAGTCCGGTCGAAAAGTCCGCTCGTCTGTATGCTAGTTCGACGGACAAAAAGCCACGCTAGGGCAGCTATTGGCTACTGGCTATCAACTTCCTTGTTTTAGTCCGGTCGTACGCCATCATGTACGAATTCGACGGACTTTGGTTGATCGTGTGTAGGCAAGTCCGTTCATTCAGAAAGTCTGCCAGGCAAAGTCTGCCGTAAAGTCCGCTCGTGTGTACGCGGCATTAGTTCACAGCTCGAGAACTGACCACGGTGTGCTCTCCTGCTTAGTGGGGTCAGTTTTTAAGAGGAAAGCAGAGGGACTGGCAGGAACACCAGCGATTTCACATAAAGGAAGCAATACAAAGAGAAAAGTAGACTTTCTCATACAAGTACATGGTACAGCAGGCACATATCAGGAATATTAAGTTTTGGGGTAACAAATGCTTTAAGCCTCAGCATCCACTTCCAGCTGTCATTTTAAAGGAGTTGTAAACGCAGAAGATTTTTTATGTTAATGCATTAAGATAAAAAGCCTTCTGTGTGTATCAGCCTCCCCAGCACCCCCCAATTATTTATCTGAGCCCCCTCTTTCTCCAACGATGTCCACGAGTGTCTAAGCCATCTGGGACACTCCTGATTGGCTGAGACACAGCAGCGGCGCCATTGGCTCCCACGGCTGTCAGTCTGTCAGCCAATCAGGGAGAGTGGGGGTGGGGCCAGAGCTCTGACTCAGCTCGGGTGCCCCCATAAGAAGCTGCTGGCTGAGGGGGGACTCGATAGGAGGGAGGGACCAGGAGCAGTAAAGAGGGACCCAAGAAAAGGAGGATCCGAGCTGCTCTGTGCAAAACCAACTGCACAGAGGAGGTAAGTATGACATGTTTGTTATTTAAAAAGAAAAACAACTTTACAATCACTTTAACACCCCCTGTAGTTGTCAGTGTTATAGGGTTATGATTGCATTATGTTATTAAAGTTTTTCTAAAGGTCAAAGGCCTTTTTTACCTTCATGCATTCTCTGTATTAGGGTAAACGTTTTGGGTGCAGCCCCCCCTTATACTTGCCTGAGCCCCATCTCGATCCAGCAATGTGCATGAGACCAGTGGGTCTCTGGGGGTCTCTCGCCTCATTGGCTCACACAGCAGTTGGAGCCTTTGGCTCCTGCTGCTGTCAGTCACAACCAATGAGCCAATGAGGAGAGAGCGGGGGCAGGGTTAAGCCACAGGAAAGGAGAGAGAGAGAGAGAGAGAGAGAGAGAGAGAGAGAGAGAGAGAGGCAGGCAGGCAGGCAGGCAGGCACCAAGCCAACCAGAGTGCAGTAAGCGAGTTTATTGTAAAGATAAAAAAAGAAAATGGAATAGTTGCGCTCACAAACAAAACTAGATAAAAGCGTGTCTCTTAAATCGGTGTGCAGTCCAGACATCTGTAGAGATGGAAGACCAGAGTGCAGCTCCCTCCGTGGCTGCTTGCTATACCAGAGCTGCTCCAGCCAGGCACTATATACAGGGGAAGAACCACCATTGTGAGACAAGGAAGACACGCCGAATGTTGTGTTCACACTGCCAGGATGTGTGTAGTTACAAGGGCTGTCAGAAAATGCATTTTGGAGACTAGGACCCACCTCCTTCCTCAGTCCACGCTCCATATGTGAATAGACACACAGCACACGGCTCAGGAGCTCCCATAGCAAGTGGCTTGCTATTGGGGGCACTTAGCAGGGGAAGGGAGTCAGTGCTGCCGCCAGGGGACACAAGAAAAAGGATCGGGGCTGCTCTGTGCAAAACCCCTGCATAGAGCAGGTAAGTGTAACATGTTTATTAACTGCTTCCCATCTGGGCCAATTCTGGCACTTCACTCCTACATGTAAAAATCATCATTTTTTTTTTTTTTCTAGAAAATTCCTCAGAACCCCCAAACATTATATATGTTTTTTTTTTGTTTTTTTTTAACAGAGACCCTAAGGAATAAAATGGCGGTTTTTGAAACTTTTTATGTCACATGGTATTTGTGCAGGGATTTTTGAAACGTGTTTTTTTTTTTGAGAAAAAAAAAGTTGCATGAATTAAAAGAAAAAAGTAAGCACTGGAGGGGGGGGGGGACGTAGAATCCTCAATGGTATTGAAGACTGGGATTAGAAACTAGTTATGTCTTCTATTTATATAGTAGATCATTTACCTTTTTTGCATTCCATATACAATCTTTATTTTTATTTATAATTAATTAAGGTAGCCATACATGTAAAGAGAGTAATCCATGGACACAGAATGTGGAAACACATTAAAGAAATAAATGGCACACCTGCATCAAGGGAACCTGGAGTACAGCGTGAGGGAAGGAGGGAAGATGCTGTGCCACTGGTAAACACACAGGGTGCCGATGCTGACAGCTCAAGAGAGACCAAGCCCACCAAGTGGATGGTAACGCGCACCATGCTGGCCACCACTAGTGCACCTCACTCCATTACTGTTATCGTGGGATGGAGGGGCTGCTATGCGTTTCTGGGGTTACACCCACTTTGTCAGCCTGGATCAATGTGGATGAATATGGTGTTAAATAGGTAGCCATACATGGCTAACAGCGAATCAGATTCTGGTGCTGCAACTGATGAATATAATAGATGGGAACAGAGATTTCTTCATCCACGTGGTTTAGGGAATCTGGGAATTGTCCCTGAAGGCTGAACGAGAGAAAATCATGTATGGCTAGCATTAGTTTTAGAAGCTGTACTAGAATCTTGAAATGCGATTACCTTGTTGGTACTACATCTGCTTACTAAATTCTGGCTTTTGACGATGCATAAAAAAATGATTTAATTGTAATTATTTTATCATTTTGTGATTGCAGAAATGGCCAACCAGGCTCTTGGGAATGAAATGGTGAATGGACACCTGGATCTCTCTCAGTATAGTCTGATAATTAAAAATGAAGCAGAGATGCTGGAACAGATTAAACAATTGCTTGTGGAAAACAACATACTGAAAGGTAGCAAATTATTTATGCTTTTTGCTAATGTCTCTCTGATCTGTACTAGTAATATACTCACCTTTTCCCTCTGGAGTTGCATGTAAAAGGCTTAGAGCCCTTTCACACTGGGGCGGTTTGCAGGCGTTATTGCGCTAAAAATACCGCCTGCAAACCGACCCAAAACAGCCGCTGCTGTTTGTTCAGTGTGAAAGCCCGAGGGCTTTCACACTGAAGCGGTGCGCTAACAGGAGAAGAAAAAAACTCCTGCAAGCCGCATCTTTGGAGCGGTGAAGGAACGGTGTATTCACCGCTCCTAAACCGCTCCTGCCCATTGAAATCAATGGGGCAGCGCGACTATACCGCGGCTATAGCCGCGCTATACGAGCGGTTTTAACCCTTTTTCGGCCGCCAGCGAGGGTTAAAAATAGCGCTGTTTTACTGCCGACGCCCCCCACTGCCCCAGCGTGAAAGCAGCCTTAAGGTTGATAAAAGTAAGAATTACACATTTCTGTACTTTGCCGACTCAAAGTATCATATTCTGAAGCTAGACTGAGTAATATTTTGTATAGAAATTATTATTTTATTATGTGGTCTCTTTATTGTCATTTTGGTTATCTACATTTTAAATAAAAAACTGCACCTTTTTTAGATGAGAAAATCCAAAAGGGTGAGGATTTATTTATTAAAACTTTATCCTTTAGGCCCCTTTCACACAGGTGGACTTCACTAGCAGATCCACCTACTCAGCAGGGGATGAGTCCGCTGATCCCCGCTGAGAAACTGAATGACAGATCTGTCTCCTCTCTGCTTATGCGGAGCAGACACAGCCCACTTTCCTCTGAGCGGTCAGATGCAAACGGACCACCTGTCTGTTTACATCCAATCTGATCTTCTAGACGGATGGGGGGGCGTTCGTCTGTTTTTAGTGGATCAGATTGGATCCGATGCAGGCGGGTGTAAACGGACACATGTTTGTTTACTTTCGCCGTTCCATAGCAGGAAATGGATGGTCCTATCGGGTCTGTCTGAAAGACTGACAGGCGGACCCCATCGGTCCACCCTTGTGAAAGGAGCCTTATATTTAAAAGTACGTTCAGACCCCCTTTTTTTTGGGGGATTGTAAATAGTTTCCTACATTTTAGGAAAGGGAACCTCTGCCAGGTGGTTATTACTATCTGGGCCTCTTCTCTTCTCTTCTCTTCTCATTTTTTGTCTCGGTGACCACCATTCCTACCATAGGAAGTGGGGAAACTACTCTCCAAGGAGGACAAAGATGGCAGCACAAACCTAACCGAGATTCCTCTCTACTCTGTCAAAAAAAAAAGGGTCTGGAGTTCTGCTTTAAGGGCCGGTTCACACCACACATGCAGTACAGTGCATTTTTTTCAGCATCAAAAATGCATGGATAGTAAATTTATATGGCTTCCAATGGCATAGTTCCAACCAGTGCTTTCCAGTTCCAGAACAAAAGTATAACATGCTGCGTGTTTTCTGAACTGAACTGAACTGAAACATGGTAAAATGCACCAGATTGCACAGTCCTTATTTATGTTGAAGAAAAAAAAGAGGGGAAAAATGCTTTGCGCCAAGGAAACGCATCCGGAATGCGTTTCCATCGTGTGAACAGGTCCTAAGGACACTGTAGATTCCCGAAAGGGTTCCGATGTCTAATGCAAGATTACACAAATGAATAAATAATGTGTATCTTCTGTTTAGAAACCATGAAACATAAAAATTTGGAAATGAAGGAGCGTCTTGAAGAGCTCTTAAAGAGGGAGGAGCAAGGACGGAGTGAGCCTGGAACTCCAGAATTTAAACAGCGTGCAATAGATCTTAGTAAAGAAAACGAATTACTGAAGAATGAAATCCAGCATTTAAAAGAGAAACATCTGCATGGACAGGTAGTTGTCTTTTCGGTATTATTATTCGTTATGCCGGTGGGGTCCTCAGCCCGATATTAGGATAGGATTAGGAAAAGCCTTCCATTTCATTTATTCGGAAAAAAACTCCCTAGAGGGAATTTACATGGAAACCAATCGGCTTCTAGCTTTCATTTTCAATGCTTAGTTGAGCAAGCTGAAGATAGAAGCTGATTGGTTGGTATGCACAGCTACCTCAGGTTCTGTTTTTCGGTTTGCTCAAGTCTTAGTAAGTCCTCCCACACGTTCGATATTCTCATTGATAGGTTCCAAATTTAGAGGTCATTACACAGCAGGTATAGTTTTATATGAGCCTGCTTTAAGCCATGTAATGTTATTATGTCACATTCGTGTCTTTTAGTCATGAATACATTCTGCCCCTTAGAGTGAAGATGAGAGCCTGAAACAGCTGAAGGCACAGAATGTACGTCTTCAGAGAGAGAAGGCTGATCTTCTTGGAATTATTTCAGAGCTGCAAGTGAAACTTAGCAGCTGTGCATCCGAAGACTCATTTGTTGAAATCAGAATTGCAGTAAGTTGACCTTTTTATTTCATTGAGAATTTCATTTGTATTTAAGCAACTTTATTCTTTCTCTGCAATAACGTATCCAGTGGTTTTGTTTGAGGCTGGGTTCACACTAGAGATCGCAGCGGCTCACAGCAGGAGTCCGGTGCGTCTCCATTCACTGTTTCAGGTCCAATTTTTGGCTTAATTCGGACCTGAAATGGACCAAAAGACACAAAGGGCTCCTGTGCAATTTTTTCCGGAGCTGCTGCAGAGATGTGTGAACCGGCTCCATCATGAGACGATCACAATCTCCCGACATGTGAATTGGATGCTGGGAAACCCTCATCCAATTCCCAGAAGTGTGAATCCATCCCTAAGGCCTCATACACACAGGACATTTTGCTAACTCTCCTAGACTCCTTTCCTCCTGGCAGCAGCGTTTTGTCAGAAAACGCTTTTAAACGTGTGTAATGCATTTAGACGTGTCAAGCGCTTGGGCTTTAATGCATTTCAATGGCCGGAATAATAAATAATTCTGTCCTTTAAAATGAATTGATGCTCAAGATGCATTTAGACGCATTTACACTTGTCAAGCATTTTTTCTGCCAAAACACCGCTGCTCCTGGTCACACTGGCCGTGGGGGGTTTTTCTGCCTCAAAACTTCTTTAAATGCCTATGTGTGCATGGACATATAGGCTAACCTTTTAGGGATGTTTTAAAGGCAAGGAAAAAAAAAAAAGCCAAACTACCCTAGGAGCAGCAGAAAAAACACCCACTGTAATGAGTCCCAACAATGAGCTTTTGATCACATCGGAAATTCAAAGCTGTCCTGTGTTTTGTATTATCTCAAGGACAGCTGTTGGCCTCCTATTCTTACATTTGAGACTACAGAATGATCAGGGTCTATGTTCTGAAGATAGGAGAGTGAGACAATTTGAATAGTTTCACAGAAAAAAAAACTGGGCAGGGCTGACACCAGTCCACAAAAATGTTTTCAGCCTACAATGTGTGCATTGTTGGCAGATCAACAGGTATTCTTTTATGCTTGCAGGGTCTTTAAAGGAATAAAACATGGGGGAATGTGCATGTATTGCAGAGATGTACTGCATTTGTTCTGTTTCATGCCTTCCTATCTTCTACTCTTTACATCTAACAAGATCATTGCTGTTAGCTCTCTATACAGCCAGAGAGCTCACAACAGTATAGCTTTCACTTAAAACTACTGCATATGACTGTCACCATTAAGGGCAGGGAGAGTTCCTAACAATATTGTGAAAGCGATCCGCTTCACTGACCTGTGCATCTAACTCATGCACCAATAGAACTTTACTTTATGCAATGTAAAAAGTGCTGAAATCATATTACACAATATGGCCACATTTATGTAATGTGATTTCAGCACTTTAGCACATTTCACATTGCAGGATATAAGAAAAAGGAGGTAGAATATCTAAAGCAGAGACATGAATGAATAGTAGAAGATAAATTAACTTTGAAAGAGACCTGTAGAAAGAGAGATTAAAGTGGAACTAAACTGTATCTGAGCACCACAAACTAAAAACATTATTTTATTCTTTTTTAATTCTCAAACTGACCTCGCCCATATATCCATGTCTCCACGCTTTCAAAAACACCTAGCATTTCTAGTCATGGCCATCTTGAGTAAGGGCAGATGACTTAAGTGACATTTTACTTCCTGGAATCCATCTGCCCTTAGCTCAGGCATCTAGGCAGGAGGGTGTGCTTAGCTAAGAAAGAAATTACCATAAAGACTCTTGAGACGTATGACATCTTTTTGGCCTTGGCCAGAAACCAGAAAGTGACTGAAGCAATGTTTTCCTTTTTAAAAAAAAAAAAAAATAGTATTGACTTCTTCATTTTCTAAGGCTAGCAGCAGCCTGCCAATCTCCTTTTTTCCGATCTATGGACTACAATGGGAGGGGCTGAGTTTGCCCTCTGACGTCAGCCGAGCAGTCACGTGACGGCGGTGTGAACAAAGCTATTTAGCTGCCGAACCTTTGAAAAAAAAAAAACACGCATGGTGTAGTACATCTTCTTATTGCAGAGGACAGGAATTGAAATATTAACTTACAGATGAAATAGCGTCAGGAGTGGAGGGGCGGGGAGCAGGCGGCCTCACTACACAGACTCCCGAGCTAATGGGGGAGAGTGGAACAGCGGGATGATGGAGGCACGTAACCTGACCACGGTATCGTGGAAGGTGGATAATGGAATCTGATACCACTTTTCATGCAAAAATCCAGGTCACAATCCTGCGAAATTAAACTCTATATGCCAGTATAACTTTTGATACTGTACCTCTTGACACCGCAAATAAATTGGCAACTTCAGTCTCGGAGGAAATAGCTAAGTGGGCACCAACAATTTGCCCTCTTTGTCACTCGGTAAGCTCTGTCGTGACTCTGGTTTACCAGCAGCGCATGTAGTGAATGATGAAAGTGAGGCTTCCCACCTGTTATCTAGGTGTCTCATCACACAGCAGAAGCAAAAGAACGTTACATCACTTCCGGCTTTTAATGCGAAACATCTCGTCACTTTCTCACCTGCAAATCATATACAGTGGCTTGCAAAAGTATTCGGCCCCCTTGAACTTTTCAACCTTTTGCCACATTTCAGGCTTCAAACATAAAGATATAACATTTTAATTTTTTGTGAAGAATCACCAACAAGTGGGACACAATTGTGAAGTGGAACGAAATCTATTGGATATTTTAAACTTTTTTAGCAATTAAAAAACTGAAAAGTGGTGCCTGCAAAATTATTCGGCCCCTTTACTTTCAGTGCAGCAAACTCACTCCAGAAGTTCAGCGAGGATCTCTGAATGATCCAATGTTGTCCTAAATGACTGATGGTGATAAATAGAATCCACCTGTGTGTAATCAAGTCTCTGTATAAATGCACCTGCTCTGTGATAGTCTCAGGGTTCTGTTGAAAGCGCAGAGAGCATCATGAAGACCAAGGAACACACCAGGCAGGTCCGTAATACTGTTGTGGAGAAGTTTAAAGCCGGATTTGGATACAAAAATATTTCCCAAGCTTTAAACATCCCAAGGAGCACTGTGCAAGCGATCATTTTGAAATGGAAGGAGTATCAGACCACTGCAAATCTACCAAGACCTGGCTGTCCCTCTAAACTTTCAGCTCAGACAAGGAGAAGACTGATCAGAGATGCAGCCAAGAGGCCCATGATCACTCTGGATGAACTGCAGAGAACTACAGCTGAGGTGGGAGAGTCTGTCCATAGGACAACAATCAGTCGTACACTGCAAAAATCTGGCCTTTATGGAAGAGTGGCAAGAAGAAAGCCATTTCTAAAAGATATCCATAAAAAGTCTCATCTAAAATTTGCCACAAGCCACCTGGGAGACACACCAAACATGTGGAAGAAGGTGCTCTGGTCCGATGAAACCAAAATCGAACTTTTTGGCCACAATGCAAAACGATATGTTTGGCGTAAAAGCAACACAGCTCATCACACTCAACACACCCTCCCCACTGTCAAACATGGTGGTGTCAGCATCATGGTTTGGGCCTGCTTTTCTTCAGCAGGGACAGGGAAGATGGTTAAAATTGAGGGGAAGATGGATGCAGCCAAATACAGGACCATTCTGGATGAAAACCTGTTGGAGTCTGCAAAAGACCTGAAACTGGGACGGAGATTTATCTTCCAACAAGACAATGATCCCAAACATACAGCAAAATCTACAAAGGAATGGTTCACAAATAAACGTATCCAGGTGTTAGAATGGCCAAGTCAAAGTCAAGACCTGAATCCAATCGAGAATCTGTGGAAAGAGCTGAAAACTGCTGTTCACAAACGCTCTCCATCCAACCTCACTAAGCTCGAGCTGTTTTGCAAGGAAGAATGGGCAAGAATTTCAGTCTCTCGATGTGCAAAACTGATAGAGACATACCCCAAGCGACTTGCAGCTGTAATCGCAGCAAAAGGTGGCTCTACAAAGTATTAACGCAAGGGGGCCGAATAATTTTGCACGCCCCACTTTTCATTTTTTTATTAGTTAAAAAAGTTTCAAAAATCCAAAAGATTTCGTTCCACTTCACAATTGTGTCCCACTTGTTGGTGATTCTTCACAAAAAATAAAAATTTTATATCTTTATGTTTGAAGCCTGAAATGTGGCAAAAGGTTGAAAAGTTCAAGGGGGCCGAATACTTTCGCAAGCCACTGTAGTGTTTCCATATTTTTGTCAAAACCAAACCCTGTATACAGCTTGTCTGTTTCAATACAAAGTTAACACTCAAGTCTTTTGATTTCATTGTGTGTATATTTTTTAGTAGTATTAAAGTTTCAGCCTTCTTTTAGCTTAAAGGGATTGTAAAGGCCCGTGTTTTTTCACCCTATGCATTAAGGTGAAAAAACACCTGGCAGTCACTGGCCCCCTAGCAAACCCCCCCCCGTTTTACTTACCTGAGCCCCGAATTTCTGTTTGCGCTTCCCCTCCGTCCTTCTCTCCACAGGTTCCCAGCTCTTGACTGGATAGATTGATAGTGCAGCCATTGGCTCCCGCTGCTGTCAATCAAATCCAATGACGCGGGGGGCAGGGCCGAGTCCTGCATTCGGCCTCTATGAACACCGAATGCTGGACTCAGGCACACGCCCGCAAGGTAATCCCCTCGGGAGAGCGCTTCTCCAGATGGCTTATCTAATGCGGGGAGGAGCCCCCAGAAATGGATGTTCGGGGCCACTCTGTGCAAAACAATCTGCACAGTGGAGGTAAGTATGACATGTTTGTTATTTAAAAAAAATAAAAAAACGATCCTTTAGTATCACTTTAACCCATTGAGCACACAACATTCCCCCGTAAACTATTTAATTCTTACCCCGGCACTTGTTGTTTGCAACTTTCAATACTGCTGGTTATTGCTTACTTAGTCTTGCTTCCCTGAACTTCTGGTGGACACAGGAAAGAGTTAACAGTGGACCATACAGTCTCCAGCCAGTCTGTTAGCTTGGAGAAGGGAAGGGTGGAGAGGAGGGAAGAGCAGGGGAGCCTTGCCATCCTAGGTACCAGGCTGTATGTTTCTATTGAGGCACACAATTCTAGTTCCTGCATGGCTCCATAATATACAGCAAGAGAAAGGGGCAACCCTGAAACATGAAACCTGGGGAAGCAGTAATGGCACCAGCTTAAACAGGAACACAAATTGGGATTAAAAGATAAAGAAGCTACATACTCAGTAAGTGATTAAATCAGCTGATAAAAGTGTTTAAAAAAATTATCATCTAAGTTGTATGTTCTGATGATACCAAATGGTAAAGTCACTGTAGGATAGCCTGGAATGGGGCTTTTATATGCTGTTCACTTCAATGATGCTACTGCAACTCCTAGGTCTGTAGCATGTATCACTGCCTGGAAAATGTAACCAAATGGTAGAAAACCTTCAGCCTTTAGAACCATTTTAAATAATAAAGAAATACTTGATTAAAAAAAAACAAACAAAAAAAAACCTCCTAGGCTCACAGATATTGCAAATATATTGGATGTACTTTCTTTTCTACAAGGATACACATAAGCAGCATAACAGATGGGGAAGTCATAGACATAATAAAAGTTATGTTTTATTGTTGCATTGGTTAGGAGTGTGGTTTAGTGACGCTATGTAAATATTAGGTGACATCCTGTATACTAAAGACAGCTCTCTCAAGTGATAAAAAGCTCACTTTCAGTTGCAATCTAAAAACATTGAACATCTTTGTAATGGATCCTGAGGTTCAAATTATCACATGTATTTTTCCCTTTTCTTTCTTTTTAATGTACTTGGTTATTAGCTAGGAAAAAGTAGGCCCAAACTTGTCTAAAGAGCTTCCGCGTGTTTTGCCCCATCATAAAGATATTTGATTCTAGAAGAACTGCACACAGTCCAGCACCAAATATATTAAATGTAATAATGGAGGGGTGGTGCTAGGTTAGTCTAGGGAGTAGGGTTAACCCACATCCCCAATAGTCTATACATAGGGAAGTTTCATTCCAATCTCAATCTGGTCTCAATCATACACCCCTGAAGAAGACCAAAACTCGAAACGCGTCCGGTACTGCCCGTATGTGTGTTTTATATGCAACGGAGTCAATGATTATAACCTCATATACTGTATTGCATGCTCATTGCGTCACGCATCCTGTATTCTCTTTTGTATCTTCTATTTTGCATTGTAAATCTGTGTATATCTACACCCTTTGCTAATAAAACCTTATACTCAGGATCACTACAGAGTAGCCTTTTCCCTTTAAAGTCCCATAAAAGGAACACATTTTCCTATGTACAGATATATTAAATGTTACTACTGTGTGCTGGGTTTCTTTTTATTATGCCTGCAGCAAGCACTGTTTACCTGATCCAAAGGATAGTTCTGGGCAAAGCATGAATCTTCTTGACCAGTGTGGCTCTCAATTATAAAACCTCTGATGGCTCTACAGACCTAAAGTAAAAACATAGAATAATGAAACAAAAGTATGCTTAAATTTGAGTATGCACATGGAATAATGACATACAGAAAAAATAAAGTAAAATATTTCATGTGCATACATGTTGCCTCTAATTTTTGGAAGCAGATTTAAAAAAAAAAAAAAATGCTTTTAGTAATTCTGGTTTTTCTTTCAATGCTTTAGGGAAAAGGCCCTGAAAACGAGGTGAAGGAGCACAAGGCAGAGGATGACACATCACATCCAGAAATTACATACAGGTGTGTGTGTGTGTGTGTGTGTGTGTGTGTGTGTATAGTATGCTGCAGCCACATATGGGAATGCAAATCCTCCTCAAGTCAAATAGTGGAAACTGTAAATATACACTTTAATGTCTACCATATTACATTACTTTTCACTCTTTGTTCTCCTAAAAGGTGTTTTTTTTTTTTTTTTTTTTTAATCTCTCATCTATGTCTTTATTCTCAATGTAAACATGCGGGACCAGTTTTTTTTGTTTTTTTTTTCACATGTAATTACACAATTTGAGTATACAGTATCCACTATATTGAGTGCGCCTACAATTTTTACTGCCATAAGGGTCCTTTCACACAGGGTGGACTCTGCCTGCAATCCCCTTGCTCATCAGGGGATCTGTCCACTGATTTGCTCTGAGCAGATGGATGACAGGTCCGTGTCCACTTATGCAGAGGGGACATAGTCCACTCTCATCTTTGGGCGGTTCTATGTAAACAGACTGCCTTCCCATTTATACTCAGATTGTATGTAGGCAGGTGTAAACGTTTACACCCGCTGCTCCAGAGAGGAGAATGGAGGTTCTGATCGGGTCCGCCTGAAAAACGGCCATGCAAACCCAATCGGAGCGTTCGTGTGAAAGGGGCCTAAAACTGAGCCTTGGTGCAGCAGAGGCAACATGAGTTGGGGAGCAAGTATAAGCATTCTTATAGCCTTAGATCCTTCACATCTGTCCAGGCCACCTGCATGCTTGCATCTCTGCTGAATATATCAGATGCAACTGAATGTTTTCAAAATGTTTGCAGTTGTATATTGATACATACATTGATAGATTTCGATAAGGTTGATGGGGAAAAAAAAAAAAAAATTACCATATTCCCCCATCCACACAAACTAATAAAATGGGAGAATAGGAGCTGCTAATTTACAAGGAGGATTTCGATTTTGTGGAAATTTCAGAAACTTGGTTTGACAACTCACATGACTGGCTGGCAACTGTCCAGTGGTATAGTAGTTCCCTATATCGTAGGGACAGGGAGGTTCGGAAAGGGTTTTGGGGTATGCCTGTACATCAAGAATGATTTGCAAGTGAATGTGAGGGACGACATTACTTATGGAGCAAGGGAGGAAGTGGAATCCTTGTGGTTGTAGCTCCAAAGGGAGGAATCTAATGGGAAAATAATAGTGGGCGTATGCTACAGGACCCCTAACCTGAGGGATGAGGTGGAGTCTGACCCCCCTATCACAGTTGGGCTGCTTCCACACTGGGGCAGGGGGGCGTTAGCAGGAAAGTGCCGCTAATTTTAGCGACAGTGTCCCGCTGTTATAGCGGCGCTTTTCAGCCGCTAGCAGGGCGCTTTTAACCCCCTCTAGCGGCCGCAGGCTCTTTCGGCAGCGGTGCCTATTGATTTCAATGGCAGGGGCGGATTAGGAACGGTGTATACACCGCTCCCACCCTGCCCGAAAGATGCTGCTTGCAGGACTTTTTTTCATATCCTGCAAGCGCCCTGCCACAGTGTGAAAGCATTTGGGCATTAACACCGGGGCTGCAGAAGAGGGAGTTTTCGGGCGCTATTTTTAGCGCAAAAAATACCTGTAAAACGCCTCAGTGTGAAAGTAGCCTTAGGGATGGTGGCAAGGCAGGGCAATGTTGTTATGATGGGGGATTTCAAGTATCCAGATATCGACTGGGTGGAAGGAATTGCTCACTCATCTAAGGCTCGCCATTTCCTAAATGTCTTGCAGGATAATTTCATGGGTCAGTTGGTGAATGCACCAACAAGAGATAATGCATTATTAGATCTACTGATTACAAACAACACAGACCTTATCGCAGATGTGGAAATACAGGGCAACTTTGGAAACAGTGATTACAGGTTAATTACATTTAGTATAAACCACAGGTAAAGGAAACGCAAGAGTAATACAAGTACACTGAATTTCAAAAGAGCCAACTTCCCTAAACTACGCTCTTTGCTGCACGATATTAAATGGGATAAAATCCTAGGAACATTGAACACTGAGGAAAAATGGGAGTGCTTTAAGAACATACAAAATAAAGGTTTTGGCTAGTGTATTCCAACGGGCAATAAATATAAAAGAGCTAAGATTAAACCTGTGTGGTTAAACTATAACATAAACATGCATATAAAAGAGAAAAAAGTATAAGGCAGTAAAAGTATACGGCTCACAAAATATAAGGCTGATGGGTTATTGTCAGCATTTCAACAATTCAAGGAAAGCAATATAAAGTGTAAGAACGCAATCAGGGCAGCTAAGATCTGCCATGAAAGGCACATTGCGGAGTAAAAAAAAATCCCAACACATTTTTAAAATATATTAACAGTAAGAAAGTGAGGCCAGAGTATATTGGCCCTATAAAGGATGATGAAAGAAATTTGGTTACAAAAGACAAAGAGAAGGCAACAGTTTTAAATTCATTCTTCTCATTTTTCACAACGGAAAAGGTGGATATAGTAACCAAGACTGTAATGTTAATAACACATCACAGAATGTACCCTTGTGGCTAACAGAAGCCAGTGTCAGCAGAAATAGACTCTTTGGTAAGATATCTTCTTTGGTAAGATAACAGGATGTGTCTGACATCTCCCCTTTTGAGACAGGGAAAGGGACTGAGGACAGAGATTCCCCAGTCCCTTTCTCTGCAGCCTCAGAAAATGAATGAACAGGAGACAGAAGCTCCTCTCCATTCATAAACTGAAGCATCGTAAACACAGGTTAAGATATTTCAGTTATGATGAATGGACAGAGTTAGTGATCACTGACTGTTCATTTGGAAAATAAAGGAGCTTGTAAATGGCAGATTTACCGAGTCCACACCAAGTCCACACCGGTGGAGTGCAGGGGAGGACACAGGGGGACCCGAAGGAGGACACAGCGGGGGACCCAGAGGATAAAATGGATCAGGACACAGAGAGCCAGGGGGGTGGACCCGGATGATAAAATGTATTGGTACACAAAGAGCCAGGGAGGGGGATCCAGGGGATGACACGGGGAGCACAGAGGGGGACAGCCAGGGGGGAGTTACAAGCACTGATCTCCCTGACAGCTGCGTGAGGGAGAGGAGGAGAAGTGGCTGTCAGAAAAGCCGTTAGAGTATTGCAAATGTTTATTCCTGTGTAATGATTAACAGTGTCTGGTGAGCTTATGGGTGTATTACACTGGAACTGTAAATTTTGCTTAGCTTAACGTTGGGTAACAATAACATTTTATATATGCATTTTTCATTTTTTACAACAATGCAGTGCACTTCACAATTTGCTTGAATAGGTTGTAGCTATCAGTTTTATTTAATATGCGACAGTATAGAATTTATATAAGACAGCTGGTTAGTTTTACTAGTACTCGTGCAAATGCTTGGTATCGACACCAATACTAGTATAGGTATCGGTGCAACCCTAGTATACACCCAAGGGTCCTTAAGGAACACAGTCAGGTGATAACTTGACCATTGTTCCTAATATTTATGGACAGTTTACTGACTGGAATGGTAGCAGCTGATTAGAGAAAAGCCAACGTAGGGCCAAGATATATCCATGGAAACTACAGGGTCGTTAGCCTAATATCAATAGTTTGTAAGTTATTGGAGAGGATAAGGGACTATATCCAAGAATTCTCTGCTGAAAACAGTATCATTAGTAGTAATCGGGATGGATTCATGAAGGATTGTTCTTGCCAGACCAGTCTGTTAACATTCTATGAGGAAGTGACCTGCCATCTAGATACTGTAAAGGAAGGCCTGTGGATGTGGTGTATCTGGATTTTGAAAAGGACTTTGATACAGTTCTCCACAAACATTTACTTTACAAACTTAGGTCTGTCGGCATGGACTATAGAGTATGTACCTGGATAGAAAACTGGCTACAGGGGTGGGTCCAAAGTGTGGTGATAAATAGCGAGTACTCAGAATGATCTGATGTGGAAAGTGGGGTCCCCCAAGGATCTGTCCTGGGACCAATTTTGTTTAATTTTTTAATAAATGATATAGAGGTTGGGATAAATAACTCAATCACAGTATTTGCTGATGATACAAAGCTAAGCAGGGCAATAACTGCACAGCAATGTGGAAACCTTACAAGAAGACTTAAAAAAATAATGGGGTGGGCAACAACATGGCAAATGAGGTTTAAAGTTGAAAAATGTAAAGTAATGCATTTGGATGCTAAAAATACGAGCGCAAGTTACTCGCTAGGGGGAGAACCTCTGGGGGAATCCAGGATGGAAAAAGATCTGGGGGTCTTTAGTAGATGATAGGCTCAGCAATGCCAAGCTGCTGCAAGCAGAGCCAAAAGAATAGTGGCATGCCTCAAAAAGGGGTTTTACTACAGAGATAAATTGATAATTCTCCCACTTTACAAGACTCTGGTCCGGCAGCATCCTGAGTATGCCGTCCAGTTCTGGGCAACAGTCCTCAAGAAGGATGTGCTGGAACTGGAAAGAGTTTAGAGAACGGCAACAAAGCTAATAAAGGGACTGGAGGACCCCTCAGTTATGGCCAAAGACTACAAGCATTGAACTTATTCTCTCTGGAGAAGAAACTCTTGAGAGAGGCTATGATAGCAATATACAAATACCATACTGGTGACCCTAGCATAGGGAAAAAAACTTCTTTTTCAGTGGGAGGGAATTTAAAAAGACATGTGGCCATTCACTGAAAGTGGAAGAGGAGCAGTTTAACTCTTAACTACGTAGAGGGTTCTTTACTGTCAGAGAGGTAAGGATGTGGAATTCTCTTCTACAAGCAGTGGTATCAGCAGGGAGAGTTGATAGTTTAAAAAAAACTATTAGATGGGCATTGTAACGAACATACAGGGATATGCAATTTACTATTGACATAAACGCACATACACCACAGGTTGAACTGGATAGACTAGTGTCTTTATTCAACCTTGCCAACTATGTAACACAAGTGAGGTGGATGGAGGAATCCTCCCTGCTGCGCTGTTGTATTATAAAAGCGGGTACTCCTCCACTGTAGACACTGATCAACTAAAAAATGTTCAGCCTTTCCGTTTGAAAGAAGTAATCGTTAGATCAGCTTGTTGAGCAGGAACGGCCATAGATTAATAAAATTTTGATCCATCTATGGCCAACTTAAGGCTGTATTTACAAAGGTGATGTGACCCACTCAGCGTGAATGAGCTCCTTGTTTAAAGAGCAGGAACCGCCTGGAGCTGTGTTTTGGCATGGTGTTCAGTGCTGCGCATCTGCTCCTGTATGCCTGTCAAATTGAGACCTGCAGATGTGTCCATACAGCTGCTGCATCCCCATGGAGTAACATGCATGTGGCTCCAGCCTCATAAGCAAACCATTCATTCACACTGTACAGGTCACAGTGCCCATGTAAAAGGAAGCTGGAAATGCCATATTTCATACAAGCATCATGTCATTGACTTAGGGCTATTTGTGCAATTCTGTATGCGAGTAAGTGTGGCAATTGCATGTGTAGTGTTGTGTGGATTCTGGAAATTCCTGACTTTAAAGGTATAGTTAGCTGCAGTCATGCAGAGATGAGGAATATTAATGTGATTCGTCAGTCACAGAATATCATGGATGGCCACAGACTGAAGTAGAAAGCCAATTTGAATAAATATACTTTCCAAAATAATGTGTTTTTTTTTTTTTTTTTTTTTTTGTGGTTTTTTTTTTTTTTAATATATACATTTTTCATAAAACTGAAATACTAGCAGCTATTGTATTTGGATATCTGAGTAGTTGTATTTACTGTGATAGGACAACATCCTCCAATGAAGATAACTGTGGAAAGGAATCGGAAGAACTGGCAGTCAGCAACCTTCTCCATAGCTTGCGTGAGGAAACTGAAAAGTTTGATCGATTGCAGAGAGAGCTCGCAAATGCAAATGAGAAGTGAGTCATTGTATTACCTTTTGGTTTTTAAGGGACTTCTGCAATTGGGGATAATGTTTGCTGCTTCCTATTACTACTATAAATAATAAATTAATATTGCTACCATTTTTTATAGCTGTAAAACACATCAGCAAAGTCAGTCCCTGTTCTACCAGAATTTAAAGTGCAAATGTTTTATTCCTGTGTAATAATTACCAGTGTCTGGTGAGCTATGGGTGTATTACACTGGAACTGTAAATTTTGCTTTGCTTAACGTTGGGTAACAATAAAATTGAATATGCATTGCATTGTACCGTTTTTACAACAATGTAGTGCATTTCAAATTTTATGCTTGAATAGGTTGTAGCTATCAGTTTTATTTAATATGCGACAGTAGAGAATTGAATAACACAGCTGGTTAGTTTTACTAATTCTACTAGTTCTACCAATAGGTATTCTGTTTGCAGGAGAAGAAAAATTCAGTCACTAGACATTAACATACATAAGTAGATTTAAAGTGAACGCACGAGGACAGAAGTATGGAAGCTGTCTTTGCTAACTCACTTTTAGGGTACTTGCACACGGTACTCATGTTTGAACACCCGTATCCCCGCCCAAATTTTTGTGCGTATTTGCGCAGGAAAAAAATTCTACCTCCCAGGATCCAATGTTTTATTGAGGAGTGTACTGTATGCGCGTATGCACATAAAATAATGACAAAATACTGGTATTTCTGTTTTTTTTTTTCTCTGATTTATACACAGTGTGTGTTTATGCATCCATATGCACAGGCACATTGAAAAACATATGCAATCTGCATTTACATCAGTTAAAAGAAAACCCTGTATAGCTAAAAACGCTTAGTTTTGAGGCAGCAAGAGCCCTTAACAGTGCAGGATCCAGCAGTGTTATCCTACTCTTGGCTTCACTAGCTAGAGAGCTGCTGTTCTGAATCGGGTATGAAGTCGGTGAAATCTGAAAAGCCAGAATCTGAATGAAAGCCTTAGAACCTGCAACTTCAAAAACAAGTCACTGAGGGCTTGCTCCTATTTTTCTATCCTTGCAGGTTCCCGGCTTCAAAGCTTTCGATTTCTCCTATCCTCAGTAGGCTGTTACATATCAAAAATGTAATTATTTGTTACTTTTATATGGGAGACAGATGACATAGCCAGAGTCATGCCTAGTCAGCATTTGGTTGGAAAATTACACATTGATATGTACACCAATGCTTCTTCGAAATTACCAGTAACCAGCAGGAAGCTATAAAGCTGGATCTCTCATTGAAATGTTAGGCTACATTCACCGTGGCGATTTGGCCTGGTGTGAATAGTAGTGGCAGGAATCGGAGATTCCTGCTGCAGCTCTCAGTGGCTAGGTGTGGCCTGCCGGCCCCGTTAACTATACTGACAAGTCACTGGCGACCGAGGCTATTTGCACAGCCAGCGATTACCTGTGGTGATCGCTGGCTGTGCAGAGAGCCCTGAATAGCTGTGTCCACCCGCAACCTGTCATAATGAACTGGACTGGCGGCCACCCCTAGCTGCAGAGAACTGTAACAGAAATCAGAAGATTCCTGCTGCTTCAAGTTGCACCGGCCCTAATCGCCTGTGTGAATGTAGTCTAAAGACCCGTACAGACGATACGAAAATCGGAAGTAAATGGAACGATCTGCCGATTTTCTGATCGTTAGTATGGTGCTTTTGACAGCCAATTCCGGTTTTTCATCAAACAAAAGCTGGATGTGCAGACTATAAAATTTTTGTCATACGTGAACTCAGCGCCTGATTTTCGTTTAATTAGTACGGTTTTCGTACGAAAAAAATTGTAAGTGCAAGACTATGAATGCTCAAACGAAAGAATACATACAAAAATTATATACAAAAATACAATACAAAAATACAAAATTTTCATATGGTGAGTAACCTCTTCACTTTCAACATGAGACTAGCATGCAACAAAAAACGTTCGGTCGCCCGAAAATCTGATCGTGTGTACGAGGCTTTAGGGCTTGTTCAGATGTCCGACTATCATTCTCACTTGATGGGGTGAGAAGGAGGTGATATGACGCCTCCTCCCTGCCTCTTTTAACTCTGAAAATGCTGACCCACTTCGCTGCAACTGCATGCATTGCCCTCTGAAATACTATTTAATTTAAGCTTTGACCAGGAAGCAAGGCATTGCTGCCACAGCATGTGTACAGCCCTGAGTGTGGCTGCATCTTCTTCTTCAGGTGAACGGCTGGGGGTGCAGTAAAACCACAGCTTAAGTGCCTGCTTTTACCACCCCCTGGCCACCCATGTGAATGAACCATTAAAGAATATTAACGCCAGGAATATTTACTTTAGCATTAAGATAACACAATAATATTCTTCAAATTGTTTTTTGATAACTGGTGATATCCTATCCACATATAACCCTAGCAAATCTAAAACTCCCCCTTTTTTTTTTTTTTTTGTAATGTAATTGTGAATTGTGTAAACTATTTAACTGGTCAGTAAAGCCAGCCATAGACAATTTGAATCTCGGACAGTTCAGTAGGGACCGGGCAAGATTCGAACCATGTATGGGATGGCTGATTGCACTCAAGGTGATCTATCAATCAACTTGGGTACAGCCAGCATGTCACATTTTTCATGGGATTATTGCCATTGCATATAGCCGCTATCAATAATCACTGTGTTCTCCCAGCAGAAACTGGTCCCCGCGCTCCCCCGCCCCAGGATAGCTCAGCGGGAGGGATTCCCCTGTCAGCACTGTGTTAATGGGAAAATTGAGCAATTCCCATGGTTCCAGGAAAGAATCGCATCATCTATGTCTTGCCTTTTAGTAAGCTGAATTTGATTTGTGTAAAAGTCACAGTACCAATCAGCTGAAGTAAAACAAATATTCATAGCAAATGAATAGCTGCTTTTAAAGTATGGGCCTAGTTATGTGTGCCTCCTCTAAAGAAAGTTATTTAAATATGTTTTCTGTGTTAGACTGTCGGATCTTGAAAAGAAATCAATACATTACATACATAAAGAAACGGAAACTGAGCCAATAGTGGAGCAAACTGATGAAGATAGACAGGCTGCAGAACTTGTAAGTAAAGTAATGGGCCTTGTGTGTCAAAATGTCAGAACTATAAAGTGTGTATTATCCATTGCAACTAATCAAATGCACGTCTTTACTGCAAGCATGATTGTAAATCATAGCAGCCATGTTTCCATGTATTCCCAAGCCAGTGCTCTAGATGTGCAGTGTGATTTGTCAGCCTTTTTTAATAATAGGTGTATCAGTTTTAATACTTTTCACCCAGCTATGATGAAGTCCCTCATTCAGAGACCTCCCTCATGTGCAAACTATATTTTGATTTAGCAAATTAAGAAAAAAAGTTGTAAATGATTGCAACTACAGACAAAAATGAACTGTGTGGTGTTTTTTTTTGTTTTTTTTTTGTTTTTTTTTAAAACCCCTTCATAGGGGGGTAAAACGAATCCTAATGCCTGAACACAGTTTTGCAACTTTGACATGTGTAAGACCCCATTTACACTACAGCGCCGCTAAAGTACCGGTAGTTTTTGCCATGCTTTAGCAGCGCTTTTCGGCCACTAGCAGGGTGGATTTTACCTTAAAAAAAAAAGTGCAGTTTTGCGGCGATTTGGAAGCGCTGACCATTTATTGCAATGGGCAGGGGCGTTTTGGGAGCGCTATTTACAGCGCTCCCAGGCCACCCCAAAAATGCTGCTTGCAGGACTTTTTATAACGTCCCACAAGCGCAGCGCCCCAGTGTGAAAGCACACGCTGCAAAGAATGGGAGGCAATTATCAGGCGCTTTTTAGAGTCTATTTCTAGCGCTAAAACACCTGAAAACTGCCTCAGTGTGAAAGGGGTCTTAGAAAAACTGTACATCACAACTACTTCATGTTTTCAGGTGGATTATACCTTTGTTTTCAGTACAAATTGGGCTTTCATTTGGTGGTAAATGTTAATGGATATTTCCCTGATTTTTTTTTTTTTTTTTGTTATGTTTTTATCTTTCTTGCTGTTATATCCTACTGCCAAATAACAAACCAAAATAATTTCTCCTGCTCTTGGCGATCGCAGCGATACCACATATGTAAATGTGGAAATATACGCCGCACTGCCAAAAATGTGAATCAAAATTACTAAACTGTTTGCCACATGTAAGGCCTCATGCACACAGGATGTTTAAAAAATGCCAGCGCTACGTTTTTGAATAGCGTTCATGGGCATTTATACATGTTTTTCTGCATTTTTTGGAATTCAGCATTTTTTGGCATTTGTTCTGTAAAAGCACTCCCTATAATCTAAACGCTTGTTAGTGTTTAGCAGCGTTTTTTGTTTTTACAGCTCAACAGCCTTTGCTCCTGGATGCACAGGCTGTTTTTTTTTTTTTTTTACTGCCCCTAAGTGCTTATGCATTAAAAAAAAAAAAAAAAAAGTCCGACGCCCCTAACAGCAGCTGTAAAAACGTCCTGTGTGCATGAGTCCTAAAAGTGCACAAAATGAATAAACAGCACCAGAAAACACAACTAATGTCCAATGTATCAATAAGTCCTGTTGAAATAATAGTTGCTTAAGATACAAAAGGTAGGTGAACAGTTGCTGGTGCCACTAGTAAGACTGGCCATAGACGTTCGAATATCGGCCGGTTGAGTAGGAACCAGCCAAGATTTGACCAGTATATGGGCAGGCTGAATATACCAAGTTGGTCGATCAACTTGGGTACAACCAACCCGCCGGATTTCACATGCGATTTATCATTAGCGGCTGGCATAGCCGCTAGCAATAATCACTATATTCTCCCAGTGGTGACAGCCCCCCACCCATCCTATCCCAATCGAAGAATACAATGTCTCGGCAGGAGAGATTCCCCTTTCAGCGCAGTCTGTGTTAATGGGGGAATCGTGCAAATTTCTTTCCTGCAAAATCTGCACAGTCTATGGCCTGCCTAACAGATAAACACGTGACCCCACTTTGGATGTACACTCACCACAATGGATGGACCTTCGATTACTAGAACAGTCTCACTGCATTTTTTTTTGTTTGGACCCACTGTGTATCTTCTCACCAACTTGACCATTCACATGTACCAGGATGTAATTTCTTCCAATGCAATCCACTGCCACTCAAAAAACAGTATCAGGAAAAAAAGGTTAATTGCGCAAAGCAGCCGACTTTATTAAACCATCTAAAACCTTACTAATACACAACATTCACATGTATGTGTGCTTAGGGGGCAGCACCTGGTACATACAACGCTTTTTGTCAAGATGGCCGTCGCTGACCAGAAGCCGATGTGACGTCATCAGAAGTGATCACTTCTAAAGAGAACTATAACTTTTCTTATGTTAAAAATGATGTTGCCTAGATGCCTACCAGACCTTTTTGCAACCATAACTAAATTGCCTTTCATGTGTATTTTTAACGCATTCCTTTTAGCAAGTAAACGGTTACCTGGGCTGGTTCGGGAATGAGCTCAGGTAGCCCATAAAAAGTCTTACTTTTTGCGCTGAAGATATTGTTCATACTTCTCAAATTAAATCAAATGCAGTTTTAGGTTTGGTGTTCCAAATTTAAAAAAAAAAAAAAAACGAACTGGAAAAGTCAGTGTTACGCTCATTCTGGACATTAGAGCCCATAACTTGTATTTTCCAATTTTATTATTTAGGGTAGGTGACAATAATGGAATTGCATAGTCACAGTTGAATGTATATGGTTATATTGTGTTCATGGTGGTAAAGATTACCTCTACATCTTATTTACTATATCTGAATGATATGAATTCTGTTTTCCAGCTATCTGGGGAAGTAGAGATGCTTAAACAAAAGGTGGAAATCCTCAATAAAGAACTTTATGAGACAAATGAGAAGTTAAATGGGGCTCAGCTGATTAAGAATAAGCTGGAGGACAGGTAAATGATGCTCATTTATAGGTAAGAGATAATTGAGCAGTGAGGTTTGAGATGGGTTAGTGGACTTTGGCGCCCAAGACATCCCATTAATTGATGTTTATACACATGGAGGGCCAACACTATCCAGCATGTAGGAACATTTAACTCTGTGTTACTAAAGCTGTTTTAACAGGTTTGGAATCCAGCAAACCTGTATTTTGCTCATGCAGTCAGTTTAAGCAAAACTTTTAGGGCTCTGTTCAGACTGTTCTGTGCGGTACTCCACATACGTTTTGCAGTCCATTCATTTTGTGTGGGTTGCCATCGCACTGAAAAGCATATTTTACTGGACATGAGCATATTCCTGCTGATTTTGAAGCATTTTTTTTAGATGTTTTACAGGCGTATTCAGGCATTTAACAAGCATTTTTGCATGTGTATCAGGCTTCAGGAGTTTGTTTCCTATAGTGGGCAAGAGGACGACACCAGTTCTTCAGGTGTTAAAACACACTTGTTGCGTGTTTACAGGTGCTCCTATTGAAAACTATAGGACCAAAAAATACCCTCAAATAGATACACTCAAAAAAGCTCCTGTACTTTAATGAGCATAGAGTACAGGGTGGAGCGAGTGTACAAGTGTGTACAGCAGGGGTGCTCGAGGGCCACTAAGTGATTTGGTAATTGGTCGAAGGCCACAATTAAATGAAATAAAATGGTTCTGAATTTTTTTTTTTTTGAATAGCATAATGCAGATTTTAAACAATCGGGATCATTTCCCATGGGACCAGTCCTTATTAGATTTTTGTTTTTAATCAGAATCCTAAAAAAAAACAGACCGATTGTGTGTAAGGGGCCTAAAGCTGCTTTTACACTGATGCGCTGCGGTTTACCTGCACTGAGGGTGCAGCACAGTGCTCCATATACTTCTATTTTACCTTGCAAGTGTGGTGCACTTTCTGAAAGAGCACACTGCATTTAGCAGTTTTGGTGCACTTTCAGAATGTGTATCCGGATATAATAGAAGTCTCTCGCTCAGTGCGACTAAACCACTGGAAAGTCGCAGGTGCACTTTACTGCACCCGCAGATCAGCGTGAATGCAACCTAATAACCCCTTTTTTTTTTTTTTTTTTTTTTTTAAGTACTCATATATGCCCATTGCTAAACTGTGATGTTTAATGAACTGACCTTTTTGATCTTTCAGTTTCTGTTGACATCACTGGCTGTTAGAAAGGTTCCTGTCCCAGGCTGAGTGAAACCAAATGCACTTCACCTGGAACATGAGCTGGCACTATAGAGGAAGCATCGGCTTATGCGGTTCCTGCTCCCTCCCCAGCCGCTTGCTTCCTCCAGAGCCAGCTCTATCCACTCTGATGCTCTGGGATGGCGGGTTGGCAACCCATGATCTGTTAGAGAAGAGTTAGAATCAATGGGATTCTGCATATTGAGCATATTAGGGCGTACAGAATTGAGCAGAAAAATGTGTGAATGTGGGCTTACACAACCATTCATATATTTGCCTTTTGAATGGTTGATATTTCTTTCTCATACATCACGGGGCACAGAGCCACAGTAATAACTGATGGGTTATATAGGGTATTACTAGCTGATTGGACACTGGCACACCCTAACCAGGAAGTTCAACCCCCTATATAATCCCTCCCCTTACAGGGATACCTCAGTTTTTTTTTAGCCAGTGTCTTAGGTGTTGGACGTGTAAAGATGTCCTGTGCTGAGCTTCAAAGGGAATATCCTATACTGGGGCAAGCCAGGCGAACCGGATCCATTTCAAAGTGTCCTTTCTAGGCCGAATTGGATGGTACCCGGGCCTCGTGTCCGAAGAAACGAGGTTTTACCTGTAACGCTTCCTCTTTTTAGAGAGCTGGACCCCGCATTTCAGAAAATGTTCTTTCTAGCCTTATTTCTGGCCGGGTGCTTTACAGGCCCAGAACTGCGGATCCCCCTATCCGTAGGGGGCCCCAGTCTCTGAAGGTTTTTCCAAACGGAGCCCACCGTGAGAGGTGAAGATTGGGTCTGTATAACATAACCCTGCGGCTGGATAAGGTAAGGGAGATTCCACAGAATTTTTTAATTCTAGTAGGTTTCTCCTTTAAGTAAATGCATGCTATGGCTATTGTCGCCACCGGGGGCTGCCAAGAGCACATACCTTCTCATGCTGTATTGTCTGTCTCAGTGTTTCACGCTGCACAAGCTCTTCCAGCCGAGCTCCAGGTAGGATGGGATTGGGGGTTCTGCTCTGGATATTCCCCCCAGAATAGGGGGAGGCCGCAGGTGGTTTGTGAGGCGGTAGTATACCGCACTATCACCGCCACCATTGCCACGTGCAGGCCCCATCACTGCTGGCCTCTCTCCTTCCTGCCCCACCCCCAGTCCTTCCTCCACGCTTGTCCCGGAGGGTCGGCTCACGCGGGAAGCGCGCATTTGTTTGAAAAATGAGGGGGGGGGGGCGGTAGAGGGGGGGGCGCGGCGTTCAGCGTGCTCAGATGCCCACATTGCCAGCTGCAAGGCTATAAAAGGCACACTTTACAGGTGCACACAGCCTTTGGAGGGACACAGAGCTGACGGTCGCATGTAAGGTGGGACACAGGCATTCTCCTAGGCAGCATTTACTAAGGAAACACTAGACTGGGCATTGGTAGCAGGGCTGTTGCTGGACTACATCGCTCAGCAGTCAGTGTTCATTTTGGGGTTCAAATACCCCAAGAACCGGAGGCTCTAGGGGATCTCCTTCAGGTTCTGAGGACCCCCTTTCTGCAGCATCCTCCCCCCCGAGGGGCCAGGGACGGCTAGCCAGGGTGAGCCGTTGGGGTCAGGGGCTACACCTGCTTCTGGCACTTCAGCCCCTGTATACATTACACAGGAGGTTTTTTCCTCAACCATTAATGGTCTAGAGGAAAGATTAATGGCCGTAATTGCATCTTCACTCAGTGGAAGAAAACACACTAGGTCTTCCCCTGTTACCCAGGATCCTCAGGCAGAGGAGCTCTGGGATAGGGGAGAAGAATCCCTTTCAGAGGATCGGGATGGGACAGATAATTCCTCTTCTGAGGAATCAGGTGGAGAGGGGCCCTCTTCGGCTTCTCAGGATGAGAAAGTCTTAGTGCAGATCCTTGCTGGATTGGTCCGCTCCACATTTAAGTTGCCCGTATCTGAATCAGTTAAAGAACCCTCTTCTTCTTTGGGGTCACTGAAACCTCCTCAAACAGCACATGCTTTTCCTGTTCATAATTTACTTGAAAAGCTCCTTTATTCTGAGTGGGATCACGCAGATAAACGTTTTTTTCCACCGAAAAAGTTTTCAACACTTTATCCTATGGAAGAAAAGTTTATTAAAATGCGGGAAATACCGGCCGTTGATGCTGCCATTTCCTCCGTAAATAAAAATCTGACTTGTCCTGTAGACAATGCTCAGATGCTCAGGGATCCTGTGGATAAAAAGATGGAATCCCTGTTGAAGGATGTTTTTGCCTTAGCAGGTTCAGTGGCTCAACCTGCAGTAGCAGCGATCGGTGTCTGTCAATACTTAAGAGACCATGTTAAGCAGGTCATCAAAGTTTTACCTGAACAGCAGGCCCAGGGGTTGGCTAACCTTCCAGCGGCCTTATGTTTTGCTGTTGACGCCATCAGAGATTCTATCATGCAAACCTCTCGTCTTTCACTTGGGTTGGTGAATATGCGTAGAATCTTATGGTTAAAAAATTGGTCAGCTGAAGCACCATGTAAGAAGCTTCTGGCTGGGTTTCCATTTCGTGGTGCAAAGGATCTCTAGTGGGAAAGGCACTCTTTTACCTGTTAAGAGAAAGAGTAAGCGTCCCTCTTTCAAACGGACTCTTTCCCCAGTGCCTGGGGCGTCAGCCTCCAGGCAGTCGTGACGGCCTCCTCCGTCTGGGTCAAGAAACAAGAGTCAACCCCTGGGGGAAGAAGTCTACTAGACAGGACACTAAAGCCTCTTTATGAAGGGGCGCCCCCGCTCGCTCGAGTGGGGGGAAGACTGCTACAGTTCTCAAAGCTCTGGCAGGAGGACTTCCAGGACAGATGGGTAATCTCCACGGTAACCTTAGGTTACAAACTGGAGTTCCAAGAATTTCCCTCTCCTCTTTTCCTCAGATCAAATGTCCCCAGGGATCCAGAGAAAAAGCAGTCGCTCCTTCTAGCGTTAGAGTGGCTTTTGTCGCAAGAGGTCATTATGGTGGTTCCCACAAAGGATCAAGGATTGGGCTTCTATTCCAACCTTTTTACAGTCCAAAAGCCAAATGGGGATGTCAGACCCATTCTGGATCTCAGGGATCTGAATCGATTCCTAAGGATTCGGTCCTTCCGCATGGAATCAATTCGGACAGTAGTCTCCATCCTGCAGGGAGGAGAATTTCTGGCATCGATAGACATCAGAGATGCATATCTGCATGTGCCCGTTTTTCCTGCTCATCAGAAGTTCCTGCGCTTTGAGATAGGAGGGCGCCATTTCCAATTTGTGGCTCTGCCTTTCGGGATAGCCACTGCACCTCAAGTGTTTACAAAGATCTTGGCTGCTCCTCTGGCCAGATTAAGGGCTCAAAGTATAACTGTCATAGAATACCTAGACGACCCGCTCTTGATAGACCGGTCGGTAGCCTCTTTGAACGGGAACTTGAGGACCACAGTCAAGTATCTGGAACACCTAGGTTGGATTCTCAACCTAGAAAAATCTTTCCTAAAAGCAGTAAGAAGACTGGAGTATTTGGGTCTGATCATAGATACAAGCCAGGAGAAAGTATTTCTACCTCAGGCAAAGATCACTGCTTTAAGGGAGCTGATTCTGGTCCGCTTTTGTATGAGGCTGCTAGGAAAGATGGTGTCTTCATTCAAAGCAGTTCCCTATGCTCAATTTCATTCAAAACTGCTGCAACACAGTATCCTGTCGGCCTGGAACAAGAAGGTTCAGGCATTAGACTTTCCGATGCACCTGTCTCATACTGTGCGTCAGAGCCTCAATTGGTGGTTAATACCCGAAAACCTGCAGAAGGGGAAATCTTTTCTACCGGTTACCTGGACGTGGTAACAACGGATGCCAGTCTTTCGGGTTGGGGAGCAGTTCTGGAACAGTCTGCGGTCCAGGGGGTATAGTCCAAAACCGAGAGGACCTTACCCATCAACATTCTGGAGATCCGTGCGGTATAAAAGCCTGGACTCTCAGGCTACAGGGTTGCCCAGTCAGGATCCAGTCCGACAATGCCACAGCAGTGGCTTATATCAATCATCAGGGAGGCACCAGGAGCCGAGCTGCTCAAAGAGAGGTGAACCAGATCTTAGTCTGGGCAGAGAAGCAGGTGCCATGCATATCGGCAGTTTTCATTCCAGGGATAGAGAACTGGTAGGCGGACTATTTAAGTCACCAGCAGTTACTCCCAGGGGAATGGTCTCTGCATCCCAACGTCTTTTGGTCCATATGCCAAAGATGGGGGGTTCCAGATGTAGATCTCTTTGCATCCAGATTCAACAAAAAGATACAGATTTGTAGCAAGGAAAAAGGATCCTCTTGCATACGGGACGGATGCGTTGGTGATTTTGTGGCATCGGTTCTCACTGATCTATGCATTCCAGCCTATTCTGCTACTGCCGCGACTTCTTCGCAGGATCAGGCAGGAAAGGAAGTCGGTACTTCTGGTAGCTCCCGCCTGGAGCCTTGAGTACTATCAAGGGCCAGGTCTCGGCCTTATCAGTATTATTTTAACGGCCACTTGCTTCACATTTTTTGGTCCGAAACTTTATGCAGGGGGTGATGCCTTTTAATCCTCCAGTTAAGGCGCCCCTAAACCCCTGGGACTTAAATTTGGTTCTGTCTGTTTTACAGAAACAGCCTTTTGAACCATTACGTCAGATTCCTTTGGTCTTGTTGACAAGAAAGTAAATTTTTCTGGTAGCCATTTCTTCTGCTAGAAGAGTATCAGAATTAGTAGCTCTTTCTTGTAAAGAGCCTTATTTGATTGTACACAAGGATAGAGTGGTATTGCGCCCTCATCCTAGTTTTTTGCCGAAGGTGGTTTCAGATTTTCATCTAAACCAAGATATTGTTCTGCCTTCCTTTTTTCCAGATCCCTGTTCTTCGGAAGAAAGGTGACTACATTCTTTGGATGTAGTAAGAGCAGTCAAGGCATATCTGGAAGCAACTGCTCAAATTCGCAGAATGGATGTTTTGTTTCAGATCAGGGCACATTCCACAAGGGCTATTGGTGCTTCTTGGGCAGTGCATCACCGGGCCTCTATGGCTCAAATCTGTAAGGCCGCAACCTTCTCTTCAGTCCATACATTCACCAGATTTTATCAGGTGGATGTGAGAAGGCATGAGGATATCACCTTTGGGCGTAGTGTGCTGCAAGCAGCGGTACAGGGTCCTCAGGTCTGATTGCACCCTACTTGGTTGTGGTTCCCCTCCCCTCAGATAGCATTGCTCTGGGACATCCCATCAGTTATTACTGTGGCTCTGTGTCCTGTGATGTACGAGAAAGAAAATAGGATTTTTTATAACAGTTTACCGGTAAAATCCTTTTCTTTTGATGTACATCACGGGACACAGAGGTCCCGCCTCTCTTCTAATACCCTTCTATTGCTTTGCTACAAAACTGAGGTATCCCTGTAAGGGGAGGGATTATATAGGGGTTGAACTTCCTGGTTAGGGTGTGCCAGTGTCCAATCACCTAGTGATACCCTATATAACCCATCAGGTATTACTGTGGCTCTGTGTCCCGTGATGTACATCAAAAGAAAAGGATTTTACAGGTAAGCTGTTATAAAAAATCCTATTTTTCCAGAGTGCTGAAATATTTCATCAGCACATGCCTTAATGCCTAGGGAGCAAACTAGTAGTAGTATTTATTACAGGTACTTGTATAGCGCCATCAATTTACGCAGCGATTTACATATACTTTGTACATTCACATCAATCCCTGCCTTTAAGGAGCTTATAATCTAAGGTCCCTAGCACACCTTCATACATACACATACTAGGGCCAATTTATCTAGCAGCCAATTAACCTACCAGCATGTCTTTGGAGTGTGGGAGGAAACCCACGCAGGCACAGGGAGAACATGCAAATTCCAGGCAGGTAGTGCTGTGGTTGGGCCAATGACCTCAGTGCTGCCAAGATATATTAGAAGGAATCAATATTTTCTATATGATGCAATTTAAAAATGACTACCTTTCACACATATTCATTCTTAGCATGGCACTTTGTTTCTCTACTTTCCAGATGTTTTTCTCTTGAGAAGAAGCTTGCAGATAACCAGTTTGATGTGGATGAGAGACAGAAACTTCTATTTTCTGTCCAGACATTGGAGCTCCAAGTGGAGAGCTTGAAGTCCGAAATGAAAATGGAGCAGAGCAAAACTGAAGAACAAAAGTAAGTGTGCTCTGACTTGAAATGCTTAGCTCAAACCAGTGGCTGCCTATTCAGTATAATTGCAAAACAAATACATCCATGTTTTTCATCTACCACTTCATTCCAGTTTTAATGTTTTTGTTCAGGAAAACTAGAACTAAAGTTTATCGCTTTTCCTGTGTTTGTCTTTTATATAATATAAATTACAAATGACTTGCACTTGTTTATTTAAAAAGGAGGCTGATGTCGGCTCTGCGGGCATCATTTGACAAACAGAAATTGGACTACGAGCTGTTGAAAAAAGCAGAGGTAAATTCATGGGACGTGTTTTCATGTTGGTTTATGTTGTGAAGATCATGAAATGTTGTTTTATAGTAAATGCATTGATCGCTTTAAATGTAGTATGCTACATCTTTACTTTGTGATTTGTAAAGGTATATTAAGGCACCATTCAGACCTCTGCAATGCAGAGCACTGCAGGAACATGCGCATTAATGCACGTTATGTGCATAGCGAGTCATTTTGATTGGTACTCCAATGCACCTCCGATGCATGTATGTTGCAGCGCACCAAAACACAATAACCCACTATTGTGTGTTTAAGTGCGCTACAACAGGAAAAATGGTGCATGTTCAATTTACGTCCCATTTCTGGTGTGTTAGCAGCCTATTTGTGTCAATGGGCTGCCTTAACGCAATGTAAGTTAAAGCGGGGTTCCACTCAAATTTTTAACTTAATCTTACCCCCTTCAGTTAATTGCATAGATGTTCAAATGCCACATGAAAAAATTTTTTATCGCTGTAATTACCTTTATATTGTACTTTATTGTGGCACTTCCTGTCTCTCCTCCTATGGGAGTAGGCGTGTTTATTGCCTTGCCCCGGCGCTGCACTGTCTCCTGGGAGCTTAGTGTCAAGCTTCCCAACATTCAGTGCGGGAACAATGATCATGCGTGTGAACAAGCTGTGAATGAACAGCATTCACCGCATCCAGGAAATCAATGCTTGTGGGCTTCACATGCCCACAAGCAAGATGGAAACAGCCAGCATCACATTTTTAAAGTTATTCTTCAGTACGAAAACAGACAGAGGCGGAAATATTACACCCAAACTGTAAGTATTATTTTGGGATTAGCAAAGTGTCTCAATGACCTAAAAAAAAAAAAAAAAATTGGTCGCCGGACTCTCACTTCAAAGTGATTGTAGAGTCTAGGTAAAAAACAAACAAAACAAACATGTTATACTTACCTGTTCTATTGCAGTGGATTTGCACAGATCAGCCTGGACCCTCCTCTTCTCGGGCCCCTCTTCACTGCACCTGGCCCCACCCTCCTGTGGAGTACCCCCACAGCATGCAGCTTGCTATGGGGACACCCGAGCCGAGCTGCAGTTCCGTGTGTCCATTCAGACACGGAGCTGTCGTTCGGCTCCACCCCTTCATTCTTCTGATTGGCTCCCGCAGCTGTCAAAGTCAGTTAGCCAATGGCGTCGCTGCTGTGTCTCGGCCAATCAGGAGGGAGAGTCTCTGACGACTGAGGGATTTGTGGCCATCGCTGGACAGAGATGGAGCTCAGGTAAATATTAGGAGGGGGGCTGGGGAGGCTGCTGCACACAAAAGGCTTTTTATCTTCATGTATATAATTGCATGAAGATAAAAAACCTTCTACCTTTACAATTCCTTTTAAACAAAATGCATGTTAACACAACAGAACAGACAGGTCTGAGTGGGCCATGAATGTATATTCATAGTATTGCTTTTTTGAGAATTGTAAAAAAAATGGTCAGATTTTTATTCGTGTTGAGCCGGTCTGTTGAATGAAGAGTGGGGGATTTATGTATAAATGTTCATACTTAAAATAAGTTATTTACAATGTGCACTGTGATATGTTTTGTTGCATATTCCAGTGCAAGTAAAATGCATGGACGTGGTGCATTTTCTCATTTTTAAGTTATTTCAAGTCTGTACCAAAAATGCATGTCATTCTCTCTTAGGTTCTATTCACATCTGCGTGTTAGGGCAATGCACATAGAAATGCATAAAGTGTGCGTCACACTTGCAGTGCTATTAATTGTTAATGATAGCCCAAACGTTGATGGGAAACATGCATTTTGTTGGTAAAGAAACACACAAACCAGATTGCAGCAAAATTCTCCATGAGTGCCTATGTTATCCTACAAATCAAATTTTTTTTAGTTATTTGCAATGTGTCTCCTACTAGTTGCAAGGAAGAAAAGCTTTAAAAATTATTACTGAAACTGGTTGTTACAAAATGTAGTTAGCCTACCTTATATGTTTAACCACGTCCCGACCGCGCTGTAGCTTGTCCAGTTCTGGGAGGGCATCCACAAACATTCTCCCAGAACCACGCCCCCAGTGCACATCTAGACACAGCTGATCACAGATCAGGGTAAAGGGCCAATCACAGCAGCCCTTTACCATGTGATTATCTGTGTCCAATTACAGCTGAACACATGTAAACAAACTTGCCAGTTATCTGCATTCTCTTCCTCACGTGCTACACAGCATAAGGAGAGCCTGTAACCGGCAAGTGTGATAGGGGGACATTTGCACAGATGATCAGGGCACTAATCATCAGTGTCTTGATTATCGGTGCAGCCCCCAACCGTGCCAGTTAGTGCCCATCAATGCTGCATATCAGTGCAGCCTCATCAACGCACACCAGTGAAGGAGAAAAATTACTTATTTGAAAAAAATTTTAAACTAAACTAAGAAAAAACGTTTTGTTTTTTTCAATTTTTTTTTTTTTGTTTATCAAAAAATAAAAAAAACTTAGTGGTGATTAAATACCACCAAAAGAAAGCTCTGTCTCAAGAAAATGATAAAAATTTCATATGGGTACAATGTAGCATGAACGCGCAATTGTCCTTCAACGTGCGACAGCACTGGAAGCTAAAAATTGAGCTGCACATGAAGGGGGTGAAAGTGCCCGGTATTGAAGTGATTAATTAGAAATGTGGCATTGGGCAGGCAGGAGATATACACCATGCACCAGGCATAGTTCAGTATCAGCTCTGCAGAAAAGCTTTTACAATACAGCAGGAAGAAAATGCAATAACAGGCAAGGGCTTGTACCAAGTGTCTACCAATAGACTGTTTTGTTAGGAGTAAACAGAAGTCCCCACTGATGAAGAAGTCCTGTAGCTCTTGTGTGGCTGTTAGGCCACAGCTGGGTGCATTGCTGTACACGAGTGCTTTCACTGATAAACTTTCTGAGTTTTTTTGATGGCCTCAGGAGGTTGCTGAAAGAAATATCCCATACATTATGTCTGTTCTTTTGCAGGTAGCAAATTATAACCAGTAATACATTGTGCCAACCAAAGAGTTACATAGATCCGCGGCTCTAACAGTTGACCCTTTTTACAGTATGTGGAAGAGAGTAACGCAGTCACTTCTACAATGCTCCATCTATGGTCAAGGAGCACAGAGAAAGTACCTGCCCTGTGGTCTCCAGTCCTGATTTGTTTCTGTACACACAGCATCAGCTAACTAGCAAAGTGAGCTGCTGTTTATAGATTTCCTCCTGCTGTGACTTGATTTTGGTAGTAGGCATTTTCTGGTTCAGGATTAGGTTTTCAGCTGCTGAGTGAGCAGTGGTATATGAGCGTTAACTGATAATGTTACAGTGCTTATATATTCTAAGCACTACAAAATATAAACAAAAAAAATAAAATAGTCCCAATTTTTAACCACCTTAGCTCCGGAAGATTTTACTCCCTTGATGACAGATCATTTTGTTGGTATTTAGCACTGCACTACTTTAACTGGTAATTGTGTGGTTATGCAACACTGTACCCAAACCAAATTTATATATATTTTTTTTGTCAGACAAATGGAGTTTTCTTTTGATGGTATTTGATCACCACTGGGTGAAAATTGTGAAAAAAGTTTACTTTCTGCTATAAAGCATATCCATTAAAAAAAAAATATCAAATTTCTTCATAAATTTTGGCCAAAATGTGTTCTGCTACATGTCTTTGGTTAAAAAAAAAAATCGCAAAAAGTGTATAGTGATTAGTTTGCATAAAAGTTATAGTGTTTACAAACTATGGTGTGTGTGTGTGTGTGTGTGTATAATCTATATATAATATTTTTTTTTTATATACTAGTAATAGCACTGATCAGTGACTTTTATAGTGGGACTGTGATAGTGCTGCGGGCAATCTGACACTAAAACAAGGAGATTGTTCCCTCTGTATAGAGCCCTGTGTTTGTCAACACAGGGCTGTGATTTATTCTACTGAGCAGGTCCTGACCGTGAATTATTGGCTAGTAGCTGCTGACAAAATCCTGCTTTGTCTAATCCCAGCAGGGGCACGTGCCCTGAACCTGGAAGAAGGGGGCGACATACAGGTACAACAATGTGCCTGTAGGAGTCGCCCGTCCACAGTACAATGCAAAAGTCAGTCCCAAAGTGGTTAAACAATATCTGTCACAAATATATTTTCTCTACAGTCTTCTGTCTTTAAAACAAAACAATTTAAATTGCCGCTTTTTCATCACATAATATCACTAATTGTGCTTTCTTTTTTTGTCCAGGCCGAGAAGGTGCCAAAAGCGCAGTGTACAAATTTATTAGGAAAGCTGGATGAATGTGAAAAAGCTCTGGCTAAAAAACAGCAAGAGATTGATGAGCTGAAGGTGCAAGTCAATAAATATACGGAAGATGCTGAGACAATAGCACTTCTCCAAGCTCAGGTATGCTAAAGCAGAACTACTTTTATTTGTTGTGTTGTCTGCTAGGTGACAAAACTCCAGAATAGCCGGATCATTGTAGAAGCTACCGTATATACTCGAGTATAGGTCGTTCCGAATATAAGCCGAGGCCCCTAATTTACCACAAAAAACTGGGAAAAACGTATTGACCCGAGTATAAGCCGAGGGTGAGAAATGCAGCAGCTACTGTAAGTGGAATAAAGAGGGTCAACAATGCCCATCTGCAGCTGCATGCCTCCTTGTGTCCTGTGCAGCCTACCTGTGTCCTGTACATGTGTCCCGGTGTCCTGTGCATGTGTCCTGTGCAGCCTACATGTGTCCCTTGCAGCCTACCTGTGTCCTGTGCATGTGTCCCGATGTCCTGTGCAGCCTACCTGTGTCCTGTGCATGCCTCCGTGTGCCGTTCTGCAGCCTTCGTATGGCGATATCCATCCTCCGTGTGCCGCTCTGCTTCCACCGATCAGCGTGTCAAAAATAACATTGGGCAGCCATTCTACTATTCAAAAGCCGCGCCTCCTCCTCGTCTGTGATAGGCAGAACACTCCATTCCCCAGCAGTCAGCCTATCACGGACTTTCTCTCAACCCCAAACCATGGATGGGGATGAGAGAATGTCCGTGATAGGCTGTACACTGACTGCTGGGAAATTGAATGTATCACGCGCTGGCTGCCGTCTGTCTGATCACACGCTGATCATGTAGGCAGATGGCGGTGACTCGAGTATTAGTCGGGGGGGGGGGGGGGGGGGACGTTTAGCCTAAAATAAAGGGCTGAAAATCTTGACTTATACTCTAGTATTTACGGTAATCCAAAACTGCCACTGACACTTAGAGCCCTTTCACACTGGGGCGTTGGTAAAGTGCCGCCATTTTTAGCGGCGCTTTTAAGCCCTGCTAGCGACTGAAAAAGGGTTAAAAGCACCCGCAAAGCTGCAGCGCCGCCCATTGATTTCAATGGGCAGGGACGCTTTAGGAGCGGTGTATACACTGCTCCTACAGCGCCTGAAAGATGCTGCTTGCAGGACTTTTTTTGACATCTTTCCAGTGTGAAAGCACTCGGGCTTTCACATTGGAGCGACAGGAGAGGCGCTTTACAGGCGCTTTGCAGGTGCCATAGCGCTTGTAAAGCGCCTCAGTGTGAAAGGGGTCTTAAAGCAGCGCTGTTATATTTTTAATGACACAAGTAGGAAACATTCTTGTTCTATGACATAATCACAATCCCACACCTTACAATTGCAGCAAACTGCTAAACCATTGTCAGGTTGGATGAGACCCATTGAAATTTTATGGAAGCATTGTTCCTATATATCACCCTCCCCCCCCCAACAGTGGGTGGTGTTAGCCTGCACTCCCTGCTCTCTACTTAACTCAATTTTGGTTAGATGGGTTGAGTTTAAATTTTAATGTGACAGGTAGCCATCTAAAGAATATTGTGTTCAGTGGGCATTAATAAATGCCTGCAGTGCTCAACCTAAAGGCCTGCCAGAATTTGCTAAATTTTAAGCCTAAAAAATGATTGTTAAAATGACTCTTTTGAATCTAGCGGCTCCTACTTCACTACTGTGTCTTGAAGTGAGGTAGGGGCGGTGAGAAGGAACACAGGGTGCAGGAATTCGACACTCAAGGAAGTGTTGTATTCTGAAGATTTTTTAAGAGTTGTATCTATGAATACAACACAGAGTGGCACAGACCTCCAAAAGCGGTATAGATTACATTTTCTTTCAGGGGGAACTTTGTCTTTAATTATTTTGGAGTTACAGCCATAACTTTAAATGTGTTAAGATTTGTATTCAATATTCCCAGACTAGAGTTGAATTTTGCCTTATGAAAGCTGTTGCACACTTTAGAAATATTTGCTGAACATTAAGTGTTTAAAAGCTAAGAATAAAAAATGTCTGTGCACACAGCCTAAATGACTACAGTATTTAGAAATATTTTTATTCACACACAGGCGTACTCTTCCATTTGATTAAGTATAGCTGAATTCCTCTATTTGGTTTTTGCCTTCTGTATCTCATACAGAAATTATATTAAGGTTTATCCAAACACATTCCTCATGGACAATGGGATTTTTGTACTCGCCATAGAAATCCTTTTCTTGGAGTCAAATGACTCATTCAGTTTATACTGCCACCT
Source organism: Lithobates clamitans (assembly GCA_037952925.1). NCBI lineage: Eukaryota > Metazoa > Chordata > Amphibia > Anura > Ranidae > Lithobates > Lithobates clamitans. The sequence goes on from JBBGZY010000190.1 coordinate 3,246,870, forward strand.
ACAGAATGATTGAACACTGGCAAATGAAAAATCTGTAGGCCAGCTAAGGATAACCCCTCCCACTACCAGCATACTTCAGTTTTGTAGCAAAGCAGTACTGAGAGAATTAATGTAAAAAGGGGGAAAGACTTCTCACCGGAAACTATCACACACCTCCGGTGAGAAGTCTGAGGAAGACGGCGGTACCGGGAAGCGGTGGGGCCTGTATCGGTTTAGGGAGCAAGCGGGTTCTCTCTGTACAGTGGACGGTAGGTTGGCATTGCGAGTGAGGAGGTACGGACACCCCAGACTGATGCAAAGACCCCGCAGAGGGTTATATCTGCAGACGCTGACGACCTCACTACAAACAGGAGGTCCACTTCATCTGGTAAGGGTCCCTAACATACTTTTTTGTGGTGTGCACTCCAAGGATAGATCCACCCTTTACCCTTTTGGCGGTGGCGGAATCATCTTTCAACTTGTTTTTTCTATTATTTCTCCTCCCATTGGATTCAACATACACCATATGTGAACTTTGCACCTAATGATCCGTTTAGTCCAATCTTTCTACACATTCTATGTGGACTTTGCACTTAATGATTATTTTTGCACTATATGAATTTATATGGACACCTTCTTTAACTAAATTGTTGTTGTTTTATATATAGAGTGATATTATTTTATTTACCTAATCTGCATTCAGGGCATATGTTTTTTTGCACATATAACAATATGTGATTCTGCTTAGGGAACTCGATATTTTTCTAATTAGCACAACTATTCCCCCTTTTTACATTAATTCTTCTTGCATGGTTATCGCATGTTTATGTGTCGCAGCTTTTTTCTTTATAGCATATATATATATATGTTTCTTCAACTATTTATCACTATTAGTGCGGTATATGCCCCCTATTTTATTTACCTTGTGTACTGAGAGAATGATCATAAACACAGAGGGGTGGGACCTCTGTCACTCAAAGGACTCAAAAAATCTAATTTTACTAGGAATACAAAAGTCCTATGAATTTTTTTCCTCAGTTGATGAGGGGCACAGGAAGTCCTAAACCTCTGAGAGTTTCAAAAGCAGTCCAACTGCAGGATGGCCAACATGGCAAACAAATGCTAACTGGGGCCTGTCTGCAGCTCAAAGGGGCCACCTGAAGCACCTTACACCGAAGATGGCATCAGATGAAGCCAAAACTTTCACTTGCTAGAACTTGGCAAACATACGAAAAGAAGACCCAGTGGCAACCTTGTAAATCCAAGAAACAGTTTGCTGGTGCCAAAAAACCCAGGAAACTTTTACAGATCTTGTGGTGTTCAGCTTGCACCTACCAGAACCTGATCCTTGAGGCCATAGGCTTTTGATGGTGGTGGATCGAGAAATTGGTGAACTCTTTTAGGGTTTATCCGGATGACAAAAAAGGGAATTGGCCTTTCTGAAAGAAGCAGTGGCTGAGAGACTCCTAAAGCCTGAACCACATGCAAACAATAGAGGGAAATTTATTGGCAAACTAGAGTCAGACAGAGGGATGGAAGAACAGTGTCTTGGGTAAGGTGAAAAACAAACTACCTTAGGCAAGAAGGCAGTAATAAGTCTTGAGGCCACCTTGTCTTAGCTCAAAACCAGAAGGGCTCCCTGTTTAGTTCTGAAACTAGTATTGCAGAGCTGGTAGCTACAAGACACCACCTTGTGGGTGACAGTAATGTCTCTTAATGGAAGCTAGGTTAAAATAAGAGAATTACAGTAAAGTGTATTGCAGTTCATTAGTGCACTGTTTATACATACATCTTTTACTTATAGGTTGATGTCTACTGTTCTGATTTTCATGCGGAGAGAGAAGCCAGGCAAAATATTCATCAAGAAAAGGAGGACTTGGCAACACAGCTGGCACTCATGTTGGAAGAAAATGAATCTCTGAAGGGAAGGTAGGTATTCACTGATTGTAAATAATAGTTTAAAATTAAAAGAAACCATATTTGCATGAACCCCAGGCTAAATATTATTGCAGTATAGTTTGATAGAGCAGCACTAGCCCACTTGATATTTAGCACCTCACATGACCCTTTAGACCAGACATGTCTAAATTGCGGCCCGCGTTCCGGTTTCAAAAGGCCCCACTGGTAATTTGGATATATATCTTTTGTGGCCCCCAATGAATCCTTGAGTGCCCCAAACTCGTTCATCCATGTCTTTATGGACCTTGCTATGTGCACTGGCCCAAATCATTTGGTGGAGGGGGGATTATGGTGTGGGGTTGTTTTTCAGGGGCTGGGCTTGGCCCCTTAGTTCCAGTGAAGGGAACTCTTGGGGCGTCGGCATACCAAGACATTTTGGACAATTTCATGCTCCCAACATTGTGGCAACAGTTTGGGGATGGCCCCATCCTGTTCTAACATGACCGCACACTAGTGCACAAAGCAAGGTCCATAAAGTTGTGGAAGAGCGAGTTTGGGGTGGAGGAACATGACTGGTCTGCTCAACACCTTTGGGATGAATTAGAGTAGAGACTGCGAGCCAGGCCTTCTCGTCCAACATCAGTGCCTAACCTAACAAATGCACTTCTGGAAGAATAATCAAACATTCCCATAGACACTCCTAAACCTTGTGGACAGCCTTTCCAGAAGAGTTGAAGCTAGTATAGCTGCAAAGGGTGGGCCAACTCAATATTGAACCCTACGGACTAAGACTGGGTTGCCATTAAAGTTTGTGTGTGTAAAGGCAGGTGTCCCACTACCTTTGACAATATAGTGTATGTAAATGCTGAAATCTGCTGCTGGCTGTCCTAGTTGTAAACTTCGATCCTCACCAATAATCTTCCATTGCTCTGGGGAGTTAATACAGCCACTCGAGCTGTCATAGGCATTCAAGAGTATCAACTGTGCTTACCCTTTCTCTCTTTTTGATAAACGAAAGGTCCGCAGCCCCCATTCATAGGAGCTCTTTTCATTGATGGATGCTACAGTACAGCTCCTTTGAATGTGTTGTATGGGGAAAGACTCTTAATGAGTGCCTATGACAATTCCTGCAGCTGTTAACCCCACAGATTATTGATTATTAGGGTTGGGGATCAGAGGACTGAAGATTTCAACTAGGATGGCTGGCATCAGCACAAGCAACATTTCTCATTAAATGTAACTAAAATATTTTCTTTCAGGCATTCCATAGAGCAGCTTCAGAGACGCCATGTGCCTTCATCAGAAGGTCCCCACCTCATGGCAAGAGGTAAAGTACTGCAAAAATGTCTAAAAGACATTCTCTGTTTAACATATTTTCAGCTATTTTTGTTGGCGTGTAATAATACATACCTAGAGTGGCTAAAACCTGTTTGCTGTTTGTGCAGTCTGTGTCTAAGGCTTTTTTTTTTTTCCCCATTCCTGTCTTGATACAAAATGAAGTAAAGGTGTAATCTCTCTGAATGAAGGAAGGAAAACCCCTCTCAGTTGCAACTAGACTAATGTCCTCATTGGAGGAGTCACTATTCCTGTTAACAGTGATAATCCATTTTGGATTTTTTAAAAAATACTGTCCCAGTTACAGTCAGAAAGAGAGCATGCTTCTCCCTCGATGGTCACAGACAACAAAAAGACCTGTCCGGTTATAACCTTTTCCTACACTATGCACAATGAAAACAGAGTTTGGATATTTTAAAAATGAGTTAACCACTTCCCGACCGCCGCACGACAATGTACGTCCTAAGTTTGAACGGGGATATCGTTGTTATGGCAGCAGCTAGCTGCCATAACCCCGGTATCCCCGTTTTCGCGCGGCGGCCGGCTTTCAGATAAAAGTGGTCCCTGCGGTGGATTCGCCGCGAGATCACTTTTATCGGTGGCGGGAGAGGGCCCCCCCCCCCCTCCCGCCGCGATCCGGTGCCCTCCGCCGCTTACCGGAGCCGTCGGTAGCGTCCTGCTCTCTGGTGTGTCTGGAGACGAGTGAGGCTAAGATGGCGCTCACTCGTCTCCATGACACTGCTGGGCGGAAGCGACGTCAAAACGTCACTTCTGTCCACACCTCTTAAAGGCATATTTTTTTCAAATGTCATTGCATTTTAGTGTAAATATGAGATCTGAGGTCTTTTTGACCCCAGATCTCATATTTAAGAGGTCCTGCCAGGCTTTTTTCTATCACAAGGGATGTTTACATTCCTTGTAATAGAAATAAAAGTGACACAATTTTTTTTTTTTTTTAAACAGTGTAAAAATAAATAAAATATTGTAAAATAAATAATAAAAATAATTTAAAAAATTTTTTAAAACCCCCCCTGTCCTGACGAGCTCGCGCGCAGAAACGAACGCATAGGCGAGTAGCGCCCGCATATGAAAACGGTGGTCAAACCACACATGTGAGGTATCACAGCGACCGGTAGAGCGAGAGCAATAATTCTAGCCCTGGACCTCCTCTGTAGCGCAAAATATGCAACCTGTAGAATTTTTTAAACGTGGCCTATGGAGATTTTTGAGGGTAAAAGTTTGACGCCATTCCACGAGCGGGCGCAATTTTCAAGCATGACATGTTGGGTATCAATTTACTTGGCGTAACATATTTCACGATATAAAAAAAATTGGGATAACTTTACTGTTGTCTTATTTTTTTATTCAAAAAAGTGAATTTTTTCAAAAAAAAAGTGCGCTTTTAAGACCGCTGCGCAAATACGGTGCAAAAAAAAGTATTGCAATGACCGCCATTGTATTCTGTAGGGTGTTAGAAGAAAAACCATATATAATGTTTGGGGGTTCTAAGTAATTTTCTAGCAGAAAAACCTGTTTTAAACATGTAAACACCTAAAATCCAAAACGAGGCTGGTCCTTAAGTGGTTAATCTTGAAAAACAGGCTTTTTTGTGTTTTTGCATTTTTTTATTTTTTTTTTCAAAGTTTTAGAATAGTTGAGTTTCACTAAAGAGCTTAGCAATTTAAAGCTGCACTATGAGGAAAGAAGTGAGCAGCAATACTTAACCTTTGTTCTCATTCTCTGCCTAATCTGCTCCTCTCACGGTATGAGCACAGGTCCTCAATGTGCTCGCATGCAATGCAGGACCGCTGATCCTGCAATGCAAGTTATCATTTTGAAGAATATAGAAATATCAACCAGCGCAACATAAAACCTAATACAGCAGCTGAAATAATGCGGTTCAAAATATCTAATCCACAAGATAATAAAAAAGGCAATACAGCGCAAACAAATAAAAACAAAACAAGTAAATGAAAACAAATCAGAAAAAAATGGTACAGAAACAGTCCATATTCTTCTTCATAAAAAACATATTCTTATGTTGATTGGAAAAACGCCGACTTAAGTGACAACCTCCACCATCAAGAGAAATGGCCGCTCAACTCACACGATGGACCGCTGAGTAAATCAGTTAGGTCAAAACAGCAGTTCCCTTTAGGGGTATTAGGTCAGCCAGCTCCCACAATAGTGTTGGATAGGATGCCAGTAATTAGCAATTTCACATGGTGTTCATCATCAACTCCAAATTCGGTACATAGAATAAAAGCAACAATATCTAGTGCTCTCTGAATATTCAGAACATATTTATTTTAAAAAGGGGTAAAATGCACTTACAAATCACGCACTGTGCTCCAGTGCTAAGGATGAATGGCATAGAAAGCAAGGTGTATCCACGAAGTTCAGCATGTAGGACGCGGGTGACATCACGTTTAAGGTCACATGGTTCTGTACGCGTTATGTCCCTAAGGGGCGGGACTTCATCAGCGGCTGTTCAAATGCCGCGTTATGTCCCTAAGGGGTGGAACTTCAGCGGCCGCTGATGAAGTCCCACCCGCTTAGGAACGTAACATGTACGGAACCACGTGACCTTGATCGTGACGTCACCCGCGTCCTACACGCTGATCCTAGAGCACTAGATATTGTTGCTTTTATTCTATGTACCGAATTTGGAGTTGATGATGAACACCCTGTGAAATTGCGAATTACCGGCATCCTATCCAACACTAGCATGGGAGCTGGCTGATCTAATACCCCCAAAGGGAACTATTATTTTGGAGAGGCTGTGACTGGATAAATGGCAAAAGGAGGAACTTGAGAGTATTGTTTTCTATACCTTTTCCCCAGATGAAAATGGTATTTTAAGTTTGCAGTGTAGGGGACACTAAATATTAGTTTTTTTAGTAGTGACTGGAGTAAACAAACTGTTACATGGGGCAAGTAATGGATTAAAAAATACCAGCATATGTAAGTACCAGAAATTAAGAAACTTGGTTGTTACTAAAAGATGTACAAACTTAACATACTAGCATTTTATTGCATTAAAGCTATGGTAATCGCTTCCTTGCTATAGTTACACTTCTTAAGTCTACAAATATGATGTTATTTGCAGGAGCGGAGAATGTGGAGCAGCCAAGTCTACATCAACATACATGTCCTAAGTGTCAGCTGACTGTACCAGATATGGACACGCTGCAGATTCATGTCATGGAGTGCATCACTTAAATGAACGCTGCAGAGAGCTTCGGAATAATTTAACTGCAAAAAAATCACGTTTGTGTTATCTGTCTGACAAGCCTGTTTTCGAATTAATTTTAAGACATGTAATTTACATAGCTTAAGGTTGTTCATATGTAGTTTATACAACTGTATACTTAAATTATCCAGGACTGTGCACTGCAGAAAAAACAGGCTTAAAGTATCTGGCAAATACTCTAGGTACCAAAAAAAACACAACAAAATTGTTGGATCACAATTTAAAATTGTAAGAAATGTATACCACCTCTCAGATCGCTGCTTTGTATTGACAATTTGCGCTTTAAGCACTGATAAGAGCTCTCTCTACACCTATAGCGTTCCAACAGCAGGCTTGCAGCTTTCCTACATGGTAGCCTTCTCTCCCTTGTCCATTTAGGCTGGGTTCACACTAGTGCAAATTTGACGTGGCTTTCGCATCGCAGGAGATTGTGACCGGGTCTCTATGGAGGCGGTTCACACATCTCCGCAGCGGCTCTGGTGTGAATTGCGCAAGAGTCCTGTGTGTCTTTTGATCCGTTTCCGGTTCTAATTCGGACTGAAATCGGACCCGAAATGGTGAATGGAGATGCACCGGACTCCTCCTGTGAGCTGGAGCGTGCTGCAGTGTGAACCCAGCCTTATAGAACACCTTGTATTTTGCCATTGTTCACAGAATCCAAACCGCTCTGTGATTCTTTAAAAGAGCAGGGCAAATTGCAGGAAGGTAAGTGTCAATTCTCCTGCCTGGAGTACTGGAAGCATAGCAAAAGCTATACTATTGGAGCTCAGTGAAAGTTCATTGCAGCTATCCAAAGGGTGACATACCCATCCTGAGATTTAACTATTTGTACAACCCAGCAGATTAAATATATAACTCGTTTTTTGTTTTTTTTTTATCTGTATTGCAAACATGTAAACCAGGCAAATTGGGATACGTGTGCATCTAAAGCTTAAACATCAGCTTCAGAGTGCTTACTTTTACATATTCCATAGTCAAACTTTGCTGCCTCATAAATGTTGCGGTCACAGCTTTCTTAATATGCAGTAATACTTTTCAGTGTACAGTTCCTTGTCCACCTTGGGCTTAAGACAAATTATAGATGCTTTGGATAAGTCCATAAAGCTGCAATCACAAACCTTATCCTAGATGCAATTAACAAAAAAAATAGCCAAGCTTCAGTTTATGGCATTATTACTTACACAACCTTAAGTTTCCTTTTACAGTATTTGTTCATTCCCTATTTCCTGTTTGTTTCTAATCACCCCTAATTGTTAGATTTGCACTGTCTGGGAGCTTCTATACATCATATTAGATAACTGACAGAAAACTACTTTGATACTTAAGACAGACTTGACTTTTGGCAGGTAGATTACTGTATAATATAAAGAGTGATCTGTCATTTTTACAGCTGTGTAAATTTAAAGGTTTACCTGTTTGAATTCTTATGTAAATAAATTCTATACACAGTACAGAAAAACATAAAATTTATTTTGAACTTATACATTTTATTTGATTGCTCTGTTTTCATTTACAAGTAAGTCTTTATGTGAATGTATACAAAACATTACTGTAATGGTAACATATCCTCTAGTGAGCATGTGGCCTGGATCATGTTTTTTTTTGATTATACATAACTTTTATTAAGAATTATCGTATAAGTGTATGTACACCTCTTATTCTATGCAAGAACTGAATTCTTGTGTAAAAAGACCAGGCATTTAACTGAGGTTTAGTAAGTGCTTTGTTGAGTTGATCCTCTATATTGAGTGCCAAGCCATTTTTTTCACCCAATGGAAAAGTAGGACAGTGAACATGGGAATACTTTGGAATTTTTAGGGACATAAAATAATATATTTAGAAATTACCCTTTCATTTGGCAAAAAAAAAAAATAGTTCCTAATAAAAAATAATCTGTTTATTTATTACAGGTACTTGTATAGCGCCATCAATTTACACAGTGCTTAACATATACACTCACAGGCCACTTTATTAGGTACACCTGTTCAATTGCTTGGTAACACAAATTGCTAATCAGCCAATCGCCGGACGGCAGCTCAATGCATTTAGGCATCTAGATGTGGTGAAGACAATTTTCTGAAGTTTAAATTGACCATCAGAAAGGGGATTAAGTGACTTTGAACGTGGCATGGTTGTTGGTGCCAGACAGGCTGGTCTGAGGATTACAAAAACTGCTGATCTACTGGGATTTTCACGTACAACCATCTCTAGGGTTTACAGAGAATGGTCCAAAAAAGAGAAAATATCCAGTAAGCGGCACTTGTGTGGAGGAGAATGGGCAGACTGGTTTGAGATGATAGAAAAGCAACAGTAACTCAAATAACCACTCTTTACAACCAATGTATGCAGAATACAGGCAGTCCCCCAGTTACGAACGGCCTCAAACGCTGGCCACTTGTGCTCCACGCTGGTCCTGGATACCTCAGAGCACCTCTGGACACATCCCACACTGCAGTACTGCATGGCCAGAAGAGCCCAAGATAACATAAGCGCCCGGAACATCCCACATCCATGGCACAGGCTTCTGACTTATGAACAAATTCCACTTACAAACAAACCTACAGTCCTTAATGTGTTTAACTCGGGGACTGCCTGTACCATCTCTGAATGCACAACACATCTTAAAGCAAATGCGCTACAGCAGCAGAAGACCACACCAGGGCCGTTTCTGTCTAAGAACAGGAAACCGAGGCTACAATTCTTTGCACAGGCTCACCAAAAAAGGACAAAAGAAGATTGGAAATATGCCTGGTCTGATGAGTCTCGATTTCAGATTGTAGAGTCAGAATTTGGCTTAAACATGAAAGCATGGATCCATCCTGCCTTGTATCAACGGTTCAGGCTGGTGGGGGTGTAATGGTGTGGGGGATATTTTCTTGGCACACTTTGGTACCAATAGATCATCGTTTAATTGCCACGGCCTACCTGAGTATTGTTGCTGACCATGTCCTTCCCTTTATGACTACAGTGTACCCATCTTCTGATGGCTACTTTCAGCAGGATAATGCTCCATGTCACAAAGATCAAATCATCTCACCACTGGTTTCTTGAACATGACAATGAGGACACTGTACTCAAATGACCTCCAGAGTCACCAGATCTCAATCCAATAGAGCAGTGTTTCCCAACCTCTGTCCTCAAGTACCCCCAACAATCCATGTTTTCCTTTAATTTGCACAGCTGCTTTACATGAATATCAATGACATGCTATTGATAAGAGCTATTTTATCTAAGGAAAGTTCCCAAAACATGGCACGTTGGGGTTATTTGAGGACTGAGGTTGAGAATCACTGCAATAGAGCACCTTTTGGGATGTGGTGGAACAGGAGATTTGCATCACGGATGTGCAGCCGACAAATCTGCAGGAACTGCGTGATGGTATCATGTCAATATGGACCAAAATCTCGGAGGAATGTTTCCAACACCTTGTTGAATCTATACCATGAAGAATTTAGGCAGTTCTGAAGGCAAGGCAACCTGGTACTAACAAGGTGTACCTAATAAAGTGGCCAGTGAGTATACTGTACATTCACATTAGTCCCTGCCCTCAAGGAGCTTACAATACAAGGTCCCCAACGCACATTCATGCATATACATGTTAGGGCCAATTTAGACAGAAGCCAATTAACCTACCAGCATGTCTTTGGAGTGTGGGAGGAAGCCGGAGTACCCGGAGGAAACCTGCCCAGGGAGAACATTCTGACTACACCATTTAAAAACTGAAGGTCAGTTGCTGCTGGAAACTGCATTTATTTTATGTTCTGATTTACTTAAGACCCTATCTTTATACTTCTTATTGCAGTGCTTAACTTACAGCAGCTAGCTTTATGATATGGATGTGGTGATGACATAAAATCTGTATACCACAATATTGGGGGAAAAAACCCAGCTTCCTTACTTACATTATTCATACAAAAAAAAAAAATAGGAATACTTTATTTACAGTGCTGTAGGCTAAATGATTAAATTGTAAGCTTCAAGTTGCAATGAAGTCTTTTTTTGCATTGCATCAGGATCCATAAAAAAAAAAAAAAAAAAAAAAGAACATGCCCTCACTACCTAGTATTTAATGCTAGCTTTTTCTAAATGCAATGAAAGATTGTAAGCTATCGAGGGAATAGAGAAACAGATGACAGTAAGGCGACTTGTAGGAAAGAAATTAGCTTGATTCCCCCATCAACGCAGATAGTGCTGACAGAGGAATCGCTCCTGCCAAGGCATTGTCTTTTCCCGGTGGGGGAAGCCAGTGATTTTTGCTAGCTGCTATACCAGCCGTTCGTGATAATCACAAGTAAAATCCAGCAGGCTGGTTGTACCCATTTACCGATTGATCTTCTTGGTATGTTCAGCCTGCCCATACATGGTTTGAATTGATTTGAACAGTCAATGGCCTGCTCCTAGCAAGGATTGCCAGAACACCTAAGTTGCAGAAACAAATTAAAACTGTAGTGGTCTAGACAGTGTTTGTTTTGCAAGTGTTCTTTGTTTATTTGCTATAGTAGTTTTTTCAATATAGGATTTCCTTAGTTCATAATAAATAGAGGTAATGAAACGCACCAGCTGAAAGTGATGATTGTCCATGCCCAGCTCAGTCTGTGCTATGTGTTCTTGGAGATCAAATATATCTGCTGACCCCAATGTAAGTAGCGCATGGTGCTGCAGCCTGAGGAGAGATATCCTATGCTTTGAGTTGCCATGATTCAGCATACGATGCACATCCTTCTCCACTACTTGCAGAGTCCGAATTGTTCCATTTGAGGGCACAAAATAAGCCGTACCTTCTTTAACTTGCAGTAAGTGATAAGCATTTGTAAAATCTGGTGGGTAGTGTTCAGTCACAAGTGCCCATCTGCACTTGTTACAGGACAGCTGGCTAAAGGCTTTCCTCACAACCCAGCCTGCAAAGTACATTTCTGAATTGTTTACTGCCACGGTTAACAAATTGGATGAATAGATGTGATCAGGAAGCTCAATACTGGTGTCTGCAAACGGAGAGGAAACATTCTGTCCATAACCACAGAGACTCGGATCAATACTTGCATCTCCAAAGCTAGCTTCAGTTTCCTCCAAATCTGTATCGACAAGTCCAAACTGTACCAAAAGCTTTTCTACAGCACACCTTACCTCAAAAGCAGTAGGGCTTACATCAGATCCATCTAAAATGACAGAGAAAGTAATCGGATTGTGCTATATACTTCAAATCGAAAAAATTAGCACTTAGCTGCTGAATTACTACAGACATTACCATAAATTTGGGGCTCCCTGGTACTTGTGCAATTGCTTGCCTGCTGATTACTACAGCTAAACTGCTGCTTTTACATGCACATCCTTATTTATGAATTTCCTCAAACCCTAATGTTCTTCCTTTAAAACTCCAGTTTTGCTATGGGGCCAGGCACTTTTACCACCTTCCTGCTCAGGCCAATTTTCTGCTTTCAACGTTGTCGCACTTAGACCATTTCGGTCATGCTACACTGTACCCATATTACATTTGTATCTTTTTTTTTTTCAAACAAATAGAGCTTTCTTTTGGTGTTAATAAATCACCACTGGGTATTTTATTTTTTGCTAAACGAAAAAAGATCATACATTTTTTTTATTCATTTCCGTTATAAAATTTTGTTAATAAATCTTCATAAATTTAGGCCAAAATGTATTTCTCTTTCGTTCATTGACAGACACAGTGCTCCATTATTCAGAACCATAGGGTTATACTGCCCCCTACAGGAGTAGGACACTAGGCTGAAAAAAAGACTTGGCTACGCCTATGGGCAGTCCTAGGTGGTATACACCCTCCTCTCTGCTATGGGCCTTCAGTTTTTTTTCTGCCTAGTCAGGAGTAAGTACCTAGTTCCCTGCTGGGATCTCTAATCCTGGGCATTTTTTTTGTTTGTTGTTTTCTTTTTTCATGGATTTTTCTCTGTTGAGATCTACAATCAACTGCCGGGCTGGGCACCAAGATCCAGCAGTCTCTCCAGTCTGGCCAGCGAGCACGTGCAGACCGCAGCTATGCACTAGGTCAGCCACAATATAGCCCCACTGGATGGGGGCTGGCCCTGCGAGATAAAAGTCTTGCGAGGTCACATACGACCGGGTCCCGGCCAGAGTTGCATCGTTCCTCATGGCTGACAGCCCCCCCCCCACTTCAGGGGAGAGGGGATCTATCTGAGAGCATTACCCGCACGCTTCACTGGATCGGTAAGTACGGGGCCACCTCTCCTTCCCTGGACGTGGCGTGGAGCGCGGGTACTCCCTGGGGTGGTCGGTCCCTCCGGGGTTCTCCTCCACCCATCTCCCTCCCTTCCCCGGATGAGGCCCAGGCTTCTGGCATAAGTGCTTTTGGACACAGTGACCCCCCCCTTCCACCCTCGGGGTTGCTACTGGGGGGGGTATCCCTTGGGCCCACCTGCTGCAGTGGTTGGGCCTAGGAGGCGGGTGACCGGACATCCGCGATCGGAGCCCTCCTGTAATTTAGGCCGCGGCTTTGCGGCCTGCCGACTGGGTGCTGGATGGGCACCCCAGAGCGGCGGAGGCAGTCGCTTTCCCGTTTTCGGGTGTCCGCCCTCTGTTCAGCAGCTCGGATTGGTCCCCCCCGCTGGCCACGCACTCGCAGCAGGTGCCTGAAAATTTTGGCGGCGGCCTGCTAGGGCTCATGGGGGCTCTGAGAGCGATCTCACTTTGGGGGTCCGTTAGGTGGGTGCGGCGTGGGTGCTCCCTGTGCGAGGCCTCGGCCTTGGCCCCCTGTGAGGGGCCTCAGTGGTGCCTTGTGTGATCGGCATCCCCTGTGTGGTGGGGGTCGCAGTTGGGGGCCCCCTCCTGAGTTTTTTATGGTGGCCCTTAGGCATATAGCCTAGTAAATGGCACCCCCTGCCCTCCTCCTACCTCCTCTGTCTCGAACGATCCTTTATCTGGCTCTGCCGCTGCAAACATGGCCCACCTTGGGGGGTTGGTGGCCACGCTCCCTGTCCTGTCAGGGAGTGAGGATGATTCCTCCACAACTCTGTTTCCGCAGCGGTGCTAAGACATGTATTGTGGGGAGCTACCGTGTATGACATCATTACGCGTTTGGCTTTTGTCCGGTTACAAGATTGTTTGGGGGAAAAAAGCTGGAAAACTTAGTTCTTTTGCTTCCAATGTGCGTCTGTCGCCGGACCATTGGCGGTTCTCTTTGTGGGGCTGTGCAAGCCCTGTTGCTTCAGAGTGTGATGTCCCGAAAAGTTTCAGGGGTTTTATTCAAACCTGTTCACAGTCCAAAAGATGGAGGTTTTGGTGCGTCCAATTTTGGACCGGTAGGTGGGCCTCCCTGTGGACCTGCATGTGGGTGTTGGGTCTGATGGTATCTACCTTTTTTGAGGCGATTCCATTTGCACAGTTCCATACAAGCTCCCTTCAGGGAGATCCTGGCATAAATGGGACAAGTGCCCAAGGTCTCTGGACAATCAGATTCGGCTGAGCCAGAAAACTAGAGGTTCCCTGGTCTGATAACTTCGCTCTCCAGTTCTTTGGTGGGGTAAATTCTTTCTCCCCTTGTATTGAACAGGGTGACCACCAATGGCAGTCTGTCCGGGTGGGGTGGTGTCCTGGGACTGAGCTCTGCCCAGGGTCGTTGGTGGAATCCGGACTACCGAGCAATATCCTGGAACTTCTAGCGATCAGACTATGTCTGGATCATGGACAGATCGACTTCGGAGGGCTCCCGGTACGGATCCAGTCGGACAATGCAACGGCGGTGGCTTATGTCAATCACCAGGGCGGGTCAAATGGGGTGTTGGCAGCCCTGACAGTAGCCAGTATCCTCCGGTGGGCAGAACATCTCCTTTCCGGCCATCTCCGATGTGCGCATTCCAGGAGTGGAATTCTGACAGGCTGACAGGATGCCTCAGTCGGCATGGGTTGGACCAGGGGGTGGGCCCTTCACCGGGCCATGTTTCACCGGATATGTCTCCGATGGGGCACTCCTGAGGTAGATCTGTTTGCGTCCTGGCTCAACAGAACGGTACGAAGGTTTCTGGCAAGGTCACGGGATCCCCTGGTGGGCACCTCAATCGCTCTGGTGGCCCATGGGGTCGGTAACGTTTGCTCTATGCCTTTCCTCCTTTCCAGCTTCGGCTGTTGCTTTTGTGTAGGATCAGTCAGTCATTCTATTGGCTCCAGATAGGTCCCGTCGGTCTGGGTACGCCTGGTCATCAACGTTCCTTGGCGACTGCCTCTCAGGGAGGATCTACTGGCCCAGGGCCGTTCTTCCATCCTGCTTTAGAGTCGCTGGTTTTAATGGCCTGGCTGTGATGAGTCGCTGCAGTTCCGAAGCTGCTGATGGCTAGGGAGTCTACCTCCTAGGCAGTTCTACCTCCAGATGTGGAAAGCGCATATATCTTGGTGTGAGTCACCGGGCATTCATCCTTGTTCTTTCTCAGGGGCTGAGATTCTGGCCTCCCTTCACGGGGAGTTGAGCAGGAATGGGCCTCGAGTACCATCAAGGGCCAGGTGTCAGCCTGGGTGGTCTTCAGCATCCCCTGGTCTCGCACTCCCTGGGGCGTACCTTTATTCAAGGGGTTCAACGTCTGGTTCCACCAGTGCGGTCTCTTCTACCACCGTGGGATCTGAACTTGGTGATTTTGGTTTTACAGAAGCCTCTCTTTCAATACAGTCGCAAGATTCCACTGCTTACTCTGTCTTGGAAGGTGGCCTCTTGGTGGCTTTCACCTCTGCTTGCAGGGTGTCGGAAATGGTGGCGTTATCTTGTCGTACACCTTACCCAGTGTTACACAAGGTTAAGGTGGTTCTTCGCCCTTTTCCATCATTCCTTCCTCGGATTTCCCTTTGAATAAGGACATTGTAATGTCTTCCTCATGTCTCTGGTCAACACATCCTAAGGAATTTGCCTTATCTGCCCTGGATGTGGTTTGGGGGATTCAGGTGTATTTGGCAGCCACCGAGTCTTTTTTGGAGGTCAGACTCACTGTGCTCACGGACGGGCCAAGAAAGGGGCTGCTTTTTCTGCGACCATTTCTGGATGGATCAGACAGATGACGACTCTGGCCTATTCTGTCAGGAATCGGGTTCCTCCTTTCCCTGTTATGGCGCATTCTTCTCGGGCGCTTAGTGTTCTTGTGCCTTCTATCATCAGGCGTTGGTTGCACAAGTTTGCAAGGCGGCCACTTGGTCGTCAGTGTACACTTTCACATTTCAACATTCTACGAAGTGGATGTGTTGGCATCTGCGGATGCCTCTTTTGGCCGCAAGGTTTTGCAGGCTGCTGTTTAGAGGGTCTATTCCCTCTTAAAGGGGTATTGTTCAGGTTGGGCTCCAGTTTGTTCTGTGTTGAGCTCCTGTTTCCTGGTTGGCTCTTGTGTTAGCCTTGGGATTTTTCATTGTCCCACACTTCATGTTTGGCACTGCTTTGGGACGTCCCTATGGTTCTGAATAATGGTGTGATGTGTCTGTCAATGGACGAAAGAGAAAATGGGATTTTTGACTTACCGTAAAATCCATTTCTCAGAGTTCATTGACAGACACCGCACCCAGCCCTCTAAGGAGTTTTAATACTTCTGACACTGCTTGTTACTAAACTGAAGGCCTCTAGCAGAGAGGGGGATGTATACCACCTAGGACACCGCACCCAGCCCTCTAAGGAGTTTTAATACTTCTGACACTGCTTGTTACTAAACTGAAGGCCTCTAGCAGAGAGGGGGATGTATACCACCTAGGACTGCCCATAGGAGTAGCCAAGTCTTTTTTTTCTGCCTAGTGTCCTACTCCTGTATGGGGCGGTATAACCCTATGGTTCTGAATAATGGAGTGTTGTGTCTGTCAATGAACTCAGAAAAATGTTTTTTACGGTAAGTAAAAAATCCCATTTTTGCTACTTTTTTTGTAAAAATAACCCAAATCTGTGTATATTATTTAGTCTGTAAAAGTTATAGCATCCACAAACTATGGTATATATATCTGAAAATCAATCAATCCTGATGACGACCCATCTAGTTTTTTTTTTAAGGCCCAAAAAGTGCAGCACAGTACACATATCCCCTAAAATGACCCCTTTTTTAAAAGTAGGCAGTCCTAGGTATTTAGTAAGAGGCATGGCAAGCTTTTTGAAGTTTTACTTAACTTCTTATTCATAGAACAGGTGTGGCGATGATCAGGGACACTGACTGGTTACAGTATGTGTAGGGAAAAAAAAGTTTACATTTTTTTTCCCCTTTTTGTATTTTTTTTTTCTTTTTTTAAACACACTGTGACCAGAGCAATACAGTGTTACCATAGTAACACTGTAGAACTCTGGGGAAGTAATCAGGATTTTTTTTTCTACATTATGACTGCTTATACCAGTAAATTTCACTGGTATAAGCAACCATTTTTACTGAATAAAACTGAATCATTCAGGGCTGTGATTGGCTGTACAATGTGATCACTGTGACCAATCATAGCTAGTAACACAATGGATAGCATGAAAGCAAGCCATCGATTGTTTACAATTGTCATGTGATCTGCTGTGGTCACAGCGATCATATGGTACCGGCAGCAGACCGCTACACTGATCAGTCATTGGCTGTGTCCAGAGGACACAGCTGGTGACAGATCGCACTGCAGCATGGCCCCAGGCACTTTCCAGGAGGATGTCCTATGATGTCCACCCGGATCAACGAAAGACCAGCCCAGCTGTCTTTTTGCTATAGGCCGGCCAGGAAGTTGTTAAAAGTTAGGTCCATCTTTCTGAACATGTTTCATGTTACACCCATATATAGGGTGTAATATGAAACATGGTCAGAGTCCACAGCCCTCCACCCTTCTTCTCCCCACCAGCTCATGCCAATTCTTCTTTATATGGACACTTTCAGTAGTGTAAATTCATTAAATTTAGAAAGCAACTGCACTCAGTTGGGCAGGATCCAATCCTTTAAGGGGTTTCCCTGCTCTGCAGGACCTCAGTTAATTCTACCCAAGAGATACAGTGCCTTGAAGAAGTTTTCATACCCCTTTTAAATTTTGTCATTTTACAACCAAAAGAGGCAACGGAGATATGTGAACCGGCTCCTTAGAGAGCCGGTCACAATCTCCTGTCATGCGAATTGGATGCAGGGAGACCCGCATCCAATTCACATAGGAGTGAACCCAGCCTAAAGGAGCTGCAGAGATCCACAGCTCAGGTGGGAGAATCAGTCCACAGGAAAACTATTAGCTGTGCACTCCACAAATCTGGCTTTATGGAAGAGTGGCAAGAAGAAAGCCATAGGAAGTCCCATTTGCGGTTTGCGAGAAGCCATGTGGAGGACACAGCAAACATGTGGAAGAAGATTTTTTTGGGCCTAAAAGCAAAACGCTATGTGTGGCGGGAAAACTAACACTGCACATCATCCTGAACACACCATCCCCACCGTGAAATGTGGTGGCAGCATTATGTTGTGGGGAGGCTTTTCTTCAGCAGGGACAGGGAAGCTGGTCAAGATAAATGGAGCCAAATACAGGGCAATCGTAGAAGAAAATCTGTCTGCAAAAGACTTGAGACTAAGGTGGAGGTTCACCTTCCAGCAGGACAACGACCCTAAACATACAGCCAGAATTACAATGGAATGGGTTACATCAAAGCATATTCCTGTGTTAGAATGGCCCAGTCAAAGTCCAGACCTAAATCCAATTGAGAATCTGTGGCAAGACTTGAAAATTGCTGTTCGAAGACGCTCTCTATCCAATGTGACAGAGCTTGAGCTATTTTGCAAAGAAGAATGGGCAAAAATTTCACTCTAGATGTGCAAAGCTGGTAAAGACTTGCAGTGAAAGATGGTTCTACAAAGTATTGACTCAGGGGGGCTGAATACAAATGCACGCCACACTTTTCACTTTTTTTTTTTTTATCTTGAAAACCATTTATCATTTTCCTTCCACTTCACAATTACCACTTTGTGTTCTATCACATAAAATCCCCCAAAAAAACATTTACATTTTTGGTTGTAACATGAGGGTATGAATAATTTTTCAAGGCACTGTATATGAAGATCACCCAGGCCTCTAAGCCTTTGCTCTATTAGGACAGTGCCATAGGTGCCATGTATAAAGGGATGTCTTTAGTTTTGTAAAAGGTTATGCCGCGTACACACGGTCGGACTTTCTATCCTACTTGGTCCGGCACACTTTCCGACGGACTTTGTCCGCCAGGTGCGCCGGACTTTAAAACGGACGGACTTGCCCACACACGCCGGGACTTTCCGGCGGGCTAAGTCCGCCCGTCTTTCCGACGGACTTTCGCCAGAGTTCCGGCGGACTTTCAGAATGAACGGACTTGCCCACACACGGACAAGTCCGTTCATTTTGAACGTGACTCAGGTGCGACGGGACTAGAAAAGGATGTCAATCTTGCCGCTTTTATCGGCGAGATTGACACCTTGCGAGCCCCGTCGCGGGGCATACCAGGCCCTTAGGTCTGGTATGGATTATAAAGGGGAACCCCTACGCCGAAAAAACGGCGTGGGGTCCCCCTAAAATCCATACCAGACCCCGATCCGAGCACGCAGCCTGGCAGGTCAGGAAAGGGGGTGGGGACGAGCGAGCACCCCCCCCCCTCCTGAACCGTACCAGGCCGCATGCCCTCAACATGGGGGGTGGGTGCTTTGGGGGAGGGGGGCGCCCTGCGCCCCCCCCCCCAAAGCACCTTGTCCCCATGTTGATGAGGACAAGGGCCTCTTCCCGACAACCCTGGCCGTTGGTTGTCGGGGTCTGCGGGCGGGGGCTTATCGGAATCTGGGAGCCCCCTTTAATAAGGGGGCCCCCAGATCCCGGCCCCCCACCCTATGTAAATGAGTATGGGGTACATGGTACCCCTACCCATTTACCTAGGAAAAAAGTGTAAGTAATAAAACACACTACACAGGTTTTTAAAATATTTTATTAAACAGCTCCGGGGGGGGGGGTCTTCTTCCGGCTTCGGGGGTCCCTCCGCTTCATCTTCTCCCGGCGTCCGGTTGGTTCTTCTCCGCTCTCCGGCCTCTTCTCCCGGTGTCGCAGGTCTTCGGCCGGCCCCTCCGCTGTCTTCATGTAGCTCTATTGCCAGCGGAGGTCCGGTCTTCTTGGCTTCTTGGCTTCTCTTCTCTTCTCTTCCCCCAGATGTTGACACGACGCTCTCTCCGGCTGGACTGGTCTCTGAGGGCTGCGTTGTGACTTATATAGGCGGAGACCCCGCCCCCATATGATGTCACAGTCCTTGGGCATGCTGGGACTGTGACGTTTTAGGGGGCGTGGTCGACCACGCCCCCTAAAACGTCACAGTCCCAGCATGCCCAATCTGAGTAAAACATGAATAAAGAGTATATAAGTGCTCGGCTATGATAGAACAGTGCCTTGCAAAATTTTTCACCCCTTCGGTGTTTTTCTCTTTTGTTGCAATACAACCTGGAATTAAAATGTTTTTTGGGGGGCTTTGTACTATGTGATGTACACAACATGACTTTGAAAGGTGCAAAAAGCAAAATGCTGTTTTATTTACATAGGGTGGGGGGCCGGGATCTGGGGGCCCCCTTATTAAAGGGGGCTCCCAGATTCCGATAAGCCCCCGCCCGCAGACCCCGACAACCAACGGCCAGGGTTGTCGGGAAGAGGCCCTTGTCCTCATCAACATGGGGACAAGGTGCTTTGGGGGGGGGGGCGCAGGGCGCCCCCTCCCCCAAAGCACCCACCCCCCATGTTGAGGGCATGCGGCCTGGTACGGTTCAGGAGGGGGGGGGCGCTCGCTCGTCCCCACCCCCTTTCCTGACCTGCCAGGCTGCGTGCTCGGATCGGGGTCTGGTATGGATTTTAGGGGGACCCCACGCCGTTTTTTCGGCGTAGGGGTTCCCCTTTATAATCCATACCAGACCTAAGGGCCTGGTATGCCCCGCGCTCGCCGCAATAGGAAGATTTGTTTTTCCTATTGCAGCGAGCGCGAGATGCAATACCCTGCCCTCGTGTCGCATTTGGTCTGTCGGACCAGCCTACACACGAGCGGGCTTTCCGTCGGACCAGCACACACACGAGCGGACTTTCCGCCCGAAACTGAGTCCGACGGAAAGATTTGAAACTTTCTTCAAATCTAGGTCCGGCGGGCTTTTGGGAAGAAGTCCGCCGGAAAAGTCCGCCGCCGCCCACACACGGGCGGATTGTCCGGCACACTCTGGTCCGCCGGACCAAGTATGCCGGAAAGTCCGACCGTGTGTACGCGGCATTAGTGATTACTAATGGTAAAGCATTAATATGTTGAGACTCACATCTGAGTAAAACATGAATAAAGAGTATATAAGTGCTCGGCTATGATAGAACAGTGCCTTGCAAAATTTTTCACCCCTTCGGTGTTTTTCTCTTTTGTTGCAATACAACCTGGAATTAAAATGTTTTTTGGGGGGCTTTGTACTATGTGATGTACACAACATGACTTTGAAAGGTGCAAAAAGCAAAATGCTGTTTTATTGTGACACAAACAAAAAAATAAGACACAAAACCCAGAATTTAATCACTCCCCAAAAGTCAATACTTTGTAGAACCACCTTTTGCTGCAATTACAGCTGCAAGTCCCTTGGAGTTTGTCTCTATTAGCTTAGCACATCTAGGCTAAGCTGGGTTTTTTGAAAATTTTACAAGGCAAAACTTCTCCACCACCTAGCTGGGTTGCATATGGTGTACAGCAATCTTCTGGTCATACCACAGATTCTCGATTGGTTTGAAGGCTGTGCATTGACTAAATGTTTCCCTTTAAACCACTCCTGTATAGTTTTAGCAGTATGCACGGGGTCATCCACCTGCTGGAAGGTGAACCTCCATCTCAGTCTCAAATCTCTGGTAGACTGTTAAAAGGTTTTCTTCAAGAATTTTCCTGTATTTTGTGCCTTCCATCTTTCCTACAATCCTGACCAGTTTTCCAATTCCTGCTATTGAAATGCATTCTCACAGCATGATTCTGCCACCACCATGCCTGACTGTAGGGATGGTGTTCTCATCTGACCTTCAAACCTTCTTCCATGTGTTTTGGAAAATTTCCTTTTGTGATCTCTGGCGGCTTAAGGTGGTCTTATGTACAGACACTCCTATTTCCACTGTGGAACTTTCCAGCTCCTTCAGTGTTCTCTTGTTGTTTTTGTTGCATCTCTGATTAATGCCTTTCTTGCCTGGTCTGTGAGTTTTGGTGGTCGGCCTTCTCTTGTCAGGTTTGTAGTGGTACCTTTCTTTCCATTTTGTTAAAAGGGATTTAATGGTACCCTGTAAGATGTTCACACTTTTGTAATATTTTTTTTTTATTACCCAACACTGATCTATATTTCTCCACAACTTTGTCTCTGCCTTGTTTGGAGAGCTCCTTGGTCTTCATATGTTGCTTGAGTAGTGGGGTGTGCAGACCTGGTAGCCTTCTAGAACAGGTGTATTATATGTACACTGACATCTTGTTGCATATTGATTGAACATAGTAGGGTTATCTATTATGTAAGGTCAACCTAAGTTAATTGGTTTGACCATATCTTTTTTTAGGCTCCATTTACACCTGAGCGTATCGAATTACTGGCGTTTTTTTAGGCTGGGTTCATACTATTGCGAATTGGATGCGGGGAACCCGCAGGAGGTTTTGACCTGCTCTCTATGGAGCTGGTTCACATATCTCCACTGTGGCTCCGGTGTGAATTTGCACAGGAGCCCTGTGCGTCTTTTGGTCTGTTTCAGGTCTGAATTCAGCCAAAGATACGGGCTGAAATGGTAAACGGGGACGCACCGGACCCCTGCTGTCAGCCGCATGCAAAGACAGTGTGAACCCAGGCTGAAAGCTTTTTTTTTGCAGCTTTTTAAAAGTGTTTTAGAAGTGTATTACAAGCGTTTTACAGCTTCAGGCATTTTTGTTTAGCCAATAGGAAGCACTAGAGAGGAAATCAGCAGTGGAGAGCTGCTATTTGAGGGTTTTTTCAAGCGTTTTTTCTGCTCGAGTCAGGCGTTCCTATTACATTCTATGGGGCCAAAAATGCTTGTAATCTGCCAAAAAGAAGCTCATGTACTCTTTTGAGCTTCAGGCATTTTGCTTCAGGCGACAGAATGCTCATATGTGAACAGGAGCCAATGAAATGAATGGAATTTTGCTTGTTGGGTGTTTTGGAGCTTCAGAGCTGAGCATTTTACAAGCTAAAAATCCCTCAGGTGTGAACAGGGTCTTAGGGGTTTCATGGCAAAGGTGTGTGTGCACACACATTTTTTTTTGTCTGATTTGCGTCACGATAAAAAATATTTTGCACCTGCAAAGCCGTAGGCATGTTGATCACATGGTACAAAGCCCCCCTCAAAAAAATCTAAAATTTATTGTGTGTGTGTAATGCAACATAACAGGAAACCACTAAAGAGGGTGTATACTTTCACAAGAGATTGTAAGGGACAATGTTAAGGTCTTTGTATAACTGTACCTAAATCTTTCTAATATAAAATACCCACCTTTGGCCCGGAGACTACTGAAAAATCTCTTGAGGTAATACGTGCTGAATCTGTGTGTGGTGACATATTCCTGCTCTGCCAGCAGATGTGGCAATAGTGCAGACAGTGAAATAATATTCACAAGCAGACCAATAATATACCACCCTCTGAAAAAAAAAGAAGAGAACAATTAGGGGATGCAAGAAGAAAAATGTAAGCCAGTAGAAAACTTAAACTGACAAACTTTCGTTTAAAGCGTTTGTTAACCCCAAAAAAAAAAATGGATCCTGCTCCTTTAAAGCATGTTATATGACACAGTGCTTGTCCTTTGGCCCTCTGTAACACCAAAAAAAACCTTTCTGATCCTGCCAGTTTCTCCCCACCCCTCTGTAAACTGATCACAGTGTATCATGGCTGCTGAGACCAGACACCGTGGTCAGTGTACATGCCTCTGTCATCAGCAGCTTGAAAACTGCTCTCCTCTCTGCTCCTGTGTCCTCCTCCACCCTCTGTCTGTGTGTGAGCTGCCCCTCCCCCTCCTGCTGCTCTCATAACACTAACCTGTATACACCATCAGCACTGCCTCCTATTCCAGTGTCTGCCTCTGTGAATGATTTATAAATATAACTGCTGTAAATACCTAATTTAAGAGCTGAGATTGCGATCACATGACCAGCCAGCTCTCTCTTCCTCTCCTCCTCCCCTCCAGAATGACATCAGCAGGGAAATCTCAGCCCCACCCACTGTATCCCGAAAAGGAGAAAGCTGGCCAGTCATGTGATCGCAATCTCGGCAGTGAAATTAGGTATTTACAGCATTCATTTTTATAACTCACACTCAGGGGGATACTACAAAAAGAGGCAGTACTGATAGTGTATACAGGTTAGAGTGGCTTAACAACCACTTTAACTGCTTGGCAACCAGCCGCCGTCATACTGCAGCAGGTTGGCAAGATCCCACGAGCCGTCGTAGCTATACGTCGGCTCCTTTAAGCGGGATAGCAGGCACGCGCTGCACTCAGGGGGTCGCCGATGATCGCGGCCGACGGTTGCGATGGTCGCCGGCCACAAGCGATCGCAGGCACAACAGGCAGAACAGGCAGAACAGGGACATGCGTGTGTGTAAACACACAAATCCCTGTTCTGTGAGGAGAGACAGATCGTAAGTTCCTAATAGCTAGGAACCACGATCTTTAATTTCCTCTAGGTCAGTACCCTCCCCCTACAGTTAGAAACACACACAGGGAACACAGTTAACCCCTTGATTGCCCGTAGTGTTAACCCCTTCCCTGCCAGTGACCTTTTTACAGTAATCAGTGCATTTTATTAGCACTGATCGCTGTATAAATGCCAATGGTCCCAAAAATGTGTCAAAAGTGTCCGATGTGTCCGCCATAATGTCGCAGTCCCAATAAAAATCGCAGATCACCGCCATTACTAGTAGAAAAAATAAATAAAAATGCTATAAATCTATCCCCTATTTTGTAGACGCTATAACTTTTGCGCAAACCGAATGCTTATTGCGATTTTTTTTACCAAAAATATGTAGAAGAATACATATCGGCCTAAACTGAGAAAAAGTTTGCTTTTTTTTAAAAAAAAAAAAAGGGGGATATTTATTATAGCAAAAGGTATAAAATATTGTGTTTTTTTCAAAATTGTCGCTGTTTTTTGGTTTATAGCGAAATAAAAAAAAACGCAGAGATGATCAAATACCACCAAAAGGAAGCTCTATTTGTGGGAATACAAGGACGTCAATTTTGTTTGGGTGCAGCGTCGCACGACCGCGCAATTGTCAGTTAAAGCAACGCAGAGCCGAATTGCAAAAAATTGCCTGGTCATTCAGCAGCCAAATCTTCCGGGGCTGAAGTGGTTAACTACTTCCCTACTGGGCCAATTCTGCTATTTCTCTCCTACATGTAAAAGTCCTCTTTTTTGATAGAAAATTACTCAGAACCCCCAAACTTTATATGTTTTAAACAGAGGCCCTAAGGAATAAAATGATCGGTGTTGCAATTTTTTTTTATGTCACATGGTATTTGTGCAGCGATTTTCCAAATGCAATTTAAAAAAAAAATACACTTTAAAAGCGGAGTTCCAGCCACAAACATTTTTTTTTAAAGTCAGCAGCTACAAACACTTAATTGTCCAGGGAGCCCGCGATGTAGCCCCCCCCCCCCCCCAGGCCGATCTGTCCATCAAGTCGGGTGCAGGCGTCGCCATTCTAACTAAGGGAAACCGGCAGCGAAGCCTTGCGGCTTCACTCCCGGTTTCCTACTGTGCATGTGCGAGTCATGCGGTGCTTTGTGAATGACCAACTTGTTTTCTGGGACACACACGTCCCAGAAAACAGCGGGGGGGGTTGCCACACAACAGGACATGATGTCCTGCACTGCGGCCCAGATGGAACGGAAGTACAGGCTGTACTTCAAAAAAAAAGTACTAAAAGAAAAAAAAAAAATAAAAATTTTTTTTTAAATATCCAACAACGAGGGGCGGAGGGGTGGTCTTTCATTTAGGGACGTATAGAAAATATATATATATATATATATATATATATATATATATAAATATCGCGCTATCAAAAAAAGACGTGAGCAGCTAGCACAAAACAAGTGATCTAAACCTGTAAAAAATACATTGTAAAAAGGAAAGAAGTGCAGCGCTAAAAAATGATAACTAACATTGATATATGATGTGCAATGTGAATATATCTCAAAGGTGTATATAAGTTGGATTAATAGGTATATGCACAAAACATAATTATCAGAGAAAAATTACATAAATGTTGAGAGTTGAATCCCAAAAAGCATCCGTTAGAATGTGCATACATCTAACACAAAGTGATATACACAGCTGAGTCCATAAAATATCCAATAAGGTGTGTATATGTTAAACACCCAAAAATATAAAAAAATGATAACATTTAACACAAATTGTTATGCACAAGTGAGTCCATAAAATATCCGGTGAGGTGTAAATATGTTAAACACCCAGAAGTGTAGAGAAATAATATTCAGGTGTGGATAGCAGATCCACCACCGTAAGTAAAAGTGGGGGGCTTACCAGAACAATTGGACACAGATGGGTGTACACCCACTGTGCCAATTAGGCTTGTATAGCTGTAGATCTCTGGAGATGTAGTGAGGATAGCCAAGGTACTTGTAAAAAGTATGTATGATGAGGGCAAATCCAATCAAGTATCCACAGCATACAAGGAGAAAATATGAGAGCACATAGCGTGATACTGTATAAAAAAGCTATGAAGCGTATTTATTGAAGATAAAACACTCACATTTGTGAAGATAAAATACAGCGCTGAAAGTACGTAAAATATGGCAGTGTAGTGGTGTCAGCAGACGGTCCCATACTGCTGACACCACTACACTGCCATATTTTACCTACTTTCAGCGCTGTATTTTATCTTCACAAATGTGAGTGTTTTATCTTTAATAAATACGCTTCATAGCTTTTTTATACAGTATCACGCTATGTGCTCTCATATTTTCTCTTTATATGCTGTGGATACTTGATTGGATTTGCCCTCATCATACATACTTTTTACAAGTACCTTGGCTATCCTCACTACATCTCCAGAGATCTACAGCTATACAAGCCTAATTGGCACAGTGGGTGTACACCCATCTGTGTCCAATTGTTCTGGTAAGCCCCCCACTTTTACTTACGGTGGTGGATCTGCTATCAACACCTGATTATTATTTCTCTACACTTCTGGGTGTTTAACATATATACACCTCACCTGATATTTTATGGACTCACTTGTGCATAACAATTTGTGTTAAATGTTATCATTTTTTTAAATATTTTTGGGTGTTTAACATATACACACCTTATTGGATATTTTATGGACTCAGCTGTGTATATCACTTTGTGTTAGATATATATGCACATTCTAACGGATGCTTTTTGGGATTCAACTCTCAACATTTAATGTCAGTTTTCTCTGATAATTATGTTTTGTGCATATACCTATTAATCCAACTTATATACACCTTTGAGATATATTCACATTGCACATCATATATCAATGTTAGTTATCATTTTTTAGCGCTGCACTTCTCTTTCCTTTTCGTTTAAGACCACCTCTCAAAAGTGGGTGGAACTCCGCTTTAATGAATTTGAATGCAAAAAAAACATTATATAACCCAATTTTTGGGCAAAATATAAAAGATGATGTTACGCCAAGTAAATAGATACCGAACATGTCACACTTTAAAAACTGCGCATGCCTGTGGAATGGTACTTTAAATTCCCCATGGGTGACACTTTCAAAATTTTTACAGGTTACCAGTCTAGAGTTAGAGATGAGGTCTAGCACTAGAATTATCGCTCATTCATGGCGATACCTCATGTGTGGTGCGAACACTGTTTACATATGCAGGCGAGATCTACATATGCATTAGTTTCTGCATGCAAACATGAGGGGACGGAGGTGCTTTATATAATTTTTTTATATATATATATATATATATATTATATATTATATATTATATATTTTATATCTTTTTTACTGTCCTTTTTTTTCTGATCACTTTTATTCCTATCACAAGAAGTGTAAACATCCCGGTGATAGAAATAAGGCATGACATGCCCTCTTAATGGAAACATCTTGAATCTTTAGACCCCAGATCTCTCTTATACCCTGGAAAGCATGAGATCAATGAAAAAAAAAACAAACAAAACAAAAAAAAAACCATAAAAATGATCTCTCCTTTCCCAAAAAAAAAAAGAAAAAGTGTTTACATCTGCCAGAACTGACATCATGACGTTGCTCCTGGCCTCCCATAGAGATAGCTGGGGACCATCCGGTCTATGGCCAGCTCTATGGTAACCCAGCAGCACCGCCAGATCGGATCCCGGGCTCCCCGACTGCACGGGAGAGCCCAGAACAGCACCGGTGGGCAGCGGGGATGATGCCTATAGCTACAGGCATCATCCCCATCCATATCTCCACGTCAAGACCAGGATGTCATCCTACAGGTGGGATGTGGTAAAAAAAAAAAACACTTTAATTAAAAAACAAAAAACAATATATAACCCAATTTTTTTGTAAAATATGAAAGATGATGCTACGCCAAGTAAATAGATACCCAACATGTCATGCTTTAAAATTATGCACGCTCAAGGCAAACTATGGTAATTAAAAATCTCCATGGGCGATGCTTTAAAAATTTTACAGAGTTACAGAGGGAGATGTAGAGGTAGAATATTTGCTCTCACTCTGACGTTTGCAGGGATACATCACATGTGTGGTTTGAACACCATTTACATATGTGGGCGTGACCTACGTATGTGTTTGTGTTGACCACTGCGGGCAAGCACGGGGGCGCTTTAAAAAAAAAAATAAATAAATAAAAAAGTATTATTTTTTCACACTGTCCTTTAAAAAAAAATTGTGATCACTTTTATTCCCATCACAAGGTATGTAAACATCCCCAGTGATAGAAATAAGCAGCGACAGGTCCTCTTTATGGAGAGATCTGGGGGTCAATAAGACACCACATCGCTCCTCTACAATGTAAAGTATTAGATTAAAAAAAAAAAAGGCCTTGTTTACATTGGAGCCGGAACCAAAAGTCGCTCTGGTCCTCCTAGACCATAACAATGCCAGGGTCATGGCATATTGCTGCAGCTATAACCTTGGTATTCCACTTCCAACCTAGGACGTCTTTTGTCTATGGCCCGGTTGTTAAGTGGTTAAATCAGAATTTTGTGTCACTTTAAAGGTATAAAGCTGTCTCCATCTATGACAGTAGGACAATCAAATAGTTTCATATGATAATAGTTGTTACCTTGAGGCCTGGAAAAGGAAATCTACGTCACTGGTCATCAGAGTCAATAAATATTCTCGGGTATCTTGGAGGATCTGGAGCTTTTCCTCTATGTTAAAATAATTGATTGAGCCTTTGTTACCTTGTAGCCGTAAACTGCTGCTATTGAAGAGATCAAATAATTGACCGATTATCTAGAAATAAAAAGTTAAACCACACTTCAGGAAAGCTATAAGCTAATGCCAAACAAAGCTGGCTTCTCAAAATAAAACAAATTCACAGAATTATTATTTTTAAAACAAAAAACAGATAATGACTTCAGTTGCGCAAACTAAATACTTGTTCCCTTTGTGACTTTTCCTCGGCAGCCTATACATGTAGCCTTGGCTGTCCATCAGCATGATATAATTGGGGACAAGTAGTCAGGTAATGGGTGTCTTTATCAGCTATTCCCATTGATAAGAAAGTGTTAATTGGCTGTACCGAGTGATTTCAACAGTTGAACAAAAAAAAATGTATTATTTATATGAATTAATATTTTAAATGAAGCCAATGTTCTTTGTAAAACCATGAAACATACCTGAATAAAATTTACAGTAGCTTGTGAATAATCAAAGTCTTTACACTTCAGTTCATGTATCAGTTTCAATGCATCGGCTACTGTGTTGCTTAGCTTGTTAGCCAGTAAAGGCATCTTAGCAAGCAGAGGGAACATCCTGGAACATCTGGGCATATTGATCAGTTCATTGATATACTCCCATGTAATAGTTCCATCTGGACCCTGTAAAGAACCAAGCTCTTCTACCATGTTAGTAACTGTCTTTAGTTCATAGTACATGTCAAACATTATATAATGCTTAAAATCATTATTAGGCAGAGAGAAGTGTGTCTGCAGGTTCCAGGGGTCTGCAAATGTACAGCCCAGCAGAGTGCACATCTCTTCATTACGTGGACATCTTTCCATGGACACCGTGACCACCTCAAAGCCATTCTCACATAGTTCATACAGAGCGTGACAAAGCAGTTGTTTCTGGGCTTGTGCAGTTAAGGATTTGACAAAAAAGTATGCAAAAGGAACTTTCCAGTGTCCAGCAGTTCCTACAAGCATGAACACAAGCACCTCATTGGCCACTTCCTGGTTTCCACTTCCTCCTGCACCCAAGTTTACAAAGCCAACAAACTCATTTCTTTGTGAATCAAAGACAACATTTTGCTGAACAGGTAATGTGTCCATGACAATACACGCACGGGTATACAGATGAGGCTGGGTTCCTCTTCTCTCTAGCAAGGCTTCAATCACACATGAATTAATTCCAGGACCTTCACAGTCTGACTTAAGCCACCTGGAGACAGAAAAAAGATTGCAGAAACAATAAATATATATAAAAGCACTGCATAAATTGACAGCGCTATATACCGTATTTATGGTCGTGTAACACACCTAATTTTAAGAGAGAAGTTTCAGGAGGAAAAAAAAAAAAAAAACCTACAATTTTAAATAAAGATCTTTGAAGCAAAATAATGGTAGCTCAGAACTTTTTTTAAATTAATATTTATACCACTTATAAGGTAAATAACTTAATCTTAAAGCGGGGGTTCACGCACACCGCCAAAGAAAAAAAATATTAAAAGCCAGCAGCTACAAATACTGCAGCTGCTGACTTTTACTACATGGCCACTTACCTGTCCTGGGGTCCAGCGATGTCGGCAGGCGACGCCGAGAACCCGCTCGGTTCTCGGCAGCTGCCTCCGCCATCCCAGGTGAGGGAATCAGGAAGTGAAGCGTTGCGGCTTCACTTCCCGGTTCCCTACTGCGCATGTGCGAGTCGCGCTGCGCGTCCCAAGAGGTCCCCGCCCTCTCCTGGGAGCTGTGTGTTCCCAGCAGACAGCGCGGTGGGGACGGGAAGAGGCATAGACTCCCATGGGAGTCTATGACAGAAGTGGGTGCAAATACCTGTCTTAGACAGGTATCTGCACCCCCCACCCCCCTGAAAGGTGCCAAATGTGACACCGGAGGGGGGGAGGGTTCCGAAAAGCGGAAGTTCCATTTTTGTGTGGAACTCCGCTTTAACCAGCCCCCCTGCACATTCCACAGCCCCCCCCCCCGCACAGTACACAGCCCCTCTCATTATACAGCCTCCTTTACATTACACAGCCCCCTGCACTCCCAGGAGACCCCCAGGCTCCTGGGATAGCCCTGCCAGCATACTCTAAAGTTAAAAATAAATCACTGCCAGCCCCCTTTCATAGATCCTTCCTACATTGTGTCACTGTCATTGTAAACCGATGCCTCTAAATACCCTATTGACTCCGTTCTTTCATGGTCAGTCATGTGACCGCTCTCCTCCTCCAATCTAAAGCTACACTCGGAGGAGAAGGAGCGGGAGGAGGAGAGCGACCGGAAAGAATGGAACAAATAAGGTATTGACAGACATTGTTTTTTCAATGACAGTGACACAAATGTAGGAAGGATCTATAAAAAGGGTCTGGCAGTGATTTATTTCTTAACTTTAGAGTACGCTGGCAGGGCTGTCCCAGGGCCAGGAGAAGCGGGGCGGCTGGCCTGACACCCTTACCCCCAATGTGTGGCACTGAGGTGGACCGCCGATCCCAGGCGGACCGCTCGATATCCAACCCCATTAGTAAAAAAAAAAATATCAACACATAACACGCACGCATTGTTAGCACTCTATTTTCAGGGGAAAAAGTGCGTGTTACACACACACACACACACACTTTATAAATAATTATTATTTGTATATACATAGTTTACATTCATTTCATTCATGTATTAAGTTCAGGACTATTTTTTTTTCCATTTTCCTTCAACCAGCAAGTGATGAACATAAAATAGAGCAGCTTTCTACCGGCCCATAAAACATGTTCAGAAACATGCTTGAATAGAATGAAACATCAGGTTTTACACTTCTAACTGACTCAGGCTCTGTTCACATCTTGGTGTATGGGGGGGGGTTAGGCGACAAACGCGGTAAAAATGGCACGAATAGAATCGCGGGGCGCCCATAGTTCAAAAGAAGCTCATGTACTTCTTTTGGGCAACAGGCATCCCACGATTCTGTTCAAGCAATTTTACTGCGATTGTTGCCCAATGAATCGCCGGAAAATCATGCTGCGTTTGGGGTGCTATAGAAATTGATGGGAATTACACGGGGAACACACGTGTATCCTGCGATTTGCTGCTATTGCGAATCGCGGCGATTCAGAACGCGGAGATGTGAACGGAGCCTCAGAGAAGGAAAATATATCACCTAAAGCAGACATGACCATCTGGTTTAGTTATACACAGGTTGTCAACCAGCATGTTTTGCACACTGAATGCTCCATGTGTTAAATGTTTAATTATAAAATGGAACTAAAATGTAAAATTAAATTAGAATTAAAATGTTTAATTGTAAATGAAATAGAAATTGAAAATGAATATAACACATTTTAGTTTGTAAACTTAGGAAAAAATTTAAAATTATCCAAAATTTCATTGTACTTTAACAGAACACAAAACAATCAAAATGAATTGTGCATGAAAGAGACTAGGGCTCTCTCTCTTTAATAGTGGTACACGTGATAAACTTCATTGAATGAGTTGAAAATGCTCTCTGTATTACACCAAATCAGCGATAACATTATGACCACTGACAGGTAAAGTGAATAATACTAATTATCTATTTACAAAAGGCATCTAAAAAATGGGTGGGATATATTAGGCAGCAAGTGAACACATTGTCCCTGAAGTTGCTATGTTGAAAGCTGCAATAATGGGCAAGTGTAAGGATTTGAGCGACTCTGACAAGGGCCAAATTGTAATGGCTAGATGACAGGGTCAGAGCAACTCCAAAAGTGCAGCTCTTGTGGGATGTTCTTGGTCTGAAGTGGTCAGGTCCTACCAAAAGTGATCCAAGGAAGGAAAAAAAACGGAAAACCAGCGATAGGATCATGGGCATCCAAGGGTATTGATCATTGATGCAGGTAGGGAGCAAAGGCTGCTGTAGCTCAAATTGCTGAATAAGTTAATGCTGGTTTCGACAGAAAGGTGTCAGAACACAGTGCATCGCAGTTTGTTGTGTATGGGGCTGTATAGCCACAGAACGGTCAGGGAGCCTATGCTGACCCGTGACCATAGCCTAAAGTAGGGCTGCAACTAACGATTATTTTCATAATCGATTAGTTGCCCGATTATTATTTCGATTAATCGGTTAATAACCTTTAAAAAAGTGTGGTGTATAATTTAGTTAATATGTAAAGTTTAAGAAAAGGCAATTTATTCTTAAATATCCCTATGCAGTAGTAAATGTAAATAACCAACTATATGGTTAGGGAGCAAAATCTCTAATCCACTCTGAGAATAACAGACAGAAGAGATATACTGTATACGGTATATACTATTAGAGGAGAGATAGTATATACAGTATATATTTTCTAACAGTATATTAAAGGGTGAATCTTGTAAATATCATCAGACTCAGAGATCAAATTTTTTTTATTTAAAAAACAAACAATATCTTCCTTAAAAAAAAATGTCATTTTAAGAACGGTCATTCAATTTTCTATTTGTTAGTGGGATCAAATCGATGTTTTCGATGATTTTCAACCACAGTGATGGGAAAATTTGGAAATAATAGAAAACTTCTTGGTCAAAGGAATTTTCAGACAGTGTATGTGGTTTTCGTTTAGAAGTTACATTCATTTTAAAAACAGACTGTTAAAAACAAGTGAAAATTTCATGAAATGAAAAATTCTTTCATTCAGCGAATGTACAAAGATTTTTTGTCTGAATATTCTCGTCTGAAAATTGATCCATGTGGCCAGCATAAGGCTCAGAACACACCTATGCAATTTGCTTTCTGTTTCTGCAGTGCTTTTTGCTGTGCGTTTTGATTTTTTGCGCACATGAATTTGCATTTTTTTTGGACAATTTGTTGTTGGGCAGATTAAAAAACACAAATTGCTGCAAAAATGCATTACATGTTTTTCTGCAGCTTCTCCATTGAATTATATTGAACCAAAAAAGCACCGTTTTGTGTTAAAAAAAGTCCCTGACCCTTTCCAAATATGCAGCGGCTGAAAAAAGCACAGTTATAGTAGCGATTATTTGCTCTTTTTGTATTATAAAGGGCTCATTTTAGTTTTTTTTAACCCTGTTATGTCACTGGCCGATTAATCGATTATGAAAATAGTAATCGATTAATTTAATAATCAATTAATCGATTAGTTGTTTCAGCCCTAGCCTAAAGCATCTACATTTGGCACGTGAGCATGAGAACTGGACCACAGGAGCAATAGGTCGTGTCCTGGTCTGATGAACTCAAGAATGGTTCTAAATTCGAGCATCTGTGGGATGTGCTGGAAAAAGAAGTCCAATCCATGGAGGCCCCACCTCACAACTTACAGGACGTAAAAGGTTATGCTACTTATGGCTTAGTGCCAGATACCACAGAATGCCTTCAGAGGTCTGGTGGAGTCCATGGCCTGATGGGTCATGGTGAGTGGTCATGTTATGGCTGATCCGTGTATATTTTTTCTTTTTGAAGCTGGAAAAATGTGAAATGTTGCCTATGAATATGAAGACTAAGCACTTAGATAATTTTCTTTGTTTTCCTTACTCTACTTACTGCTTTGATCATAAAATTCCTGAAATTTACACACACAAGTTAATGTATTAAAAGCAGTGACACCCTCTCCTCCTCTATTTTTTCATTTGGAGATGCTCTCCTTACCACCTCGATCATAAAAAAAGACCATAATTTACACACACACACACACACACATGCACACAGTGACTGTGTGTCAGAACAGTTACACCTTCCCCTCTTCAGAAAGCATTTTCAATCAGAGACAGAATATCTGAAAGGAAACACCTTTTTGATATGCTGTCTTTAGAAAATCAACAATTCATCCAAAACCATTATAGCTTCTCTATAATAAAAAAATGTACTCACTTGCAAAGTCTTTGGGGCCCTGGAAGTGGCAGCTTAATTTCCTTCCGCAAATATTTATAAGACAGTGGGTCATTAAGGTGTAGAGTCAGGGAAAATAGGCGCTGTTGTGCAGAATACTCAGATTCTGGTTTTTTAAATAGTTCCAGGGGAATGTCTGGAGACACAAAAGGTTTGCTTCAAATAATCATTTAAAATTAATATATTATTTCATTGTTCATCAAAAGCCATACTGTATGTGAATGCAAATTTTAAACCAGCCCTCATATACCCCCTCCTCTAACCGACATGTTTCATGAGAAAGCAAAGCACAGGCCCAGTTAAAACACAGAGGGGTGGCACCTCTGTACAGTGCATCCGGAAAGTATTTACAGCGCTTTACTTTTTCCACATTTTGTTACGTTACAGCCTTATTCCAAAAAAGATTAAGTTCATTATTTGCCTCAAAATTCTATAAACAATACCCCATAATGACAACATGAAAGAAGTTTGTGTGAAATCTTTGCAAATATATATATATATATATATATATATATATATATATATATATATATATATATATATATATATATATATATATATATATATATATATATATATATATATATATATATATATAACAAAAAACGAAAAAACACACATGTACATAAGTATTCACAGCCTTTGCCAGGACACTCAAAATTGAGTTCAGGTGCATCCATCCTGTTTCCTCCGATCATCCTTAAGATGTTTCTCCAACTTGACTGAAGTCCAACCGTGGTAAACTAAGTTGATTTGACAGGATTTGGAAAGTCACAATGTCTATATAAAAAGGTATCACAGTTAACTGCACAAACCAAGCCATGAAGTCGAAGGAATTATCTGTAGACCTCCGAGACAGGATTGTATTGAGGGACAGATCTGGGGAAGGGTACAGAAAAATATATGCAGCATCAAAGGTCCCAATGAGCACAGTGGCCTCCATCATCCATAAATGAAAGAAGTTTGCAACCACCAGGACTATTCCTAGAGCAGGCTGCCTGGCCAAACTGAGCGATCGGTGGAGAAGGGCCTTAGTTAGGGAGGTGACCAAGAACCCGATGGTCACTGATAGAGCTCCATCCTTTTTCTGTGGAGAGAGGAGAACCTTCCAGAAGAACAACCATCTTTGCAGCACTTCACCAATCAGGCCTGTATGGTAGAGTGGCCAAACGGAAGGCACTCCTCAGTGAAAGGCACATGACAGCCCGCCTGGAGTTTGCCAAAAGGCACCTGAAGGACGCTCAGACCCTGAGAAACAAAATTCTCTTGTCTGATAAAACAAAGATTGAACTCTTTGGCCTGAATGGCAAGCATCATGTCTGCAGGAAACCAGGCACTGCTCATCACCTGGCAAATACCATCTCTACAGTGAAGAATGGCGGTGGCAGCATCATGCTATAGGGCTATGGGACAATTCTTTGAATGTCCTAGAGTGGCCCAGCCAGAGCCCAGACTTGAACTGGATTGAACATATCTGGAGAGACCTAAAAATGTCTGTGCACCGTCCACATGGCTGCGCTCCCCCATCCAACCTGATGAAGCTTCAAAAGGTCCTGCAAAGGAGAATGGGAGAAATTGTCCAAAAATATGCGTGTCAAGCATCATACTTAAAAAGAGGCTGTAAATGGTGCCAAAGGTGCTTCAACAAAGTAAAGGCTTTGAATACTTATGTACATGTGATTTTTTTTCGTTTTTAATAAATTGGCAAAGATTTCAAACAAACTTCTTTCAAGTTATCATTACGGGGTATTGTTTGTAGAAATTTGAGGCAAATAATGCATTGAATCCATTTTGGAATAAGGCTGTAACATAACAAAATGTGGAAATAGTGAAACGCTGAATACTTTCCGAATACATTGTATTTCAATGGACTGCAAGAAAAAGATTACAGTAAGAGCCCTTTCACACTGAGGCGTTTTACAGGCGCTACAGCGCTAAAAATAGTGCCTGCATAGTGCCTGTAAAGAGCCTCTCCTGTCTCTCCAGTGTGAAAGCCGGAGGGCTTTCACACTGGAGCGGTGCACTTAGAGGACAGTAAAAAAAGTCCTGCAAGCCGCATCTTTGCAGCGCTGTAGGAGCGGTGTATACGACGCTCCTAATGCGCCCCTGCTCATTGAAAACAATGGGGCAGCGCCGCCAAACCGCCGCTGCAACGGCGCTTTGCAGGCGGTTTTAACCCTTTTTCGGACAGAAGCAGGGGTTAAAACCAGGGGAGAATAACTCCAGAAGCAGGGGTTAAAACCGCCCCACTAGCGGCTGAATAGTGCCGCTAAAACGACGCCCGCCCCAGTGTGAAAGGGCTTTAAGTACAAAAAAACTTTTTTTTTTGTCCAATGAGGAATACAGAAGCAGTCAAGACATCCGAAAGTAGTCAAACTGAGGGGAGGGCAACAGCCACTGACAGATCCAAGAAGGGATCAGGGACATTCCACAACACAGGACTACCAGAAGGGCCAATGCCCGAACCTGAAGCAGATGAGATGAGATGAGGAATTATCAATGGAGTGGATCAGCAGCATAATCATAGTGAGAGATTTTACCTGACTGTAGGATCGTCTTTTTTTTCCTTAGACCCCTTTCACACTGGGACCGCACGTGTGTTCGTGGTAAAGCGCCGCTTGTTTTAGTAGCTCTTTACCGATGTTTAAGCAGTGCTTTTCGGCCACTAGCCAGGCGCTTTTAACCCCAAAAAAAGGGTTAAAAACTCCCATGTTGCGGCGCTACAGAAGCGCTGCCCATTCATTGTAATGGGCAGGGGCGTTTTGGGAGCGCTGTATACAGCGCTTCCAAACTGCCCCAAAGTTGCTGCTTGCAGGACTTTTTCTAACGTCCCGCAAGCGCATCGCCCGGGGGTGAAAGCACCCATTGAATGGGAGGCGCTATTTCTAGCGCTAAAACGCACGAAAACTGCCTCAGTGTGAAAGGGATCTTACACATTTCATTCCCCTCTTCTCCTGTACATTTCAACTCAGTCTCTCTCTATGTGATCTATATATTAACTCCTTTACCTCCCTCATCCTGCACGGTGACCCCATCATCGCCATTGTCTCACTGTATGTGACTTGTACATTAACCCCTTTACCCCCTCTTCCCTCTGTGTATGACATTTCAATTTAAAGCTGAACCACATCTAAAAAGGAGAAGTTCTGCTTAAAGCCCTCCTCCCCCCTTCTCTTCTATTTTTAGCACTTTTTTGGGGTGGTTGAAGGTACCTGCTCTGACTTCCAGTCATATCGCCATGGTAATACCAACAGAATTCTCTCGCCACACCCACAACCTTCTGGAACACGTCATAGATCCCAGAAGGCTGTAGGACGCCTCACGCATGCACATCGAGAAGCTGGCTGTGAAGCCACAGGGAATCACAGCCTGCTTCCCACAGTGAACATACCGGCGATGGGGACTCGAAGA
Source organism: Lithobates clamitans (assembly GCA_037952925.1). Lineage (NCBI taxonomy): Eukaryota > Metazoa > Chordata > Amphibia > Anura > Ranidae > Lithobates > Lithobates clamitans. The sequence goes on from JBBGZY010000190.1 coordinate 3,284,920, forward strand.
CCACCAAAAACTAGCCAAGTGGGGACAGCGCTTGATCCCCGGACAGGCGAGTGTCCTTTTATTAAAAGTCAGCAGCTACAGTATTTGAGCCACTAGCACCAGCGGGAGACCCAAGAAGAGGAGGATCAGGGCTGCTCTGTGCAAAAACACTGCAAAGAGCAGGAGGGTAGAACAGGTTTGTTATTATAAAGAAAATATGTTTACAATCACTTTCAGGATGTTTTTCCTCAGGTCAAGGCCCACAGACTAAGAATCAATAGGAAAAGGGAGTGGGGGGGGGAGGGGGAGAAACAACAATGTCATTAGAGTACTTTTCAACACCCTACAAGCCCCCAAAGTGGAAGGGGGTGAAATTTACCTGCCAGGTAATGAAGTGTCCAATGACCCACAGGATGCAGGACTTCTTTGGCGAGGGTATAAGCTGAAGCGTCTCACCCTTTGGAAGAGTCCAGAAAACTGACCCTTTTCAAGAAAGGTCACCTAAGCATTTCGCAATTTGGATACCAAGAAACAACACTAGAGTGAGCATAACAGCCATTCCTTTAAGAAATAGCAGGTGCCACAGATAGAGACTGAGGGGACAGGTTCTGATTAGGAAGGTTGCAGTAGGAACTGGTCCAAATCTAACCTGTAGGACAGGGGGCCCCCTTAAAGAGAGGGAATCCTAAGGAAGACCTAGTACCAAGTGGAGATCAACTTTATCTGGAGAAATAGAATTCCCCTGTATGGAGGAGTGTAAATCTGTGCAGAGAATAACTCCAGAAGTCAAGTCCCCACTGGAACAGTTCAAGGGGTCCAAGGAAGCAAGAAGGACCTAGGCAGATGCACTGCAAGATGTAGTAGCTCAAGAAAAGTAGTGATTGATAGATGAAGGAAGGGGTTAGCCTAATGGCTAGGAGTGTCCTGAGCACCCAAATGTCAGGGAGAAAAGCAAGACAAAGATGTACAAATAGCCCCCGTCTTTTAGAAAGCTTTTACGAGGGTTTAGCTGACCTCTGCCTACGAACCCTAAGGGCCAAGTAGGATTTTGTTTCTTGGGGCCTACAGGAACCAGCTGCAGAAAAAATTGAGGGAGAAAAGGGTAGGCTTCCTCAGACCCCTTTGCTGACCTCCGGCACTGAGGAAGGAGCACACTTTGGAAACCTGCGACATAGCAAATCACAGTGTCAAGAGCAGGTCTGAAAAGAAAATATCCCTTGAAGACCAACCTGCTTGGATGCCCTTTAAGTTAGGTCCACACTAGCTGCAGTCGCAGCTCGCAGCAGGGGGTCCGGTGCGTCCCTGTTCTCCATTTCAGGGGCAAATCAGGTCCGAATTTTTGCTGGAATTCAGACCTGAAACGCAGCCAAAGATGCACAAGACCCTTTTCCTGTGTGGACTGGGGCTGCGTGAACGGGCTCCATTGAAAGCCCGTCACAGTCTCCTGTTATGCGAATTTGATACGGGTTTCACTTAAGTGTGAACTCAGCCTTACATGGCTCTGTCATATTTTCCTACAAGGACAAAACAGCTGCTCCGCCGAACGCCCTTATCGCTCCGTGAAGCAGCACCGTCTTTTTCTCAAGGCCATGTATGCACAGTTCGCTCTCTCCCCCGTTGTCTTAGATGATTGCAGTGGCTGCACCGAATGAGGTAGAGAGCACACTGCACATGTGTGTTCCCACGGTTACAAATAAGGCTAACCCTGCACGTTCAGTCCAGCAGGGTAACCAAAGTTAACGCTGAGCAAACACCTGATCAGTAAGCGGCTATACAGTGACCAGCTTAAGCAATTGCAAAGCAAGAAATTTTGATTAAAGCCACTGTGGAAAGGCTAGCAAACAAATGAATCAAAAAAGGTCCTAGGTCTACGACATTATCAAATAAGAAACTAAGGCATACTGGGTAGAGGAGGAATTTGTACAGTGGCTGGCTTTCAACTTTTCTTTCTGTCAGTGTCCTAACAATCAAAAGGTAGCAGTATAACCACAAATAACCATGAATACCTGTTACCCGCAATAGATGATAAAAAAGGCTTATGCAACACTATAATGTGTGTCTATGCAGCTAGCATAAAGCAGTTGCATGCTTTTGCCAGACAATCTTGTATTACAAATCAGTTCTTAGCTCATAGTAAAATTGTAAAATGCTGGCTTGTACCTTCATAGGGCTGAAGAGCTTCCTGGAGCTGAACACACAATAACTTCCTCTTCCTAAGCTCCTGGTATATGCTACGACAGGTCTGGCGTAGACGCTTCTCTCGATCTTTTGCATTTCTTAGCTCCTTCTCTTTTTGGGCCCTGGAATCTTCAGATGCTTGCAGTTTCTTTTTTAACGTTTCAATATCTGGAATGAAATATGGGTGATCCTAGAACAACAGAAACAAAGTACATAAATAAAAAAAATAATCGAGATTCCCTGATGCCCCCTCTATAACCTACCCCTCTTTTTTTCTCCTCTGTTAGCTCTCTCTTGACTTTCTTCTTTTTCGCTACCCTTTCTATTCATAGTTAAAATTGAGGCGATTTTTGATGAATACAGGGCTTGCTCTGGGCATGCTCCCTTGCCGGTGGCCCCTCCGTGGGTTCCCTGACCCAGATCT